>VYXC01003455.1:1769159-1966947 GCA_013397175.1 Platysteira castanea | reverse complement strand
CGCCCGCCGCCGCCCGGGCCCGCTCCGCCGTGGGGGATTCCCCGCCCCGAGCAGCCCCGGCGCCGTGCCCGGCTCCGGTGAGCCGCCGTCCCTGCCCTGCCTTCCCTTCCCCGCCCACCCGCCGCGTTCCCGGGCAGCCGGTTCCCGGTGCCGCCGCTGCCCCCGGGGCCGGGCAGGTGACCCCGCTGCGGTGACCCCCCGTGTCCCTCGGCTGCCCCGGCGCTGTCGCATCCCCCTCCCGGCGGGCTGTGTGCGGCTGCCGCTGCTCGGGGGGTCCCGGCCCGGGGCTGGCCGCACGCCGCTTTTGGGGTGGGGGCAGCCCCCAAACTTTCGGGGGGTCGCAGAGCCCAGTAGGGTCTGGAGACCGGCGCTGGGGCCATCGTTTCCCACATGGTCCAGAGCTGTGTTTTCTCAGCCCTTGTCCACGGGTTCTGCTCGGCGGGGTAGGCTGGGAGACTGAGCCGTGCACAGCCGCGCTGGGGCGGAGGGTGCCCGTGTCAGACCAGGGCGTTGTTGGGTGGCAAGACTTGGGTCACCCAGCCTTAACTCCTGCTCAGTGCCTGCCCTGTTCCCTCCTGCTGCCGAGGGCGGGCAGCGGGGCCGGGAAGGCAGCGTGACACCGCTGCTCCGGTCCGCGCCGAGGAAAGGGAGGGGTGGTTTTGGTGAGAGGAGGGTTCCTGCTCGAGCGGGCAGGAAAACTCCCTACCAACACCCTCATTACTAAGCTGGTAGGGAAAAATACACCCATGGGTTCGTGCCGTGCCGGGGCAGGGCGGCAGCTCCGCGCAGGCCGGGCCGTTCCGAGCCCCGTGCGAGGAGCGGCGGCCCCGGCCCGCGCTCGGCAGGAGCCGTGAGAGCCTCGGGGGTCCTGCACCTGCAGGGACCGTGCAGCACAAACAGCTCGGGATTCCCCTCCTTCACCTCGCTCCAGCCCTGCTCCGCTGCTCGAGTTTGCACTGCAGGTCTGGGTGCCGAAAACGAGAGCTGTGATTTGTTTTGGCCAAAGTTGTGAAAGGTCTAGATGGGTCTGCACGCAGCTGGCTCTGTGTCCGTGGCACACTTCTTGCTCTTTTTATGTGTGTTTATGTGTCTGGACACGGACCTTTTCCTTCCTCCGTCAGTTTTCCTCTGCTTGCATGCTGAGGCAAAGGCTGTGCTTGTGCCAGAAATGATTGAAATATATTTGCAGAGTAAGGAAGGAAAGCTGAGGTGGTAGACTGCAGAAGAAACGAGTCAACTTTCTGACTTTTTTTTTTCTTTCTAAATTTTTTTTTGTCCTTATAAGAAAAAAAAAATGTGGAGTTGGATATGGTAAAAGTGAGAGACCTTCAGAAACTGCTTAAAAGTTAATCTAAACCAGAATGAGTTGGGAGGTGTGAAAAACCGCTGCAGGGTGATTGCCGAGCGGTGTTTGTGCGCTTAAGTAGCACAATTATAAAACAAAGCAGAGCTCTGTCAGGAATGACGGGGTGCGTTTGGAAGCGAAAGGGTATCCTGCGGCTGACAGGTGGCAAGAGCCGACTGTCCTCTTGTCCTGCTCCCTGAGCCTGAGGAAGCTCTTCGCATTCCTTAGAGGAGCATCTGACAACTGGAAAACTTGTTTCATTTTCTGATTTGGAGATGGGCCGCTCCCAACCAACCATCCCGCACCACTGAAAGTGCTTCGTCTGCTTCCAAAATGACTTGTGTCAGTTAACGTATGTTTGGAGGTATAAAGAATAATAAACACAACCTTTCAATGAACTATACAAATAGATTCTTTTCCTTAGATTACATTTCATCAGGTAATATTTACCAGAATAGTTTAGTGCGGCGTTATCCTCTTCAGCAGCTTTCACTCTCCACTTTGTTTCTGGAGTGTTGACATTTTTTTAAAAGACTTTTCCCTTAAAAATTATGTTGTAACTGCTGGGAGAGTAGAATGGGCTGCAGCTCTGCACAGATTCAGCTCAGATGCTGAGGGTCAGCCGTGCTTCTGGAGTAGATAAAATAGAATGTTTGCAAATAAGTCTATTTCAAAGGATTAAAAATTATCTCAAGTCTGTTTCATGTTCTTAGTCCCGCTGTCAGCTTTCCTGTGATTGCATTTCCACACTTCCAGCTTTGGAGTTTTGTGAAGATGAGCTACAACAGCATCAGAGTGACAGTATAGGCACGTGTGCTGCCAAGAAAACAAATATTTTGATTTTTCTCCTGGCTTTCCTAGTTTAGGTTTGCTTAGAGCAACAGCAAGTAGTGACTTGTGAACAGAATTGTATAGAAATTCTCTAAGCTGTGTCATTTCAGCTTCCACCTGAAGTAAGAGTGCACTGAAGGTTTCGTCTCTTCCATCAAGAAATAAATTAAAAAGTGGAGAAATTTTGGATATATTTTTTTTAAAGAAACCATTTCCATAAAGTTTATAATTAAACCGCATGTTGTTAATTGCACACAGCTTCTCCAGCTCATGGCTTTTGTCTGTTTGTGTTTGAGTGTGAGCGGCTCCAGCTCTCCAGATGAAAAACAGGCTGCTAAGAAGGGGGAAAAGGCAGAGAAATGTTTATAGGCAGGATACTCAAAACAGTTATTTTTGTGGGAAGAAAATGTTAAACGCTTAAAGATAAACAAATAAATCCACAGCAGTGGAGTTTGCCAGAGGTATAAAATGTGTTGGACCTCTGGATGCCACTGTCACTGTATTCATGGCAGGAGTGTTACACACACATTTGTATTTCGTTATGGAAATGGAGCAAGGAAGCTGGAGAACAACCAGTATGAAAATCATGGGCCTGTCTTCTCACTTATATTGAAACAAGCAAAACCTTTAACCTGCCTGCTTTCCATACAGCAAACGGCTGGAGTCTAACTGAGCCTCACAACACCGGCTTGTAATCCTAAAATTTGGTGAAAACCCAAGTCTGGTTTGTTTTATGTGCCTTTGCTGGAACTTGGAATATTTTACGTGGCAGTTAAGTATACATGTGGAATTAAACGAGTTGAAATATTATGCAGTAATCACAGATGATGATAACTGTAGATCCAAAATAGCTTGTAAAATAATAATAATAAAAAAATTGTTGCCAGAAGCTGAAATTACATAGCTGGTGACAGCTATTGTTCTCTGCTTTGAAATGGGTGGGCTGGTCTGTGTTGTGTATTTGAAAATCTGTTGCTGTCGTAGCAAAACCTGAAGTAATTTAATATGAAGCTATTTTTATGTTTTTAGAGATCATTGAGTAGAAATTAAGACTAAACATACTAAGGCAGTTTTTTCCTTCTTTATGCAGGGGATTTGGGAAGCAAGGATTCCAGTGCCAAGGTAAGCCACAACTGCTTTGCTGGCACACACAGGTGGTTGCACCTTGGTTTGAAGGTACCCAAATCTTGCCAGCAGCAAGAGAGAAACAATCCTGGAAAAACTAAGCGAGCATCACTGCCTGTGTAAATTCTAAAAGAAGGCAATTATTCAATTAAATAATTATTGATATTTACATCATTTACATTGAACAATCAAGTAATTATTCATACTGTATTAATATAAAAAGTTGGTGGTTTATTTTTTTAAATCTCAGCGCGGTAAATGTCGTATAATCTGCATGATTCTAACTTTTCATGGAAATAATCTGTGCAATTTAGCTTTGCAGAGATCATTTTTCTCATCAGAAGCTCTTGTCTGTGTGGGCGTTTTGGAAAATGGATTCACTTTTTAGTCATATGGCTTCTTTTCATAACCCAAAGTCCCTGCTTTTCATTTTCATCCAGTGCATGTTCAGGAGGACCTTTGGCTTTAACTCTGTATTAGGACAAGCCAATTCTGTTTTATATAATACTGAATTACAGAAAAAAAGTCCACCTGTATAAAATCACTGATTTAATAAAATCTGCTAACCTGGAGAAATTGAAAGCTGCTGTAGTGCAAGATAACTGTAAATGCTGTATTCTCACACAGCCTGTATTTCTGCCAAATTCTTACCATTATTTAGCATTTAATCATGAAATAACCACACCCAACTAGTGCAGGTTTGTTTATTTTGTCATAATTAGCATGAGCCTTTCTATTGTCCCTTTCTCTTTTCCACCTTCTCCCTGTCACTCCTCCTGCAGCTGCACATTGTGTACTCATCAGTTGGCCTTTCCCTTCCTTCTTTCATGGCATTTCTAATGGGTATTTGCTCTTGCCTTAGAGCACATTTGACCATCCTGAACGTTGCTTTTACTTAGCAGTCAGTGAAATTACGGATTCTGTGGTATTTTTGTGAAAGTTGATGTGAGCTGATGCTTCTTGAAATTAAACCTTTGAGAAAGTGGAAGTCAAAGACTGATGCCTTTTAAAGATTTGCAGTAAATAAGTTTTCTTTCTGCAAGCGGAGCCTTGCAGACACACACAGCATTTCCTGATGGAGATAAGCAGACATCCATGATTTTCCCTCTGTGCCCCAAAACATTAACATTAAATTTTGTAGATATCCTCCAGTTTTTTGCCACCCATCACACTCAAAGCAATGCTGTAGATGAGTGTGTAGTGCTCAGTTGATGATGGGATGGCATTTCCTCAGTCCCATTCAGGACAGCTCAGTGGTTCCCAGCTCAGGGACTGTTCAGAGGTTCATTACAGATTTCTGGTGGTATACAGAAAATAACTGGGGCTGTACATTGAATTCCAGCAAATTACATTGCATTTAAATGGTGCAGTTATCCAGCTTAGCTTTCACAGCTTGCACAGCACTGACTTTTCTCCTGCTCCCAGCTGGGGGCTCAGTCTGGGCAGGATCCACTGACCTGAGCCACAGCAGCTCATCTCCAGGGGTTTGGATTCTCTGCCTGGAATTCCTTCCACCGCTGTAATTCCAGTGAGCCAGGAACAGTTCTGCTGGTGAGGAGTGATCTTTACAAAGCCAGCTGAAGTTCTGAATTCAGTCTTGTTTCCCCTGCAGATGCCGTTCATGGACTCAACTGAGAGTAAACGCAGTAGAGCAGCTCTGTTTATTTTTAAATGCTTTAGATATGGCACTTTTTAGGAACCTAAATATGTTCAAACCTGACTTTTGTCAGGATCAGAGCAAGATGCTACAGTTTCTCTTTGGAGACTGTTGTATTCAGTAGTTTTATCTGTGTCCTTAATTAAAATCTCTGAGAAATACTTTAATTTCACGTGGTTTGTAGGAAGCTGTTGGTGGTGCACTAATAAGTTTAAGTAATGGGGTTTTTAAGCGTCATTTATTAAACCTGATTGTGCTCAAAATCAAGGAGTTCATACTTTTGGGATAATACTCTTGAAAAATAAAACTTCCACAATAAAGTTAAGCCGCTGAATCAATTTTTTTTCAGTTCAGCTTTCTGATGCTTCTGTCTGAAAAGTCACTAGCTAAAGCTGGAAAGACAAATTAGTGATCAAAACTACTGAGAACATGAAGAATTAAAGCCAAAAGTGTGAAACTAGAAGGTAGGCTGCAGAAAAAAACCCAATTTCTATAATGAAGTGGCTGCTTTTACAGAGAAGAATGACAAATGGAGAATAAAATGGAATTTTCTGTGTGACATGAAGGAAGGAATATTGCAGTGACAGCTCTTAGCGTGACTGGAGTTCTTGGTCCATCAGTGTTTCCATTAGAAAAAGCCTTTTCTGCTCTGTTTTCGAGAGTGTTGTAAAATCTCCCACTAGGCAGAAACTTGATGTCAGGCAGAATTCAGAGCTGGGGGTTTTGTTATTTCCAAAGTTGTTTGAAATTCCTCTGGCCTTTGATACCAAAGGGAAGAGGAAAGGCCCACAACAGTCACACCACACTCAAATGATGTTTGTACTATAAAAAACTGCAATTCTATGAATATTTGCGTTAGAATTCTTTAATTAAACAAAAGGTCTTAGTTTTTTTATGCGGTTTTGAGTAGTGCAGCAAATCTAGTGTGTTTTTATATGTTTTTAAGACTCCATTAAAAAAGCATCACACAAAATACAGTCCTAGATTTAATTTTAATATATGCCGTCAAAAGAAATTTTTTAATTTAATATTTTAATATAGATTTTATTAGACTTGAAACTGTGCTGTCATGAAATGATCTGATTTTGGACCATTAATACCTTTTTTCACTGGGCTTGCTTTGAGCCTTGGAATATGTTTTCAGTTGTATGTCATCACCCTGGTTTTCAGATTTTGGTGCCTGTTTCTGCTGTAGTGTTCAGCTTCAGCATTAAATAAAGCCATTTAAATGAGCTCTCTGGAACTGAAGAGAATTATTTCAATTTATTTTCCGAAAACATTTTGCAAGATAATTCTTTTCCACCTCCTTATTTTTATGGGTTCCTTATGAATTTGCAAAAGACAACAAATTAAATTTTGGCGTGATTTTAATGCCTTGAACGTGGCAGAGGGTCAGGTGCAATTGCATTGTTACCACACAAAGGCTCAGCAAGAGACAGTCCCCATCCGAAGTAGTTTGTCTTTCTTAATGGGTGTATTTTAACGTGGCTGCTGAATATTCCAGCAAACAGACCCTCAGAAAGGCTGCTTAGGTTTACAGCCAGGACCAGGGATGTGTTATTTCATGGAGAGGAGGCAAAATTCTGTTGCATGATTGGAAATAAGTTTTTTAGAGAAGGGGGCATGGGAGGATAAAGCAGCAGTGGAAAACGTCTGTCTTATTGGCCATGTGTGAGTTTGAAAATGAACTTGGAAGACTCCAGCTGGCTTAATGTTCTCCTAGGGATAGGATTCAGGAGGAATTTCTTCACAGGAGGGGTGCTCAGGCCTCAGCAGGGGCTGCCCGGGGAGGTTTGGGGTCTCCATCCCTGGAGGTGTCCAAGGAGTGCCTGGATGTGGCACTCGGTGCTCTGGGCTGGGGACCAGGTGGGACTCGATGGTCTGGGAGGTCTTTTCCAACCTCAGGATTCTGGGATTCTCTGAAATTTTTATTCCTGTTACTAGAAAGCGTTTTGCGGTTTGATATTTGTGGTTTATTGTTGATTTATAGAAACATGAAGAATTTTAAATATTGTGCTTGTGAAGCAGGAGTTCTCATTCTGCTGTTTTGCTTTTGCTGTGTGCTGTCAATTGTCTCTGTGGCAGTGCAAACACGATGGGAGGATTATTCCAGGGAGTTATGGCTTTGTTTTGTTTCCTTACATTGTCAAGCAGGCCAGCAAGCTGTCTGTGCACTGAAAGCTTTCCTCTGATGTGCACCTGGAAATACTGCAAGTGCACTGTGAAAAATGGAATAATTTAAACCTTTTTCAACCTGCCACAGCAAGAAAGTTCCTCTTTTGAGACGGCAGACTTTAAATTAAGCAAGCAATTAAGTTAAATTTTGGTTTCATCATTCTTTTGATAGACTGTTACACTCTTGAGTGTAACCTGTACTTGTTTCTTTCTGTTTGATTTGTAAGAAGCATTTTTCTGGTGAACAGAGCTCAACAAATAGGAACTCACTAAGACATGAAGAACAAACGTTGTAGAACATGTATTTATGTAGGTTTAGAGGGTGTTTTAAGTTCAGCACCGAAGGCTCAGCAAGTTTCCTCAGGGCAAAAATATTTTTAGTTACAGTAATGTAAATGTGATCAGCTCATGTTCCTGATTAAGGGCCTGTTGTTAATTCTCTCCTAAATGGTCAAAATTTGTAGTTATTAACAGCAAGTTTTCCCTTTTTTATGTGGTTGCTGCAGGCTTTACTGACGTGCAATATTCTGCTGTAGTTCAGCTGTGAAATACATTGGCTTAAGGATAATAACGAGCTAAGGAAGAGTTTCACGTTGGTTTCCTAATTTACATAAATAAAAATTAGAGAAATCAATTAAGGCAGATCATTATGCTTCACTAATCCGGGCAACTATTGCTCTTTCCACTGTTTTTTCCTGTCTTCCTTCAATTTATTTTCAGATAATTTTTCTCTGGATGTTGAATTTTACCTTTCGTTGTTGTCCTAAGCTTTTTGGAACAGCTCGTGCCGTGCTGGGTCTGGGCTAGGGAGACATCTCCAACAATTCCTTCTCTAAAAAGGGAAGTGGGGGCTTTTTATTAGTTTTTAATGTTCAAATCCTGTAATATTGGCACATCAAACCAGCACTTCATTTCCTCTGCATTGTTTATCTTTTATCTGATGGTTCTTGACTTCCCTTCTACAACAAAAAGAAGCCACTGATGCCACCTCATTTTTAAATCATGTATTTTCATTAAAAATGTTGTATTAAAGGTCTCTGTAGTGATGTGGTTGAGAAACTAATTTTTAATGCTCTGTGATCTGAGGATTTGAACCAATGAAAACTCTGACCACCTCCAATCTGGCTGACAGTTTTCTTTAATCCTCAGTACTGATAGAACATATTTATAGTGGAAGCACCATTTTTTCTTTTTTGTGTATGGATCAAGGCTTAGTTCTCCGTTTTTCAGCCTGATGGCTGTTTCCCCTACAGTTTATTCTTCCTTTTACAATCTTCACTTTCCTTTGTAACCTAAGAGAGAAAAATCTATTGCACTGCTGTGTTCCTTCTCATAAAAATAATTTGTCTTCCTTACTTGGAAATGTTTTTGCCAAAGGGTGGACAAGACACAAAGCAAGTTCCCCTTTCTATGCCAGAACTGCTTCTCTTGTATCATTATCATTTTTGTGGTGAGATGGGGTATTACAGACCAGGGCTGGAACAATGTGGGTGTTTTCCTTTGTGCTCTTTATATTATTTATTAGTCATGTGCTACAGTTTACATTAACTAACGTTGCCGTAAGCCTGAGATTGGGGAATTAATTCCATGAAAGGCTGTGATGTAGCTGAAAGGTCAGCATGAAATCTTCTGAAACGGGAACTCAGTAAAAATACACTTACAGCAGCTGCCTCGTTAATATATTTTCATGTGCATGACTTGGAGGTATCTGTTCCAAAATGGAACCCCCCAGAGCAAAACCCAAACAGTTCCACACCCTCCCTCAAAAGATCACAACCCAAACAACAGAATAAGCAGCACCTGGGAGCAGGAATTGTGTCTGCACACAGTTTCTGTGATTCCTCTCTCCTTTGTCCTTTCCATTGGCCGTTTGCCCTCAGCCTCATCTGGGGACTGTGCATCTGTGACCACTTCTCAAAGGGCAGTAATTTTACTGATCTGCAGATAATCTGACATACTCACACACAGATAAGATGCTTGTTGTGCGTTTGTCTTGCCAGCTTCTATTTATTGTTCTTCCCCTCCTTTGGTTGTCCTTACTTTTGCAATGTCTGACCCATTTAATGAGGAAATACAGTGCTGTTAATTGCTGAGCCTGTGCAAGTGGAGATTCTGTTCCTATTTCCACAGGTGAACTCTGAGAGATCTTTGAAAAACTGCCCATGTTCCGAGTTTTTCCTGAGAGCAGCAGTGATGGGTGAAACTCCTGAGCCTGAATGAGTGCAGATACATCAGTGCTGGTTCAGATCAGGAGAGCCCTTTGGGAATGTGGATCCCAGTCATCCCAGCTTGGTCTGTGTTGCTGGGTGGGCTTGGAGCATGGAAAGTGGTTTTCCTTTGGGTGCTACAGAGCAGGTGCCAGAGGGTTTTGGTTCCTGGATCCCACTGCGGCTCATCAGATGTAAAAGCCCTGAATTGGGAGCTTAGTTCAGAGCACTTTCCTCTACACACGTGTTCCTGTTGGAGCATTCCCTGACAGTGCAGATGTGTAGGTTCTGCCTTCAGCCCTTGCCTTCTGTGCTGGGAAGGGGATGTGGTGTCCCTGAGCATCCCTGCTGGGTAGAAGGGACAGCAGGACATCTGTGTCAGGCCAGGGAAGGTGTCTCTGTGTGTGCTGGTGAGGATTTGTTGTTACTACAACCACGTGCATTCACTAAAGTTCAATACATGGAGTAGATGAGGGTGAATCACCGTTCCTGCAGGGGTTTGAAGACGTGGATGTGGCACCTGGGGACGTGGTTTAGTGGTGGCATTGGCAGTGTTAAGGGTTGGACTCGATCACCAGGGTGTGCAGTGGTAGGCCTGAAGGAGGGCAGGTTTACATTAGATATTAGGAAGAAATTCTTTACTAAAAGGGTGGTGAGGCCCTGACATGGAATTCCCAGAGCAGCTGTGGCTGCCCCTGGATCCCTGGCAGTGTCCAAGGCCAGGCTGGACAGGGCTTGGAGCAGCCTGGAACAGTGGGAGGTGTCCCTGCCCATGGCAGGGGTGGCACTGGATGAGCTTTAAGGTCCTTTCCAACCCAACCTATTCTATGATCTTGCAGGTCTTTTCCAGCTTAAATGATTCTGTGGTCCTTGATGCTCAATGCACAATTAACTATAATTCATTGAACACTGAACATGGCAGTAAAATAAATAAATAAACTGTTATACTTCTGTTTTTCTAGAAAATTTCCTTGGTGATACTGTGCTCATCAAAACTCAAACATAATTAAATCTTATCTTGCAGCAAACATTTTTTTCTCATATTACATTTTAAGAGCAAAACCATCTTCACCCTTCCTACGCTTCTAACGGTCTTTTCTTTGTTTTGTTTTGTTTACTTGGATTGGTCAGATATCCCAGCACTGTTCCAGCTGAGACTGTTCCAGTGCCCTGCATGTAATTCCGTGAAGCTCTTCAGCCTCTAATTGAACATGTGGGAGTAATAGCTCATCCCAGGTTGACAGACAAACCAGTTTGAGGATGGGCAAGATAAAGTTTGGCATGTTCTTTATTTTTCCCTCTGCCTTGGTGTAATCCTGCACATCAGCTGCTGTTACACTGCCACATATGGTGCTCATTTTATACAAGATTTTTGCGGATGCCGTGAGCAGGATTTAATGAAATGTTGGAGAGAAAGTTGCAGAAAGATGATGAAAACAGATTTCCCTGTTTGGATGCATTGATAATTATTTCTTTTATGGGTTGTTTCTCTTTAGGGTGAGAGGTAAAAATAATTTAATAAATACTTTAGGCTCAGTTCCTCAGCTTTTACATCTGCAGTAGAAAGCGTGAAAGTCTGAGAGAGAAGGACTCTCTTGTGTCTAATTAATGACAGGAACTACCCTTTAAGTGTTTCTAAATTCTTGTAAATGCTGAACATTTTAATTCTCACTGTTTCCAGCAGTGCCTGTTGAAGGCTTGCAGAGGCTGGGAGTGCTTGGAGCTGGTTATCAGCTGTTAATTTTTCAATTGCAGCTCTTTATGAATAATGCCTCTGACAAATGTGATTCATAACTGTTACCTTCCAAGTCAGGCAGCCAAACACGTGCATATGTAACGTTCTGTGCATTTCAGTGTCATTTACTCTGGTTTCTTAATTAGAATTTGATTTACATGAGGTTTTTTCACTCCTTTTTGCAATTACATAATGTAGACTATAAGGTACTGCAGGCACAGAGGTCTTTTTTTCAGGTTATCGTCTAGTTGACTTCATTTAGATTTTGAAATCACATTACTGTATTAATTGAAATCTTTTCATCAAATGAGCTTTATTAGAAGTCTGGAATATGTCCTTATAAATGTGGACATTTACTGGAATTATTATTTTTTCTGTCCTGTATAGTTTACAAAATGTCCTTTTTTATTTATCACTTAGAGTGATAAACACTTTGTGAACTAAAAGTGCAAATTCATCCAGAAACACCAAAAATATAGTCATTATTGGTCTCTTAGTTTGCTGCTTTTTAGTTCTGAAAATGAATCTGCAAAAGTCTAATTAATACTTGTCTTTATACAATGGCCTGTCAAGATTCAGAAGATTTGCTCATCATTTACGATCACATACACAGTTTTTGCCACTGTCAGAAGTGTCAGTGGATGGACAGTGATCAACACAAATTGCACACTCAAGGCTTTATTTGCCTTGTGTAGCAATTGTCAAGCTGTCTTCTTTTTGCTAAGAAAATAGCCCATATTAGAAAAGAGTGATTTTTAACTAGACTTGCAGTTATTGCTCCTTATTTGTCTTTAACTTCAATTAAAAGAATTATATACGGCTCTTAGTACTGTACACACTGCCAGCATTTCCATATAGCTAAATGAAGCTTGTAATTGCATTTGGGAGTTGCAATTTATTCTGAGGCAGAATCTTATGAAGATTGTATTTTGGAGAATTCAACATTTTTATCCCCCTGAATGATCCTTATGCTGATGGCACAACTGAATATTGGTGGCAATTTATTTCACCACTTTCAAATACAAAATCTACAACAATCAGATGTCTAGAAATTGGGTTCTGTGTGCCTGGATTTTGAAACCACTGAGGATGTGCATGAGGGTGTCTACTTAGAATATGTTTAAAAAGGATTAGTGACTCCAAAAAGTGGCTCAAATACTGACTTTCCTTATTTTACTGCTAAATGAGGGCAAGGTATGGACTGCAGATGGAAATTCTCATTTTGAGGAGTGCTGAAGGTTATTCCCAATGTAAGTCTCTTCCCAAAGCACAGATACTTCACTCTTCACTCTCCTTTAAAATTAACAGCATTTTTAACTTCCCCGGAATGTGTGCTGAATGTGGTATTTCAGCTCCTTAGTAAACAAGCCATTATTCATGTACATAGGAGGAGTTGGAATAATACTTCATCTTCTTTCAACTTCTCGTCTGGGTTTATTATTTGGGTTTTTGCTCAGCAGGATTAGCCAGAATCCACCTCAAAGTATTCTTGTTCTCAAGAAATTGGTACTTAATATTAAAAAAAAAAACAAAAAACTTTATGTTCTGAGAGTGCAGAATAATCCTTATTTTATGCAAAGTCACTGTGTACATCAGTGTTTTATTGGGTTGATTTTAAATGTCTTTGTTTCTTAAGGTGTTGCTGTTGGGAAAAATCCCCCCCATAGTTCTTTTTGCTCCTCTATCACCCTGTGTGCATTTCCATCACATCTCCTGATTCCCTGGGAGAGGTGTTTTTTGCTCCTGTTCCCTAGAACCTCTTACTTGAACTACTTTTCCATTTCTTGCATCCAGGCTTTGATCCCCAGAGGATTTTTGTGTGTCTGAAGGTGACACCCTGCGAGGTGCTGACAGGTTCTGGGCAGCTCCATTTTTCTCCTGTTCCAGAACTGTATAAAATAGATTTCAGCCTAACAATTCCTTGAACTTGCTCTCATTAAAAAATGTTACAAAATAACCCTGTTATGATAAACAGAGAAACAGACTAAGCAGCAGAGTTTATTATAAGGGTGTATATACAGTTTTTCCCATGTTTCTCAATCGTGACAGGTTAGCTGACTGAATTTGTGATGTGCTGTAAAATTAGTCAGATTTTGGACTGCTCCTACCTTGTTTGCAAACTTTAAATTAATTAAATTTGAGATAATTCCAAGTATGTCAGTTTTATGTCTTCCTTTCTTTGTCATCAGCTTTTGCAAATTACATCTGCTGGATGTATTTTTATAGTGTGGAACTCCTCTGTTAAAAGAAGTGATGTGGATGCTGCAGAAAGCAATAGGTGGATTCCTCTGGTTGGGTATTTTTCAGTTCTCCTCTGTGTATGTGCCACTGAGACAAATGCTGCAACAGTACAGAAAGAATGGAGAAAAACATGATTTTATTTATGTTCGGTTTCAAATAGTTTGATGCCTAGGTATTGCTCAGAATTCCTTCTGATTTTATGGAGAGATCCTAAATTGTGAACCTTTAAAACACAGTAAAGGCTCAATAAATCTTGTTGTGCAGCTTAAACTATATTTTATGGTGTTTTTAATACAGAGTATGGCTGGGACAAACACACAACTGTGACACCTGCCTGAAGACCCTGGGGAATGTTGTGGGTTTTTAAATATGAAAACTTACTAAAGTATCATTTTTAGCCCAGTAGAGCAGTGAGGAAAATTGGTGTTTTTTCATGGTATTTTATTTCTTTGTGTTCACAGAATCACAGAATGGTTTTGACTGGAAGGGAGCTTAAAGCTCATCCAGTGCCACCCCTGCCATGGCAGGGACACCTTCCACTGTCCCAGGCTGCTCCGAGCCCTGTCCAGCCTGGCCTTGGGCACTGCCAGGGATCCAGGGGCAGCCACAGCTTCTCTGGGCACCCTGTGCCAAGGCCTGCCCACCCTCACAGGGAGGAATTCCTTCCCAATATCCCATCTAATCCTGCCCCCTGTCAGTGGGAACCCATTCCCCTTGTCCTGTCACTCCACACCCATGTGAAGAGTCTCTCTCCATCTTTCCTGTAGCGCCTTCAGGTACTGAAGGCCACAGTTAGGTCACCTCACTTTTCCAGGCTGAACAATCCCAAATCTCCCAGCTTTTCCTCCCAGCGGAGCTGCTCCATCCTCTGACCATCTTAGTGTCTCCTCTGGACTCCAACATCTCCACATCCTTCCTGTGCTGGGGCCTCCGGCTCTTTGCTTGTCTGAGTCTGACCTGTGTGTTGGTACCACCAGTACAGATCCTGCAGTGTCTGTGAGTGCTGTCCCTGGGCAGCAATATCCCCGATTTGCCTCTGAAAAGGAGCACTGAAAAGCTGTGTAGTCGCTGAAGAGGGTTTTGAAGTGCAAGTGGTGGATATGTTTTATACATTTGCCTCAGAAGCTGTATTGTTTCCTAATGGATCTGCAGTCGTTATGCCAACTGCACAGCGGGCTCTTGCATTAGAGGGTTTTACGTTCTGGTGCTCCCTGTGTGCTCTTGCCAGTTGTTGTTTCACTGAGCAGTTCTTTTAAGTGTTTTGTTCTGCCTCAGGTACCCAGGTGTGCCTGGTGGAGCTGTAAAACTGGTGCCTGCCCTTGTTTTCGTAGAAGGCAGCAAAGCTCGTCTGTAAGATTTCTGCAAAACCCAACTCTTGTCAGCATCTCCTGATGCTGTGTAATGAGGAACAGCTTAGTTGTCAAGTTTATATAAAGTGCTGATGATCTAATTGAGCATGAGCTTCTTTGAACCCTTTGCAAAAACAGAATTATGTTGTATATTATTAAACCTGGTACAAGGCCAGGCGTCACTTTCATTTCAGAATATAAATGCATTATGTTACAAACATTTAAGGCTCGTGTTTTATTCAGTGCTGCACCGTCATTTTGTGGCAGCAGATGTTTTGCATGGTTTCTGTGGGTTTGGATACTTGACAACAAACGTGCTGAAGGCAAGGTCTGGCAGTGTCAGGGCTTCTCCTGAAAGTCCAGCAAGCAGGAAATCCCCGGAGGCCTGGGACTGCTTTAGTACCTGGGACAGACACGGTGGAGCACACATACCTCACTTTGACATCTTGCTCAATATGCCTTGTCCAGGTTTCTTTTTTTATAAATAGACTAGGAAAGGCAATAAGACACGGTAAAATATTTGCTAATAGAGCTGTTTCTGTTTTGGGAAGAGGGAGGACAAACGTTTGTCCCCGCTGCATCCCTTTCCTGGTTTCTGCAGAGGGTCTTTGACTTGAGATTCCTTTGTTTCCTGCCTGTACCCTGAGCTTCCCTGGCTCTGTGGTGGTGTTGTGAATATTTATAGTCACAGACTGCAACTGCAGCTCCTGTTTTTAAACAACCCAGTCACCATAATGGACATATAAAGTCTCAAGGGTTTTTATTGCTCCTGTCATCTCAAGTGCTTTTGAATCCTGATTACAGAGCAATAAAATGTGGTTGGTTGGGTTAATGTGAGTGACAGGGACAGGAACTCCATGTGAGGAGGTGTTGAGTGAACAAATTCATTGATGTGAGGCTGTGAATTTATGGACATTTCGTAACTTTGGAGTATTGATTATATAAGTAAATGTGTAGCCTAAGATTGATGAAGGGAATAAAAGACCTCATATATCATTAATGCGTTTGGGAGGTCTAATTGGGGTTGTGCAGGTTTTTATAATGAGCTTTCTGAAAGAAGCATTGATAAATAAGCTCAGTAAATTTTAATGACGTCCTGGGCACTATCTATGAAGCTTACTTTGTAATTTAAATCAATACATTAGAAAGAGTACTAATTGTAGAACTTACTGTAGAATTAAATTTTTTATAATTCTTGCTTTCTTGGCTTTTATTCCACTTATGCAAATACTGACCTTTGAATTCTCACTGTTACCTGTGTTTCATTGAGCCTCACTTTGAAAGGGTGAGGGGATGTGTGTGTGTCATCTTGAAGCTTTGGTTGTAATAATTAAAAGGGCAGTGTCAGACATTGGATCATTTGACATTTAACACAGCAAAATGAAAAGGGAATCAGTGATAAAAATCAGTGGGGTTAATTTTAGAAGCGTCAGATTTGCAGAGAATGCAAACTGGGCTGGCCAGCAGGTGCATAAGTGATGCCTTTCCAGAACCTCCAAAACACGGTTTGTCCCAGTTCTGCACTCTTCGTGAGAATGTAGGGCTGCATTCATGCTGAGCTAATAAATGTTCTTAAAAATTTTAAAGCCTGGATCTCTCAATCTGCTTTGTGGAAGGGATCAGTATCACGATCAGTGAATGTTTATCTATTACATTCTTCTGTGTGGAACAACTGTTGGGATCTGACCTTAATCTGTAGTTAATAGTATGGGCTTTAATGCTTATTTTTATTTGCAGTTCAGAGATCCTCTGAATAACTGAAGCCTCATATTATGCAGAGTTCTGCATTAATATTTAGTAAAGCGAGCTGCCCTTGATGCAGGAGGTTTAGTAACCTAGAGAGACACGAGATGTGCTGATACTTGCACATATTATCCTCTCACTTTCCAGATGTACTTTTTGAAGTGGAAATTATTTGCTTGAGCTCAGTATTGAAATTTCAATTTGATGGCACGATAAGGTCTCCCGAAGTTTTACATAAAAATATTCTGTCACATAAATAGTTGATATAATTTAAATTATGCTTGTTATGTTATGGCTGCGTGTGAGGACAGAGCTAGGAACACCACCTGAAGCATTCACTGGATGCTTGTGAGGAGAAAGTGGCCAACTTAATGGATCATGCAAAAAAAAACTCCCATTGCAAACATCTCTTGTAACAGTAATTGAGAAGCACCAGTGAGAAGATGCAACCCTTGCTTCCTAGGAAGCTCAGAGAATGGCTTCATGCCCTGTGCTCGTGTAAAACATAAATACACCCTGGGAAATAATTTGTGTGATTTACCGTGGCACACGGTGCTGACCCTGTAAGGAAAAGCCCACAGCACCATTCCTCAGCCAATAGAGTTATGCCAGGCTTAGTGATGTGGAGATGATTTATTTTCATCCCCTCCCCTCTTGTTTTAGGATATAGTTATCAATGGAGCAGAAAATTATATACTTTAAACTCTTTGTCCTCAGGTAAGCCTTCTCACTTGGTGTGGGACTCTTCCTGCTGTGCTGTTGTGTGCACAGAAAGCTCATGTCATGGCTCTGTGTTGTGGTAGGAGAAACTCCTTGAGCCAAGTTCTCAGTGTAGTTCCCAGTGAGTTTAGGGTGAATGAATCTTTCCATGGAGATTGTTTTGTTGTACACAGGTATTTTAATTAAGAGACTCTCAGAAATCAAGTGGCTGATGGGAACAAGGATGATCTTGCTTGAGAAAATGATTAGGAGTTATTTTCTGTTGTGATATCTGTAAAATTGATAAGGAAATGTTTAAGTTGCTTTCCAGGTTGTGGTTTTCTTTTTTTTTTTTTCCCCTATTAGATCATATTTTGAAAAAATAGAAGCCTTAATTCAAGCTCTTGTTGCGCGGGCTAATTATTTATCCCCAGGTTGTAGCTTAAAACCTGAATAATTTCTTCTTCTGTGGTGTCTCTTTCTGCAGTTAGGCGTTCATTCTGACCTGATGGTGACATGCAGGGTAACAGATGCAATCTCTGCAGCAACCAGCCACAGCTTTTGTGTTAACCAGTCATCAGGAAATATCACTGAATTACCGGAGTACAAAACGCATCTGTTGGAAATATATTTAAATCTTTTGTGAAATAGGATGGGATAAAACACGCCTGAGCTGGGGAGTGGCTTTGGAAACAGCTGTGCTGAGCAAGGGAGCGTGGGCCTTGTCAGGGAGCTCTTTCCAGAAACCCCAGCAGGCCCAGTTGGAGTTGGGTCCATTGGCTTCTCTCCAGCTGTTCGGGCTCTCCGACTGTTGTGTACGTGAATTCTGGGCTCTGGGGTTTCTCTCAGCTGAGATCTGCCCCTGTGCAGGTTGGTGGGCAGCAGTCTGTGTGCGTGTGACTTCATAACAGCTAAAATTTGCAGGTTTTGTTGCTTATAATTCCTGATTTAGCCTCGACTTGTCTGTGTATGCTGCCTCCTCATTTTTGCAGGAACGCCGTCTTAATTTCTGCATTCCAAAGGAAAGCATGAAGCTGCAAATCCACCCTTTAACCTTTGTCGAGCCCCCAGCTTTGATATTTTATTAATTTGCTTTAATGGCAGAACCCACGTTGCCATGAGGTTGCTTTTGAAGGCTTCATGGCTGCTCTCAGGAACTGACGTCCTGCTGGGTTTTCCAGCAGCCTGTCCTAATTCCACATGTCCCTGATGCAGAGCTGATCCCTCCTCCCACCTCACACTCCCTGCAAAGGCACCACAGGCCTCTCTTACCTGTTCCTCACAGCACCAGGACTTGGCAAAGCCTTGGAGTGGCACTTAAAGTGGGAGCTCTGAAGCAAGATAATGAGTCCTAGATTAGTTGTTAACCCAGAACAAAACACCACTTTCTTTCAGCACTCTGAGCAATGAAGCCTTCAAAAATTTCAGACTGAAAATAGAAAAAAAAAAAACCCCAAACTTCCTGCTGATGCACATTTTGGACTTTGGTTTTAGGAGAGGTAGAACACTGGTTATTATTTAACACATGTAGTACCTGCACAATGGTTCTCAAATTAGTCAGTTTTAAAATGGCTTTAAATGTGAATTGGGTTCAAGTCGAGTTGGGATATGAAAACCTCTCTCTGTAGATCTTTTTTATTAAGTTACTTCATGAGATCAGTTTCCACAGAAATTCTGTTGAACAATGTAAAATGTCAAAGCTTGCTCAGCTTCAAAACAGTTGTGTCCAAAAGGAGTTCTCTGTTGATGGGAGACTTCAGGTGGTCTCTAGAATAATGCACGAAACCAAGGTGTTTTTCAAATTCTGTGTTTCCACATTAGTTTTATGAAAAGAGCCAGTTGGTTTCTGTAAGAAAAAAAGATGGTGGGTGATTTTAGGGTTAAAAAAATTGCTTGCTGTCTCTTGAGAAGATACCAAGATCTCTGATAACACAACTTTTTATTTATAGATTGCTGATGTGTTTACACGACAGAACTTTATCAGCAATCCAGATGTTCTTTTTTTTTTAATTAACCTGTGTCTGCACACCCTTGGGCTGTCTCTTCGCACTTGGACCTGCAGATCATAACATGCTTATGCTATTCAAACTAAAAATGTGCCTGGCTTTCCTAAATGTTGTTTCTAGACAACAATCTGCATTTCTGTCATTGATTTAAGGCTCTCCAAAACACTAAAAATGGAATTGCTTTGAGTCTTATTTGTGTGTTAGACTAATATTGCCTCCACCTGTAAAATGAGGATATTTAGCAGTGCTGGGATTGCACAGGCTGTGTCAGGATCAAGGAGATAAACGTGAGATGAATGTGAGGCAGGACTTGTTTTGTTTTTCATTGCTGTGGTACGAAGTCTTGTGCAAAGATGTATTTATGCTTCACGAGATCCTGGTCCTGAGGAGTGTGAATGTTGAAGGGATGAGTCAGAATAAGAACAGAACCCTGCAGTTCTGAGCTGTGCTGCACTGATCTGTCTGTACAGTGCTGCTGGAGCAGAGCTGCTCCCCCGTGTGCCCTTGGTTCTGCAGGACAAGGGGCAAGCTTTGGGCGGGTGGGAAGTTGTAGTTTTTCAGGCAGGATATTGTAGAGGAGGTCATTGCCTGGAAGCAGATCCAGTTAATTCTGTCTTTCATTGAGGAATTATTTTCGTAACTTATTACATCTGGAGAATGAATTATGTTTTCTTACTCTTCCATTTGGTTTTATGATGGGGAATATGTTCTCATCTAAACTTCTTTTGCTTTGTCGAGCACTCTCTGTGACTCAAGGGTTGTTTAAATGAGAATAAATGTGTCCTGGGTACCTTTCTCAACGGCTGCTTGCTCCCAAGTAATCTGTTCCCAAGATCATCCCTGTGGCTGGCACCAATCCAGTGATGAGTTTCTGTAAACTGCAATAACCCTGCCCGTGCCAGACCCAAGCTTGTCTCTGCTCCAGTGTTGTCATTTTAGCACTCGCTTGGCAGGTGTGATTTTAGTCCTGATTTCAGAGTTTAAATATTTTATGTATTTAGGTTGGGAAGTCAGTGAGCTGCTTCCTCTCTTTTAGTTCATTGCAGGATTTAACTTGAGATATCCATACAAGTCTGAGATTTTTTTGATATTATTATGGGTACTGATGGTATCTACCCTGGCTTTGTAAAATCCCTCTTTGCAGCTGACAGGTTGTGTGTAAGGGTTGAAGTAGTGTGAGCACATGTTGGGGTTGGAGTGAGATTTGTACTATATTCCTGCAATTCCGAATTCTCCTCCTAAACCATGGCACTGTTTTTTGGGTCATGGTTAACACGGTAAAATTTTATCCAGTCATGCTCACAGAATCTTGTTATCGTCGCTGAATTCTGCTTCTGGAGAAGAAATGCTTTAAAAGCTTGTTGCAGATGGTGTTCCATCTTTACAGATAATAAGATTAAAATGTGTGACGAGGCATCTCCAGAAAAAACCCGGGATGGTGTTGGGATCCTGTCACAACCTTTGTAGAAGTGACAAATGATGCAGTGAATCGATGTCTTGGCGATTTTGATTCTGGGGGAAGCTTGCTACAGCTGTGTCTTAAAAAGCCTGGGAAAACTATTTATAGGAACTAATTTCTGCAGAAAGCAAGAAATCCAGCATGCTATCACCATCCTTGGGATGTTTTCTTATTTGAAGCTGATGGAATGAAACGGAGATATATTAAAACTACAGCATCCAACAGAGCTATAAACCTTCAGTTCTAGAAGTATTTTGGCTTCCTGACATCGCTTGTTTCATCCAGGAACACCCTCTGGCCTCGACTGGAGTCAGATTTTTTTCTAGTTTAGCATCTCTCAGGCTGGAGGGAGAGCACATCGTCTCCCCTGGAGATGTGCCTCGTGCCAGCTGCTCCAAGCAGGGCACAGAGTTCACCCTGCAGTGCCTGTGCCTGCCCTTCCCTGCCCCTCCAGCCCGGGGAGTGGAACCTGTGTGGGCTCATTCTCCTCGCTCCCAGCCTGGAGAGGAATTTGTGCCTGGCAAGAGGTGACCTGCCCCGAGTTTGCGCCATCAGGAGAGGGATTCCTGTGAGCACAGAGGAGGAGACGAGGACCAGGAATTGGGGAAGGGGCAGAAGTGCCAGGGGCAGAGCTGGGGACCTGCCTGGGCATCCTCTCAGGGTGCCAGGAGTGGCTCTGGGGTGTGCCAGCAGCTGGGGTTACACTCCCATGTCTTCTGTGTTGTCAGAACACTTGGAGAAGCAATGGATTCCAAGAAACTGAAACTTCACAGGATGCTGCTTTGCATCTATTTGAGAAACTTCAGTTTTATGTTTCTCCACTAGTTTTCACTGTTGGGGTTTTATCTGAAATGAAGTATTTCCTCTAGTCCTTGCTGAGTCTGTAGGAAGGTTGTTTTGTGGGGTTTTTTTCAGTTACTCATTTTTTTAATTAGGAATAAGTGAAATGTGGTTTGCATTATTTAATTTCATTATAGCCTTGTATGCTAGAATTTCCATCAAAAGAAACTAGTAGCAGGATCTTTGGCTTCTGTTATTTTGCCTTGCTACTGTCAGTCGCTTTCACATAAACAAAAACTATTTCAGAAATATATTCTGAAACAATTTTTTAATTCTTTCAATATGAAATGCATTCATTTAATGTTACACTTAGAAATAAATTTATAATGGAATTCCATGCGACCTTCATCTTTTTCCTCAATTTACTGTCAGATTGTCTTTTATTACACTCAAATCACACTCTGAACTGCAACAGTCAGCTGGTCAGGGCTAAAAATAACCCCTTCCTTGTATACCATGGCATTACAGCCTTTTATTTACAAAGGTATTATAAGGAAGGGTAACTTCTATGACGTGTAAGGAAAACTCTGGCACTCTCTGTGTACATACTGGGATAAGGTTTAATGTGCTCCGTGGGCTGCTCTGCCAGGAGTACCTGGACATGCCTGGGGCAGAAAACATCACTTTTTAGCACTGTTTGTGGTGGTTTGACCACTGTTGCCCCCAGCCCTCTGGTACTTTGCTGTTACTCCTTGGGGACTGGGTAAAAATCTGAAAAATGAGCATTATGGTTACAGCCTTTTGTGCTTAAAACATTTGGGGACTGACCTTAGGGCCGTGCTGTTTACAGCTTGTCAGAATTCCTCCTCCTGTGTGGTTTGAGCGGTGAGGCTTGGGATGCCTCGTGCAGGAAGGTGTGGAGCAAAGCTCTGCACCTGCCCCAGCCGTTAATTATTGCTCTTTAGGAATAATTAACTGCGGGCTGTTGGTGCTGCCAGCCCCATCCTGGCACCGGAGGAGCTCTCCCTGGGCACTGTTGGTTTCTGTGCAGACAGCTCTGAACCAGCAGTGCCCGTGTGTGCCATCCCCTGCTTCCTCCTCCGTAGAAATTCCTGGGGGTTATTTGCAGGGTTACATTTCCACTTAATAAACTGCAATAGGAATTAAAAAGATGATTTCAAACACCTTGTTTCCTTCCTCTCAACGCTCTCAGGGGTGCTGGTTGTTGGAAATCATTAAATATTTGACTGAATTAAACACTCTGAGTGTCGTTTGAATACTCCTGCCTGACATTTTTTTCCTCATGTAAATGTTTTCCTTCTTTTCCTTTTTGTCAGTGATCTTGTAAATAGCTTACTCAAATACTGTAAAGATTTCTTATCCTGAGTTTATTAGTGATGGTAAAAAAATCTGCACATATCCTGAACCTTGCTCTGTAGAATGTTTGGGGGTGGGGGGGGGAAGATTTTACTTACCAAAAAACAATCTCAAAAGAATCGTCTTCAGAAACTGAAAGAAAAGCAGCACTTGCACACTGGTGTGAATGAAGGAAATTGGGTTTTATTTCTGTATTATCACTCTGTTTGTGGAAGAGTTCTAAGGATTTGTTCCTGCTGTGAGTTATTTCTCTGTGTCTTACTCATTTACACAAGCTCAGGTGCAAGGTAGTTAGGTATTTAAAAATAAATATTGTTGAAACTCACTTTATCCTCAGATTCTTTCAGAAATTTTGTATTCTCATTTATACTCAATAACAAACCATATTTAGGTAGAATATGCCACAGCTGAAGTTTTTATTCTGTGCTCAAATTTAGGGAATAAACTCATCCATTGTCTTTAAAGTTGAATTGCTTAAACTAAATGCTGTCATCTCTTACTTTTATTTTTCAGAGCTTATTTATGTTTAAATTAATGTGTAGTTATAGCATTTAAGACTGAAATATGTTGAGGGGTAGATGATCTTTAAGGTCCCCTAAACACCAAACCTATGATTTATTCAAAATTTTAATGTAATCAAACTTCAGTCACATTAGGAGGAACTTTTGTATTTCTCCCCAAATATTGTAGATTCTGATGTTCTGATATGTATCAGTTTATTTCTTGATTCTTTGTTTTAATTTTAAATAACATCAAAACCTCAAAATGTGTGTAAGTGAAGACGCCCTTTGTATGGGATTTTGGCCATGAGCCATGGTTTTTTGGACAGTGGAATACGGAGGCATTATTTAGATTATGTTATATTATAAATACATTTATGTGTAACTTTATTTTTAATTGTAACTAATCTCCCTTCCTCGATTTAAATGTAGCAAAAGTTTGGAATGAGTGCTGCCAAAACCAGTGCTCTCCTCCTTGGATGGCCTCGGCCAGGGAGGTGAGGTGAGGTGAAGCCCCACAAACCAGCTCTAACATGTTTGATGTATTTTATTTTCATCTTTTTCATGTTCCCACAAAATTAATTAATCTTTAAACTCCTATATAAAAGAAAATTTCTAAAAATAACTGTAATGCTCATCCCCTTGACTGCATTTTGTTGAGTATTAGGTATCTCTCCTGGCTGCTCTGTATGATGCTTATTTTTAGGGGCTCTATTAATATCTTCAAAAATATGATGTAAGAAGACTTGAGACAGTGTTAAATTGTTAAACTTAATTACTATCTTTGTAGTTTTCACTGTTAAATATGAGTAGAAATCAATACCAGTGTTTAATACAGGAAGTTTTAAGGGAAGAAGCTGAAGTACGTGACAGCGTTTTTGATATTTAAAAAAGCATGAATTTAAATGAGGGGAAGGTGTTGGTGCTCCTTGGCACTTCATTTAGGGGTGTATTTTGCATTATTTGTTAATTTATGTAGGACCTGCATAGTCAAAATGAGAGTTATTTCAGCTGTGAAGTATTGATGAGCTAAACACAATAAATGGGTTGGTTTCCAGCCAAGAGGTTCTGCAGTGCTCTCTGCACATGCAGGAGAAAGGTTCTGTAACTATGGTTATTCTCAGCTGTGTCTCCTTGACAGTGTTGCAAAACCCCAACTCTCTCAGATGATGTGCTCTAGATTTTTTTTCACCACATTCTGCCATCCTAAAAAGAAAAAATAAGTTAATGGGGAGCTTATTAGCCTGTAATTATTTTAAACAGAAATGCTGAAAGTTTGGCTGTTTTAGCGGCAGCAGTTTGAGAGTGATAAATCACCTTTCTGATGGCAGCACCTCATTTCCATGCTGTAGCTTTCTGCTTTTGTTGTGGCAGGGCTCTGACTGGTGGCACTGGTTGACAGATCCTGAAGGTTCATTTTCACTGAATATTGAAGGCAGCTGCTGTACATTTGAAATCCAGCACTGATGAGCTTTTATTTTCTGCCCTGCACCTTTTCCACTTACAGGGCTGCCAGTGACATTTTTATCTCTGAAGTGCTTGGATCTGGTGGCAGTGATTGTGTGTTAATTCGAGGACAAATAAGCCTAAACTTGTTGTTAATAAGTTTAGGATGGAAATTGCTGATCTTCTGGCTGCTGGGAAGCAGTTGTCCAGGAATAGCTTTGTGAAGAGATTAGCAGACCGAGAAACCAAGTGATTTCAATATGACCTTCCAAAAAAAATGGTCATGGTTGCCAGCAGGAGTAAGGAGCTGGATTCAATTACCCCTGGAGGTTCCTTTCAGTCCTCTGTTCCTAATTAAGCAGGATTTTGCTCTATCCAGCTAGTAAGTTCATACTGAACTTGTAAGTGCTAATGATAGGAGATAGAAAAAAAATTAATTGAAATTAAAATCCTGTTATTATAATGTATAGAAGCTGCTATATTAGTGGAAATATAAGAATATGATGATATGAAGGCAAGTGTGAGCTCTGAGGCTTTTACCAGATTTTGTGTATTTTACCTCCTTACAGGCTGTCACTGTGTCAAAATATGTTTTGGAGGGTTTGTTGGATTGTTTTGGTTTTTTTAATATGATGCATTTCAGTAATCTCCTTGTAATCCCATGATAAACTGCTTAGTTTTGATGGAGAATGTTAGATATTATTAGTAAAATAGTTGGCCCCTGAGAAATCAGTTTCATTTGATGATATGCTTTCAAGGGATGTACTCTTCACAGCTGTGTGGCTATCCTTGCATTAACCTAACCAACCTCTTTTTGAGAAAGGAGGTATGGCCTGGATTAAATTCTTAAAATCAGGCAATTGGGAACAATACTGGACAATCTGCATGATTTTAGGATGTTTGTGTGTTCTGCTTTCTGATAAACCTTCCTTGTTTATGTAATTCTACTTTTCCTTTCGTTGTTGTCTTGCTGTGTAGACTTTTTCTGGAAGGATTGCACTGGTTATTAAGAGAATTTAACAGCCTTGTAGGCAGGTAAAAGCTGCATATATTTGTCTCTTTCCTGATTGCTTTCAGGTCTTCTAAGCAAGATAAGTACTTTCCTTAATTTGTAGGACAATTTGGGGCATAAATGTGTCATAAGCTTGTTAAAAACACGTACAGAAGGTGTTGAAAGTCCCTATTTGAAGTAATTTCATATTCATTAGAATACAGCATGCTCCTTAATTCAGCTTTGATGTTTTCTTGCTGATTTTTTTCCAGTCCTTTCATTTTCATATGCCAAATAGACCTAAAATGAGCATATCCCCCTAGGTATAAAGGAAGGAGCGTTCTCATTGCTAAATTATAGATGTGGGGGGAGGGAGGAGAGTGGTTGTTTGAAGATCCTCTTATTTGTGCAAAAACCACAGACAGGATTTAAACAGTTTGCTGGAGCTTCTCCCCAGTCTATTTCCTTGCTTCAAGGAATAAACATATTTTTTTAAAAGCTCTGAATTGAGGAGGGTGCAGCCACTCCCATCCTTTAGATACTCTGCTGTTTTTAAAACCCTCAGATGATGTGGTATTAGGAAAAATAATGTCCCTGTATTTTCTCCAGCATTGAAAGGGAGGTTTCAGGGAAAAAAAGTGAACTACCCGATACAAACTGCTTTCCTCGACTCAGTTTATAAACTGCACACCTTGTTGGCTTCAGGCAAGGTATTGAATTTTACTTACCTGCAGTAAAGTGTCTGCACTAATGGAAGATTTGGCAGCAATTTGCAGCAGAGCTACAGCATCACTTGTGCTCAAGTTCTCCTGTGTAGGAGTGGGTTTGAGTGCTTACCTCGAGTGCTTACCCTGTACTTCAGGTATTTTAGAGAAACTCAACCTCTACGTGGATTTAACCCCAATTACAGCGCTAAGCCTTTGCTTTCAGTCGCTGAGGTGGGTTGATTCCAAGGTTGCCCTATTTTTAGGTTTATAAGCCTAATGAGCGAGGTCCTAGAGAAGCTGAAGCTTTATGTAACCCTGATGTTTGGCTCTGTTTGTGGGGCTCCTGGGAATATGCCTGGTGCTTTTTATAAGCAGCTTGCCTCCCTGTAATGGATAGCTGAGATAAATCTTGTTCCTAGAGCGAGCCCGGTATTGATGATGACACAAGTGTATGAACAGGAGCTCAACTAAAAATCCATTTTAATTTCAGGCTCCATTAGTGATGCAGAGAGAAATCATTATTTGTTAAACAGAAAATAAGGACTGGTACCTTTCTGAACCGTTTGTGTTTCAAACCCGAAAGTCAATGTAATAAAATACAAACATGTTGATTGATCTTCCTCTTTTTTCATTATTTCTTTAGCTGTTTGAAGAATGAACTGGGGAAAAAAAATGAGTAGACTGAGGTGAAAACAAGAGAATGTTCTGTGACATGAGATGGAGAGCTCAGAGAGTGGAGTTGTTTCTTCGTTCAAGCTACTCGTGTAGCTGCATAATCATAGTTGTGTTTGGAACTTGAAATAAGTACTAATCCTCCACGGGTCGGGGAAGTGTAAGTGATCTAAAACAATTCCTAGAAGTTTTTAAAGTTCTGCAAAGATTTATTCCTTGCCTAATAGAAGACCTCTGTGTTATTTAAGATTGTGTTTCCTCTTTAGAATCAGCATTATGTGCAACATCTGTGTACATTTCTCTCGTCCTGTCTGGCTTTTCTGAGAAACATTAACCAAAATTTTGGTCCAAGTGCCTTTTTTTTAAAAAAATTACTTTAATTACTTGTTTAATTTTAAGAAGTAGAGCATTGGCTTTTCAAGCTATTGAGATAAAATGGAAGCATTTAATCTGAAATAACTGTTTCTCATTGCTTGGAACAGATCTTAACTAACAATCCAAAACACTTGAATCCAGATACTTTTTTGGCCTAGCAGAAATCCTCAAAATGGGAGCAGTCTTAATGACAGCAGGACAGTTCAGGAAGGCAAGTTTCCATTAAGGTGCATGGATCATGGAACTGACCCCCAGTTTTCCCTTATATCTCATTTTTTTCCCCTTGAGAGAAACTTTCGGGGACACCACTCTCTCTCTCTCTAACTAATCTCACTTCTCGCTGACTTCCACAACATCTGGGTTCTGTTAGGTTCACTTTGCACATCTTTTCATGCGTTGCTGGATTCCTGGTACTGAACTCCAGTGTGGAAGACACTGCACACTGTGGGATCCAGCAAAGGGGTTTGGTGTGTCCCTAACAGCAAGGGTACCAGCACCCCCATTCTTACGTGGAATTCCTTGTTGGCTGAGGGTTTGGGAACACACGGAATAAATTCCATGCTGTCTTCACTGAGCCTCACGGGGGTGTTGCAGTGACTGCAAATATTGGAAGTGGCCAAGGTTTAAACTTCTGCAGCCAATAAATTCAGGGTGACACAGGGCTTGGCAGTCAAGTCTTTGTGCAGTCTCTCAAGTGGGTTTTAAAACTTAAACCCAGTTACCCTCCTCTGCAGAAACAAATATGCTGCTTCCTGAGCTTGCTGCTTCAAAGGTATTGAATTTGGTATTGCTACAGTCACTTAAATATATCCTAAAAGGTGTATTTTGCTCAGGTTCCTTGGTTGCAGAGTTACTACAATCAATCATGGTAGCACTGACAATATTCAGATGTATTAATGTCTCCTGATATATTTTTCTAGCACAATTAAGACCTTTCTTTGAAGACATAAGTATGAAAATCTGAAACAGCAGGATGCTGTCACGTGTATTTTTTTTAATTGCAGGCAGTTTTTGCCTTTTTTTTTTTTTTAAAGAAAATAATTGCTGTCTTTTTCATGTAGTTCTGTTGTCAAGAATACAGTCTGTGTCCTTGTGGGTACATGAGGCAGTGGTGCTGTCTTATGAATGTTTTTGTAGGTTTTTCTATGCTTGAATTACAACTGTATATTTTTCATCCCCCAGTGTCTCTTAAGTGTAAATGTTGTGGTGAAATAATGGGAACAGGGACAAAAGCAAACAAGACAATTATGTTGCTTTCAGCTACAAGAGGCCGTGCCATGCTTGGCTGGAATGTCAATAATGCATGAAGTAACATGTAATGACACTTTTTATGTGTGGAAGTTTTATAGAAATCTGTGTGGAACGAGAATAAATCTTCCTGCTGTTGGTGTTGCAGTATCCTTGCCTTGGCCTTCTGATGGTCCTGGCTTTGTCAGTGTTCGAAGAATTCCCCTTTCTGAGCTGGCTGAACCAGTGTGGTTGTGCTCTGGGGATGTTCCTAAGTTTAAGTTTTGGCAGCTCTTGCAAGTGCTGAGTGTGGGGCTGTTTAGAGCAGCTTATGGGTTTAGAGCAGCTTAAGCCCGTGGCTTATGGGTGACACCCTACCCTGGCTCCCACTAATGGCAGAAATTTAGAAGTCAAAACCGAGGCCAATAACGGGGATAAAAGGCAGCATTGCTGTGTTAGCTGAGAGGTGTTGGTGCCCCAAACCAGGTGTCTGACCCTGCTGCTCAGAGCTTTATCAACCTCTTCCTTGGTCCAGATGTTGGTGGAGATAACCCACCACAGCATCCTACCATCAGCTGCAGCAGTAGCAGCTCTTCACTTTATCCAGACACCAGTTTCTTCTGGCATTTTTAGACATTTTATGCCCTGCCACAGGCAGTGCTGATACACACTGGTAAGGGAGATGGTGGATGATCTAAGATTACAACTGAACTGTATTATTGTGCTCTTGCCATCATCTCTAATTAATAGATAAGCCAGTAGTACAGGCAGCACTGTCAGCAGAAGCTCAAGATTAAGCTTTTATCTAACTCTTTGCATTATTTGTCTTCATCAGTCAACAGCAGAGCTGCAGTGGGCGGTAATGAAAGTAGAACACGACATTTCTTTCCTTTCCCCATCTAATAATCTGACCTTTTGCATCACTCTGCTCTAAAGCAGCTGAGTATTTTGAGCGTAAACTGTTTTCCCCCACCCCCACCTTTCACTTTTCCATGTGAAATGGAACAGAAATGCAGATAAGTGGAGGTGGAAGGGACCTCTGGAAGTTGCTTGGTCAGCCTCTACCGTGGATCAGCTTTGAAGTTGTGTTGGTTTGTTCGAGGTCCTGTCTGGTTGGAGCTGGGATATCCCCAAGGGCAGAGCATCCCTGTTGTGGTGTTTGACCTCCTTCATCAGGAAATTGTTTTCTGTAGTGTCTTGTTGGAATTTCCCCTCCTGCGTGCCTCAGGCTGAGTCAGCTGGCTGCCAGACACTGGCCCAGTCTAATCCTTCTGCTTGCCTTCCAGTAAAACCAGTCTGGCTCTGAGGGTCACTGGTGGTCCCACAGGCTAAGCTGGACCTGGAATTGATGCAGGGCGTTTGTTCTGTTCCATGGAAAGGTTCATTATGCCAGTGTGGGCTTTGCTCATGTGCTGGGTGGGTGTGGAAACACAGGGCCCAGAGCTGAGGAAATGGTTTGTTAGGAGGATGTGTTCAGGGGTGCACGATTGGCATCTTTATTGCCTCTCCAGACCCGGATATATGGTCCAGCAAGCAACCAATATTATTTCCTGCATGATGTGCAAGGGGGAAAAAAAACCACTCCAGAAATATCCATTAGTCCTACCCGTGTTTCTTTATCTATATAAACAAACTTTAAAGCTCTTTTGCATTCTTCATGGCCTTTCTGATTTCTTTTTACCTGGTGTTTTCATTACTTTTTTTCTTATAAAAGCATTATTTTAAATTTTTTTTGTTCTTTGTTGAGCTAAAGGAAGGAATTTTTTTTTCTGTAGCTCTCTGTGACTTTCTAGTGGCAGAATTCAAGAACAGTAATTTTTATTAAAGAGACTTGTAGTTTGCTTGTAAACTTTTCTGGCTTCTGCCCGTGTCTTGTATGTCCTGTGAGCTGTGACTTTCTTTATAACCCAAGCAGGAATATGACAATATTCTGGGTTACATGCTCTGTGTGTTCCTCACCACCACTCCTGCTTGTGTTGCATTAGTAATCTCAAAGAAAATTCAGAGTTTGTGGGGTTTTTTGGTGTTGGCCCAGTGATTGAATTTTATTGGGCTGTTGAGAAGAACATAATATCCTTTGGCCACTCGTTTGCAGTTGAAATGAGATGATGGGGTCTAGCTAGAAATGTATTTTCCATATGAAAGAAAGAATTTTTTAGGAGATAGAATAAGCAAACTGTTAAAAAATGACTGAACTGTTATAAAGGTGTCAAATTTCTGGTTTATCGTGAGAATTTCGTTATCTGAAAATTATAGGCAAAAGATTTAGTAAATCTGTGGCCTCTCTGTACTAGATCTGTGACAGAAGTGTGTTGGCAGTGTCTCCTTTTGCATTAGCTGGCATCGTTTTCTCTGAAGTTAAACAGAAAATACCCCAGGGGATATATTGAGCCAGGCTGGAGCTTTAGGCTGCTGTTTGATTAAAAACACCACCCGGGCTGCTCTCACAGCCACACCTGTATTTCTGGGAGCTGCTTCTCTATGCAGCCTGTTCCGAAAACATCCCCTCGTAGCTGCTCCCTCGTGCACTGAATTTCAGAGTGCAAAAGTCCTTTTGCATTCAGCATCAGAATTTCTCTCCTGCGATGCACGAGGTGGGGAAGACAAAGGAGCTCTCAGTGCTTGTAGCTCAGATGACTCACGGCTCAGTATGTGGGTTCAAAATGCTCAGTGGAGACTGTCTTTGGTGGATCCATTAAAAATACAGGTTTATGATTAAAACTGTATTCAGTCATCCCCAAGAAATGGCAGAATTTTCAGATGCAATTAGAGCACAAGCTCATATTCTTTTGTTCATGTTTGCTTCTTGGAAATGGATCAAGATTTCAGTAAATTCACTTCTCTCCCTTCTCTACTGCGTTTTTCTAAAGAGTTTCATTGCTTGCACTCACCTCAGACCTCACAGTGCACGGTGTCAGCTGGGATTTTTGATGCCCTGAGTAATCGATACAAACTGCATTTGCTAAATTATTTCTTTAATGAAATTAGATGCACATTCTTTTCATCTCATGAACACGAGCTTGGAGCAATACATTGAAGCTGAAATTAGTAGGAACTGCAAGTAATGAAACTGTTGTTCACACTTCCCAGGAAGGAGGTACTTAGGACAATTTCTTTACTTTTGTCTTTATGGTTACAAATCTATGGTTAAGAGTTCTTTTTTTTTAGGTAAAGACTAGCAGAATCTTTCCTTAAGAGAAAGAAATTATTCTCTCTGGTCTTCCCCAGCTCTTCAATAATGTTTGGCAAGGAATGCCTGTATGTTGCCCAAATTACCCTTAAATATTAAGTTGACTTAATTTTATGGCAGCCCAAAATTGAACAGCCATCCTTATTTTTTTGCGTGGTATAAAAACCATGGGAAGGGGCTGCCCAAGGAGGTGGTGGAGTCCCTGGAGGTGTCCAAGGAATGCCTGGATGTGGCACTCGGGGCTCTGGGCTGGGTGACAAGGTTGGGATTGGTCACAGGTTGGATTCTGTGACCTTGGGGGGCTTTTCCAGCCTCAGTGGTTCTGTGATCCTGGTGTCACCTTCAGTACAGAGACGTGGTTTTGCCTATTCACAGCTTTTCTCTTTTTAAAAAAAAATTATTGTAGCAGCAATTGTTTGCCTCCTTACATTCAACAGGAATAATTCCATTTTGTGTCCAGTAGGCATTAGTGTAAGAAGGCTTTGGCTTAGTAAGTATTCACAAGGATGTAATTATCCATTGTTATTAATTTATTAATATTAATATTTAATAGAATTTCATAATAATTAAACTAGCAGAAGTGTCTTAGCTATCCTATGATCAATCTGCCAATGCTTAAACTTTTTCCTGCTTGATTTTTTTTTAGTACATTCCAACTAACTGTTAGGATTAGTTGGTGGTGAAAAAATGGTTCTGCTGTAGCTTAGCAGATGACTTTGCACGTATGTGTGTCTTCCTGGTTCCACCCTTTCCATTCCTTTTATATCTGACTAACTCTGAATGTAAAGTTGTCTTTTTTTGAATTTAAGAACACACAATGCTGTGGCTTCTGTTTTCTGCAGAGATGACCTCTCAGTGCACCATCTCATCAGAAGCTTCTATTGGTTTCATTTTTGAAAATATAAAGTAGAGGCAAAAAATCTTCTTAACAAGCAGAGTAGATGGTGTGATGGGATGACATCCAGTGGTGGTGATCACTGGAGATGTAGTTGAAGTCAGTATTGGAATTAGAAGTACTAGAGGATAATGTTCTCTGGCACAAACCTACCAGCAGAAATTTGGCAAAGTTCTCTGCCTGTTTGTCAGCACATTTTTTGCTGCATGTTGACTGTGACCAAATTGCTCTGTATAAATCCCCAAAACGTTCTTTATCGTGGAGTACAAATACTCCTCAATATTAAAGATATGCATATTCAGAAACTATATCCTCTTGGCTCTTTTTATATTGAGCTAAAAGCCTTGGCAGAACTATTTCTAGAAAATTCCCATTACAGGGTTTCAGATATGGACTTGCTGCTCACTTACAGCTCTCTTTAATGACAAACACTACTTGGAAATGGCTTAATTGGATTGTCTGCCTAATAGCATTAGGATTGTTGTGCTGGTTTAGCTGAGCTCTAATGGCCCTTTGCTGGTTAAGAGATCAGTAAAGCAGCAGAATGCAACGAGAAACTTTAGATTTGAGAGAAGAGTCTTTGCTCCTCAGAGAGCTGCTGCCCCTCAAAGAGGAGGAGGGGGCTGCTGAAAAACATGCTGAATATATTTGCTCTGTTGTTTGGCTGAGTTTAGTGGGAATGCTTTCTCACTCCTTCATAACTGGTTCAACAGCTGCACATTTTGGTTTCTGGTCAGCCCTGAGGTTTGGCACAGAGGAGATTTTTTGGTTCTGTTTGCAGTCCTGGTCCTACAGCTTTAAAAGGCCATCTCCCAGACAGTCACAAACCCCTGGGAAGTGGGAGAATAAACTTCCTGCTGCTTTTTGACACTTTCAGAAGTAATTTCTGAAAATACAAATTTTACCAAAGCCCTCATGTCTGGAGAGAAGAATCAGAGCAATAAATAGCCAAGTGTCCTAGTGGAGAGAAGGGTTAAATGAATTTTACAGGCCATGGCTTTTGGACATTCTGTATTGAGCAGAAGACTATGGATTGAGTTTGTGTGGGGAGTTGTGTTGTTTAAGATTTCTTCTGGCTCTCAGGGAGTTTTAGCAAATTGTTTGAGACGTCTGGTTCCCTATTAGCTCAATGTCCAGAGAATGCTTCATTGGTCCTGCTCTTTATTATGATTACAGGAGACTTGGGCTTATAAAATGCTCCTTTGTTACAAGTATATAATACATATTTAACAAAATTCCAAGAAGCAGATGGCTAATTAGATAGCTTGGTGATGCTAAGCTGATCATATGTTCTAGCTCTAAATAAAAATTTAACAAAGCTTCATTTGAATATTTTAAACAGCCTTACATAATGTTTTCTAGTCAGTATTAAGTAAGGTGAATGCTGTTGGGATTGTCCACACTGGTGTGAAAAGACATCAGAATTCTGTTCCCTCCTGGGCTGGGGTTATCTGGTGTTTGACTGTGATTCCCTTTCTTGAGGCAACACAAACTAAAGGGGGGTTTGTGGTCATTTCACTCCGTGAATTTTTTCATAACCACATCCAAAGTGAGATCAGATAAACACTAAACATACATGGAAAACTTCATTGCTTTTAATAACATTTCTACCTTGATGATGAAATTCTGAGGCATTACATCATTAGAATAACTTATTTTTGTGTGCTGTCTTTCTGACTGTATGCCAAGTTGTTGTCACAGCTGAATTCAGGAAAAGAAAACACTACCAGAAAGTTATGAATAAAAATACTTAGAAAATTAGAAGGGAGGGAGATAAAAGGGATTTACAAAACTGTTTGAAATTCTTATTTGAAAGTAAATTGAATAAGTGAAGTTCATTATGGAAATAGAGGGAAGACAGATATTTCCCAACAGTGAGTGTGTTGTGGAAAAGATGAAGATAAAGTTGTGTAAGAGATGTATGGAAAAGGGAAGAAAGAAAATCCACTTAGGTAAGTAGGGAAAAGGAACTCTAAAAGTAATGACAGGCAGCTTTGTAATTGGATCTGGGAATGGAGAGGACATTCAATTGCTCATAAGCTTTTTCTGAAGAATTTTGTTTCCTGAGAATGATCATATTTATGGTGCCATAGCTGACTGTTTGGATAAAATCCTATTGTATTTGTTACAAAGGTGAGCTAAGAGCACTTCCTACACGGCATCATGGACCACAAGAGTAGTTTTCTATGGAGGCCAGAACTTTGGAAAGGTTTTCTCATATATTTGGTGTGAAGAAATCAGCAAAAGTTCCCCTCCCTTTCCCCTTCCTCCTTTTCGTGATTGTGCCTTTTCTTTTCAGTCTCAGGCTCGATAAGCTAAATGAAAGTGGTGATTTGCATTGTTTCCTGTCTGTGCAGGGCAAAAAGTCTAAAATACTTGATAATATCTCTGTGTTCTTTAGCCTGATGCACAGTTTTTAAAGGCTTTTTGCAAGATATATTGAAGTTTGGATTTCTAGAACGACCTTAGAACAAAACCAAGTTACTGTTCCCTTGCAATCCAGTTGCTCGTCTGCCTCTCCACAGAAGATTTTCTAAGTTCCAGCCTCAAAAGAAGGGAGCACCGTTGGCAGAAAAATTACTGCTGTATTAACATTTTGGATTTTATTTGAAGCAGCCTGTCTAGGCAGGGTCAGGAGCGTTATTTGCAGTCACCTCCCAGCCTTGCTTTTTGGTGCCAGATGACAGAACAGGGCTGCTGCCATCCCATACACTGGGACATGGCTTGGCTCTTCTGAACCACGCACGAGGAGAGGCAGAAGATATTTGCCTCTCTCTTTTATCTGATTTCCTCTATCCCTCTCCAACAAGCTGTCAGATTGGAATGTTTGCCCCAGTTTTCTTTGTCATATGTAGAGGTAGCGGGTTGCTTGTTCAAAGCTGGCAGGAATCAGCAGATACTCTGCCAATAAGGAGAATTCAGATGCCATAGATGCCTTAGAATTTTGGGGGAAGCAGGGGGATTCATGCTCTGAATTGCATTTATAGGGCTGTCACCACCCAAGTACTTGGACACTGAAGAGTTCTTTTCCCACATGGAACTTTCACTGGATTATTCTCTGTAAATGTTAAGCCTGTGGTTCTGTAGCATTTCCTAATTCAGTTGTAGTTCTGTAATTCATTGAATTTGGTTTTAGATATCATCTAGAAATGATTGAAAAAAAATTCTCTTACCATTCGAAAAGACTCCTGTACCCTAATTTTACATGAACTCAGCACTGGTATTTTTGCACAGAAGAACAGATTGGAGTTAGAGGGATAACGTGAGTCCACACAAAGCAGGCAAGATTGGCTCAGCACTGATTCCTATTTGCTCCTGCTACCTTGGAAACAAAGGATGGCATGACAACAAAAGCAATTCAGAAAGAAAGGTTAAACCTCCAAAACATTTGAAATGTATTCTTGTGGGGAAACTCTTCCGTAGTGTTTCAGGATGGATTTTCAAGGTTTAATGTAAGTAGGTAACAATAGTCTGTTTCTCTGAACCTCATCTTAGGCTGAAATCAAGACTTCAAATGAAAAATATAAAGAGCTGGTTCTAATGTATCAATACTTGAAATAGTAAATTTGAAGAACAAAGGAAAGAAGATGTGAGGTCCATCTGCAGCTAGAAATAAGTTTTATTCTGAGCCATTCAAGTTTTTCTTTTTTTTATATTTTTGGTCAACAACTTTCCAAAACCAAATGTTTCTTATATGGGTGGAATTACAGGTGGGGGCCATGAGGATTTGGGGTTGCAGTCCAGCAGTGTTTTTAGCTGAGTTGCTGCACTTTTCCTTGGCCCTGCAGTGCTCTGAGGTCAGCTTGGCACAGCCAAGGATCGCTCAGCTCGTGCTGCACCTGGGGAGAGGTTCTGGAAATTGTGTTCATCCTTCCGTGTCCTCAGGGGCCTCCTCACTGAAGCTGGGGACAGCAACCCCTATACCCTGGCCTACCATTAATGTTCTTTGAAATGTTTGGGGTTTTTTAAAATTACTGTTTTCTTTTTTTACTTGTACTGCACCCCATTTTGTTGTTCAAATCTCTGTTCTGCGATTGTCTGCCTTGATTTCCCTAATAACCCAATTTATCCAGGTTAAGGATACCAAAGACAAATGTCAAAATGTGTCAAAAATCAAATGTTTGAGCTCACATTCAGAATGGGTTCTCTATAGAAGGGAACAGCATCATAGCTTTCAAGAAAAGCAGAATTTTTAACATTTCTTTTTTTAAGAAGTTCACTTGCATAGGTGCAAGCCCCCTAGTTCATTAACACTCTGTGTTGCTGTTTGGTCAGGTCGTTCAAAGGCTATGCCAAAAGAGGAGAGAAAGGAGTATTTATGTTTTGAATAAACAGTTCTGGTGTACTTTGAAGGTCTCTTTATTCGTGCTGAGGCAGCAGCGAGGTGAACAAACAGTGTTTGCTTCCCCTTTCAGTTCATCCTCCAGAAGGGCTTTTCTTCTGAGGTTGGACCCTTTCAGTGCAGTCACCCAGCAACTTCCAAGGGCCTTTGACTCAGACATTAATCTCCAAATGCAAAACCAAACAGGAAACAAGGGTCCTTAGAAAACCCAAACTGAAAAACTGCAAGTCCTGAGTTTCTGCTAAAACTCAGTAATGAGCCGTTAGAATTGTACTTCTTAAATACACGTTTCCAGTAGGGACCAAAAACTTTAAGATATTTTATTAAAGCTATTTGCAAATTGCCACGCTACCAAATATAGTTTGGGAACCGTGCACATGTTACAACATTACATCTCTCCATATGTCCACATTTTTTACAAATTAGGGTAATTAATACCAAAATACAGGTTTAAACTTCCCAAATTGAAGGTAGAAAAAAGTTTCCAGCAGGAAACCCTTGCATTAGTTTGATTCCAATTTTAATAACTACATCTTCATACTCCAACAAGCTTTTCTGCAACTGTCAAAAGGAACTTTTCTTTTTATTGCCACACAAGAGTGAAGAACTATAATTCAAAAGATAAAATGTATTCCAAGTCGCTTTTAGCAGACCTCAACCTATATTTAGAAATTGAAAGGAAAGAAAGGGCAAAGAATGTCAAAAGTTAAACAGAAAATGTAGGAATTATTATGGTACATAGGGTCTCTCCTGGAACTGGCACAAGCTGCACTCCACCAAAAGTTCATTTTAAAATTTAGTCGTGATCATCACTTGGATGGTTATGTCAGGAATTATTTTTAAAAATACAGTAAATGTGTCTGTTCTGTCCATTTGTCCATATTTGGGAACACTTGAATGTTCCTTCTCTAAAACAGTATAATATGCACAATAGGAAAGGGCATTTGTTACCTTTTAGGAATAAATGTGAAACTTTGAATTGCTAAAGAAAATGAGTCAAAATGTTCTTTAACTCATCTGGTTTTCATCAAGGCATTTCTAATCTGAGGGGCTCCCAGTTCATGGAGCTTTTATTTGTCTTCCGTGGCTGTACCTGTCACAGCAACTTGGCATTTTGCAGGGAACTAATAATGGGAATGGCATTCTGCTGGCATCTGTCTGCTCCCTGCAGCAGGAGCACCCAGGGCTTCGAGTCCATCACTTCCAGCTTTTTTGCTGCTTTAAAATTAAACCTGCATGCACTGGACTACCGTTAAACTGTTTGGGGTTTTTCCCTTGCCACATTTGGGGAGATGACGGTGGCTTCGTTCTCTCACCCAGCGAAATTCACCTTATTAACGTCCTCTGCAAAGTGATGCCCTGTGGTCAGAACTGGGAAAATGCTTGAAATATCTCTCAGTAAAAGTTGTAACAGTTCTGTTCCCTCAGGTCACTGAAGTGTTTCACAGATTTGGGAAAAGGGAGAAAGCTCAAGAGTCATTTCAGCCTGTTCTCCCTGAGACTGAACTACACCATAAATATCCTGTAGTTACTTGGAGCTCTTTGAAGCCCTTCTTTTCTTACTCAAGTATTGAAGCATTCAAACTTCACGTACTTCTGATGGAACTTTTTTAGAATGATGTTTAGAACAAGTTTTTTACTGGAAAATTACTGGGAAAAGGGTTCATTTCAATCTATAGTGGAAATTAGTTAAAAGGGGAACTATATTAGTCATTAATACCAACCATATTTTGCAGAAAACCTCCTTTTTAAAAAAAAATAATTTTTGGCATGTATTTCTCCACAGTGCTTCCCGTTATAATTGTTCTGTTAAAATGCCGTTTTATTAGACCTAAATTAAGAATTCTTTGATAATATCTTTACTATGCAGCACCTAGAATCTGGCTTTAACTTGCTGCTTACAAACTTCCTGCTGCTGACATTGAACTGAGGTGGGGGCAAATCCTTCATCCAGACAGGTCCATGGCAGGACAGAGCTGCCAGCAGAAATCATCACTGAACTGCATTAAATGACAAGATTTAGACTGGCAGGAAGGCTCCCTGTGTTTTGGTTACAGACCTTGTTTATATTTTCCCTGGATCAATCTTAAAACTGATTTATTACAGGAGAAAATTACGTTCAGAGTTCATCTTAATAGTTTGAAAATTCAGCTTAGGAAGCGAGAAAACTCCCCCAAAAATAGAAATATGGACCCTCCTCTAGTCTAAATGTCCCGTTGATACCCTGATATAAAAAGAGCCATGATCAGCCACACCAAGGAGATGTTTGCTGCCTGAATGTCTTCATTTTAGAGAAACTGGTAAGGGAGAAATGAATACATTTCTGAGAACGTGGTAAGGGAAAAATTGCAAACATGAAGAGGCAAAGGATGGTAGTAGTCATATTTTTCCAGGAAATTACTTAAACTGGTGTGAAAGAGGATCATTCATGATGGGAGTCGGGTGAAGGGAAATACACAACTCTATATTCTGCAGTCAAATCCTTTTTCAGGCTGTCGAGGGCCATGAATGAAACATTCATACTTTGAATGAACATGTTGTCCCTGAAGACAGTCATGTTTTGAGCAGAATAAAAATAGTAGTTGAAAGAATGGAAAAGAGTATTAAGTGCATTAAGCAAAGGAACAAAAATTTCATGTTACAGAGCAGAGCTGATTTCAAGTTTTTGTTGTAATACAGCTTTGGGAGGGTTTTTTGTTGCATTGTCAGTGCATCTATGTGCTGGAACAGGCCCATAAAGTTCTACAAGTGAATTTTAAAAGAATAAAAAATAATTTTTTGGCAGCCAAGTCTCTCTGCTCCCACAAAGCAAGCACTGAGGGAGGGTAATTTCTGCCCCTCAGACTGAGGTGAGCTGTTAGTCCATCCTTGTGGCTCTGGGTTCTTCTTCCCTGTGTTGCCCAGATTGTGCAACAGCAAAGTCCTCGTGCTTTCTTTTTAGTTTGGAGACCTGGGAGAGTTTTTAAAAGTAGTTTTCAATTACTGTTTCTGTTGGGCATTACAGGGGATTGGAATAAGAGGTTAACCTTATGACCTGCTGATTGCTTTTTGTGTAAAAGCCTGTAATTCAAACTGGAAATTCTGCAGGGATGGAAGTACTCAGTGAGTGACCCACGATACCCAGCGTACACTGGACCTCTGTTATCTTCCTGATACAAATGATGTATTAATAGTTTAAATGATTAAAACAAAATTACATTAGCAGAAAGTAATCAGTGAAATGCATCCTTGCTTAAATCTGCTAAATCTACGAATACTTTTCTGGCTTTTAGTGCTCACAGATGCAGCAGTGTAAATTTGATGCAGCATGCAGTCCAAAAGCCTCTTAGGCTCTTTTAATCTTAAAACCATGAGATGATGCAACTGCCCAATGTGTTGCTTCAATTGAGGGACAGGTTCCCTGCTATAAATGAAGACCTATCACATGAACACAGATTTCCACTTGGAAATTCAAATTTCTTACTGGTTAATCTGAAAATTGCATTGCTAATGTGGGTAGTGCCTGGCTGCTCTCAGGGTTTGCCCAGCCATACAAAGAGAAAACACATTAATTCTCCTCTTGAAAAACAAAAATAGCAGAAGTTACACCACAACCTCTGGCTCCGTTTTATTTTCATCTTGGAATTTCTATGCAGAGCATGGTGAGACAGTACTGGTTTGTGAATTTGCAAATTTAAAGGCAGTTTGTAAATTTGAACACCTCTGAAAATTACTAGATTTCCAGTACCTGAAATAGTTAAATATTGATAAAAAGGTACATATAAGTTGAACTGACTTCATTCATGCTAACCTAGCATATTGTATAAAAAGGTGTAAGTTTCATAGGTAGTAGCCACTAGCTTGTCTAGCAGCCAAGACCCCAAAAATCTGAAGTTCTGAAATATTTGGATGGGCAGAGGCTTCCTGTGAGTCCTGTTAAGCCTGTGGTAAGTGCTGCACGTAACTCAACCCCAGAGAACACAGAGTATCACTGATTTTCACTAAATTCAGTGATACCAGTTAGAAAACTTCAAAGCAAAGCTTGCAACTAGGAAAAGTTAGAATGTATTTCCCCCACCAGATAGAAAAGAGGCAATTAAGACATCATCTGGGTCAATGAATGAGTCTAGACACACTAATAGCCACCGGGGAATTCACATCTATTCTTCCAGCGTGCATAATACGGCCCGAAATCGCTCCAAAAAGGGAAGGAATGAACTGAAAGGCTGAAAGGCAGTGTGCTCTATTTATAGGGGGTTTGGTTTGCCTGTCCTTACACACACCCGGGTCCTACAGGAGCTCCCTCTGTGTTAGGAGAGGCTCAAAGGCGCTGTGATCAATGCCCGGGCCCTGGCTGTGTGGAGGGAGGGCAGCGCTCAGACTCCAGAACAGAGAGAAAGCAGTTTTTAACCTCAAACCCCAGCACAGAAGTCTTCAGTGAGTGTAGTGCTAATGGAAGCAGGAGGCCGGGGCAGAGCATCAGTTCTTGTTTGGTCCCAGCAGCAGCACAGGGGATCCTCCTGGCTCGGGGCAGAGCCAGGCACAGCAGCCTCAGCCAAGCAGCAGGAGCTGGCTCGGGGCTCAGTGCAGGCACAGATTATCCTATTAATTTAAACCTTATTTTACTTTATCCAACCTATACCGTGAGATTAATCTGCTCACATTTAAATGCCAACATTGTAAATGTTACCCTGAGACAAGTCTTGGATCCCTTTGTAGCCTGTGGAGAGGACTGAGCTCTGCTCTGATGCGATTAATCTCATCCTAAAGAATTTTTTTAAGAGAGTAGTATCCATCTTCTCTAATGGGGGACTTTTCCACATACTGCAAGCCATTTATATCAGGATGAAGCACTGATTTTAACAGACTTGCCTGCTTCCCTCCATTGATTACAAACAAATACAACCTCTGTTCAATGTCCAGATGTACACATGGGATAAATCCCACTGGTGCTCATCTATAGAACTGTAATAATGGGGCAACCCAAGACAGCTCTCCCCATCCTGTGACTGCTGAATCATTATGCTCCAGCCAGGAAGGAGAACAGGTTTATTTACAAAGAAATGTCAGCAGTAAACAAGAGAGAAACCAAGTTGTGTGTTGCTCAGCAGAAGTGAAGACCTGGCTGTCTGTTTTGTCACTGTCCATGAGCTGAGCAGGGAGAGCTCTGCTCAGGTGGTGTTTGGAGGAGCTGGGAGGGCATTAGCACAACTTCATTAACACCAGTGTGAGCACTATGCACAGGAAGCCATCACATGAACAGAAATGCTTTTTCCTCTGAAAGAAAAACAAGCTTTATTGTAAATTCCTTGCTAACAGAATGATAAACGTGCACAGCATTGCTGGAAGTAGAGTTTAAATGCACAAAGTATGCTGAGAGGGGTCATCCACTGAGAAGGCTGAAAGTCTCTTGAGGATGCTGAGGCTTTAATAATTCCTGAATCAAACTGAATAGCTACCCTGAAGCAGGAATAATTTTCCCCATGAAAGAGATGGTATGGGGTTTCATTTTTGTCCTTTTTGTTTGCCACAGGCCATTTTTAAAACCCTTTAACCAAGTCTTACACGTAAGATCCTGAAATGAAGATGCCAGCAGAAAGCATGACGGGCCAATTTGTATTGTACAAAAGCTCCTGAAAACAAGCTAAAATCTGCATCTCTGTAAATCAGAACAGCGTGTGCCAGCTGCTGTCAAAACAACACAAGTATAATAGAAGTTTGACAGGTTTTGGTTGCATCTTACTCCAGAAAACTGAGCTAGTTAATGCACAACATCAACTGTTACAAAGTTAAACTCTTACTTATGTTGGGGTTTTTTTCTCATATTTGTTTTACATCAAATGACTAATTTACAAGTGCTATGAAGTGTAAAGAGCCAGTATTTTGATCCACATGGGTTTTTTTGAAGGGGTAGGCCTGGTTCTTTTAGTTTCCTTTTAGTAATGAGTCCAGTGAACTCGTGGTACCCCACTTGTCATAATCCACATCAGCCTCCTTTCTTCCTCTCTCTGAAAGGTTTGGTGATTCACTGACTCTGGGAAGGGAGCAGAACCCAGCTGGCAAGGCCTTGTGGCAGGAGACCACTCACCTAATCAATATCCTTCCACATTCCTTATATTCAGCACATACTTATCAAATCTGTTAACGGCAGCACAAAATGAATTTCCCGATGCAGCTGAAAGGTCATCCTTCCTGGTAGGATTTGGGGAATAGGAACTTTCTGAGGAAGCATTTCCCTGCAGGGAAGGCCCTGCAGTGCTGGTTCCCACCTGCATTGAAATAAAACAGTTGAGTGTGGGCCAGGTCTAGAGTCAGATTAGACATTAGGAAGAAATTTTCGAAGGGTGGGGAGGCCCTGGCACAGGTTCCCAGAGAAGCTGTGGCTGCCCCTGGATCCCTGGGAGTGTCCAAGGCCAGGCTGGACAGGGCTTGGAGCAACCTGGGATAGTGGAAGGTGCCCCTGCCCATGGCAGGGGGTGGACGAGATGATTTTTAAGATCCCACCCAACCCAAACCTTTCAGTGATTCTTTGATTCTATGTTCTGTGGAAAGGCTTCCCTTACTGCACTCAGCATTAGGAATATGTGTTGGGATGGAGCTTTGTTTCATGCAACCTGTACAAGAACTTGACATTTCTTATAAACATCTTGCCAGTAAAATAGGTTTGGGGGTTTTTTGGGCCTATTCATGACAGCAAAAATGGAATTAATGGAAGAGCTAAAGGAGGGCTGAATAACAGATTCAGCCGGAATTTCTTAGTCATGTAAAATGTTCTTATTAGATTAAAGTATTAAAAAATCCCAAAAAGATCAGAGATTTGCATATTCCTTTAATGGGTTATTTTGAGGTTCCATTGAAGCAGATACACTTTCAGCAGATTGACTTAAATGCCAGTTGGGTAATAGAGCAAGAAGAAAAACCATAATCTTTTTCTTTGGAGCAGAGAGTCATTCAAAGCTGAAATATGACTAATTACCACAACTGAACTTGTGATACCCCTTGCACTTGTTAATAGACTTACTGTGTTAATGTCTCTGTGACTGGATGTAAAACCCAAATAAAGAAAAAAAGCCCTTTTTGTATTTTTAAGACATAAATAACAATCTTTTGTTGTCAGTTGTAAACAAAAATAAACGTATGAAATACCAGTTTACACCACGCAGCAGTAGTTTAAAAGAAAAGTTTGTATTTTTGTGGCTTTTCAACAAAGGCTTAACATAATTGAAATAGTTTAAATTGTTTAAAAGACTCTGATTTTCAGAAATGGGAATGTGCTGTGAGAAGAATGAGGTTCCATTATGCAGCAGGGAAATGAACCATGAATTCCTGATTACAGCAGTACCTGGCATTACTATTATTAGTTGTAGTGTCAGCTGTTGCTTAGCAGAGCTATGTCCAAGAAGAAAATGTAAGAAAACCCTTTTAATTCTGCAGCTGAACCTTCAGGAAGTGCAGAGAAGGGAGCAGATCTGAAGGCATGGAGGGGAAGGAACTGGGCTCTGTCCTTAGCAGGATCGATGCGAGTTGTCAGCACCGCACGTTTTAAAAATAATAGAACACAATCTTTGTGTTCATTGCTTTTTGGTGCTCATCTTCAATTTGTTCCAAATTCTGAGTCACTTCCATAACTCTGTTTTTAACGAGTTGTAGCCACTCAGGGAGTTTCAGAACAAATGCATCCATTGGGTTTTCAGCTGTAGAAATCTTCACCAACCGCATCTCCTGTAACTCAGGCAGCCTAGGATTTAGCAATTAGTTAAAACAATTAATACAAACTCCGACCTTTGGCTCTAGGGGTGTATAATGTTAAAATAAAGGGCAGGAGATGGCTGGGGAAATGGGGCAAAACCCCAGACAGGAATTTTCCTGTGTAGTTTCTGCCATGAAGATGCTGAGCCTTTGGGGAAGGCTCTGGTGTCCTTCCACAACCCAGGTCAGCTGCTCCAGCCTGGAACGAGCCTGGCCCTGCCCTGGAGCTGCAGGTCAGGCACTTCCCAGGCTGATTTCCTGCACACCAATCCTTTCCTGGGCAGGAACTTGGATTATTTTGCTGCATCAGCATAAAAGCACTGCTAATGTGCCCAGGAGGGAATGCTTGAATAAGAAAATGCCTTTGTGCCACTCATCCAGGAGTGTCTGCAAAAGGAAGGGTCTGGTCCAGGGCAGAAACGAGCAGCTGGGGAGTGGGGCAGGTCCCAGAAATGTTTCCTTCACTGCTTTGTGCCCGTGTGAAGCAGCTGTGGAACCGCAGACTAATGCTCCCTTCTTCAGCAGAGTTTGACAGGCTGAGGTTGTTTTTAGCTTGTTTTCTGCCCGTCAGGCACAGTCACAGGAGAATTCTTGCTGAACTGAAACTGTGGATTTGGGGTGTTGTAGCTTTGCCCTCCGACTTGAAGGGAGGTTTTCACCCAGACTGGTGAAGAAATTAATTTTCTAAAGAAGCTTTCTATGAAGAGAGTCTGGCTGGAGCCTTTTGTGACCTCTCACATTCTCTCCCTCTCTCCTGGCTGTTTGCCTCAGACAGTTTAGTCCCTTCTGAAGCCCCATTCTGCACTGATTTTAGGAATGATGTACTTGCAACTTAATCATGACAGCTTTAAAGCAAAGTTCCAGCTACACTGAAAATCCACAGTGCGTCCAGGTATTAATGGAAATTTGATCTCTTCTCTAGTAGTTTGTTGATTTGTGTGATACTATTCTGTGTGTGGGATGCACTTGTTCAAACTCTGGAGCCTGAAAGTACTTGCACATTTATTATACCCCCTCAGCATAATTCATGCAGAATTCATCTGTTTGCATGCCACTTGGAGCCTCCTGGAATTTGTTATTTTCCATCCGCATCTCTAACACTGTCACATTGTTTATGGAGAGAACATGCAGTTTTCTATAAATCACTCGCTTTCATACAGTTTTTCCGCATTATTTTACTCAATTTGTGAAGGATTTAAACACCCTGCAGTGTGCAGCATTACAAGGCATAAAGTGATTGAAAATAAAAACTATTTTTGGCTGAAATAATGGAATATTCACCATCAGAAATATGAAACAGCATTTAAGTGTGGGTGAGATGTAATGAATGAGCTGCATTATATAAAAGGGTATTACTCAGGCTATTAATTATAAGGACTTAAATTCAAATCTTGCAAGGGAAAAAGTGGCTTTTTTATCTTCCTCCAAACTAGCCATGGAATGATCTTTGTTTCCAAGCTGAGGTCTAAGGAGAAACATTGCCAAGTAGAGGCATTGATCCATTAGAACTTGGACATTTAACGCTGAATATCTGAATTCTGTTGTTTGAGAAGCAGGGGGTATGAAAACACAGATAGGAGCTCTGAGGAAACTGCTGAAGTGGGGTGATTTGCCCCAGGCTCCCTGGATCATGCACCCTGTCCAATAAACCTTGAGGTTTTGTCCTGCTTTCAGTTTTCTTCTTTTCCCATTGTCACTCCCTGGGCTTTAGAGCCCAATAAAGAAATCCTGTCTCCCTGAAGCACTTTCATTTTGGTCCCTGTGTCGTTTCTCTGTGGGCTCCTGGGAGCTGCTCACCAGTGCTGCTTAGGCGCATCCTTGGCCACGATTATTTGTGTTTTGTTGCCTTTGTGCCTGTCCCGGTTTGAAAGACAGGTGTCTGCTTAAGGAGGGCAGCAGCCTCCCTTAGAATGAAAAATGCAACTCCCCTCCCTCCGATNAACAGGAGATAATCAGGAGCCAGTAATGCAGGAAGGCCTTGATGGGCCCATTAACAGAAAATAGTCCAGAGGGAGGAGGCAGGGAGCACCACCCTGCCTGGTCCCAGCAGCTCATGAAATGGTAAAAGAATACTTTTTGGGGCCTATTTTACGCTGTAACCTATGACAGTGCCCTGGCCCAGGTGGCCCCAGCTGTGCTCCCGCAGGGCCCTGTGGCCCCTGGCTGGCAGCAGCCCCGGGCTGAGCTGCCCTGCAGTGCCCGTGGGCTCCGTGGCAGCGCCCGGCTGCTCCCAGATGTCACTCGGGGGCTGCCTGCCTGAACCAGTGCCTGGGTTCTGGTGGTTAAGGGTTTTTTCCTTCTTTCCCCTGACTCACTGAGGTCTGGGAGAGTGCTGCAGTTGAGCAGAGAGCCCGGCGATGCATTTCTGGCATGTATTTAATTCTTCCTGCACAAAAACAAAATAGGCCCCTTTTGACTTCTCCTCAGACCTAGCAGGGTGATTTATATGCTGCCTCTAGCAATGATTTATCACTTAAAATGGATACATCCACTAGTACTTTTATTAGTTCTGGAATAATATGAGGTCTCAGGCACCCACAAGTGTATTATGGAGACTCTGTAAAGCTATGGTTTCTAATTATGTTGAATGCATATTGTAAAAAAAATGCATTGCTTTGTTGCACTGTAAGTAAGAAGGAGGACAGTTAGGGAGGGGAAGTAGTTATTATTTAGATCAGACAAACTTTTAAGTCCAAAAGGAAATAGTTTCAGTGGTTTCTTTTTTATTCATAAAGTTGTTGTATTTTTAAACTCCTATGAAAGGAGAAGGATTTCTTATTTTATCTCTTAGTAGTCAGAGCTTCTAAAAACTTCCAATCTGAAGCTCAAATTTTGGCTCGTTTTCCTTACCGAGTCATAGATTTGATGTTCAATTACAGACTGCTTTAATTTTTTCAGTTGCCTTTATGCCTTTCTGACTTCTGAAGTACCAGTGCCATGCAGTAAAGCCTTGAATAAAACCACTCTGCAAAGACAGTAATGACAGAAATTGATTTGCCTTACTTTTGCTCTGTAGACTCTTAATGCATGTTCTGTGGTGAGTGGGAATGAGTTGAAATCTCATCTTTCCTGTTATTTTTTTTAAATTTTGGTTTGAGTCATGGCTTACTGAATTCCAGGCCCTTACTGCTGCTTGAAAATTCTCGGCCTGTTGGAAGCAATATTCTCAGATGAATGTCAGCTAATTTGTCACTGACATTCATGCCTCGTTTTTCATTTGTGCTAATATACGGCTTTTAATAAATATATGGAGAGGGAATAGTGTTTACCTTTCCATATAATGAGAATACTACTCAGTCTCAGTGACAGAAACGAAGAAATGCTGTTTATGTTGCTGCTTCAGTGAGCCAGGAAGGACTGCACAAATATGTCATGAGCATGCAGTGGAAAATGCTCTTCTGCAATTTTCACAGTCAAGGTTTTATATGACTTAGTAACAAGAATAGCTGTGATTGTTTGGAAGAATTAAGTGCTCAAACATAGACTAAATTTTGGGGAGCATTTTGATATAACTACCAGGTTTTAGGAGTGTTGTCTCTGCTTAAAAATGCTTTGAAATCTTTGTCAGCCACGTGGAAAAAGTGAAGAAATCATCTCAGTTCTTTGGCCTAATCATGCCAGAAGGATTGAGTTTCAACATGGATACAGATTTTTATCACACGGATACTTTCCCTAGGATAAATCTAGGCTACTCTGGTGGTCCTGCAGTGCTATTTTTGTGCTGTGTGAGTTTCCCTGTGCTGTGCATTGAGCTATCTTGGGGAACTGCTCCAGCTAAAACCTAACATCGCCAAAAAATGGACTGTGGAAGTGTTTAGACACAGGAACAAGCAGGCAGGGCCACTGGTTCTGACAGCAACGTGCCACATGTCAAATTAAAGTGGTCACTTCACCGTGACTTAAGGAATCATGGCTCTGTCAGCTCTGCCTGCTGAGGCTGTGCTTCCCCAGGAGTGCCAGCAGCTGAGCTGGCCAAGCCCTGGGAGCCAGGGTGTGGGAGCTCAGGAGGGCTTTGCATGCAAGCCTGGTGCTGGGTTCATAGACTGATGGCTGCAGGCTGTTCAAATTGTCCCAGTTTATGCTCAAAATGTACCTTTAAACATTACTGGGAATACAGAGAAAGTATTCATCAGAGTGACAGGACAAGAGGGAAGGGCTTGTAACTGATGGAAGGCTTAAATTAGAGATTAGGAGGGAAATCCTTTCCTGTGAGGGTGGGGAGGCCCTGGCACAGGGTGCCCAGAGCAGCTGTGGCTGCCCCTGGATCCCTGGAAGTGTCCCAGGCCAGGCTGGACAGGGCTTGGAGCACCCTGGAACAGTGGAAAAGTGTCCCTGCTCATGGCACAGGGTGAGATGAGATGATTTTAAAGTCCCTTCCAACCCAAACCAGTGTATGGTTCTGTGATTTCACCTGGTGAAAAATTCCACTGACTGTTGCCATAGGGTTTTCTTGCTGGAAACCTCCCATCTCAACTCCTTCTTTGTCCTGAATTTTTTTTTTCCATTAAATGGTTTACGGCAAATATAAATAATTTGTTCATAATTAAATGACATGTTTCCATGGTTTCATATTTTGTTATTTATGTACTGCCAACCTGTGAGCCCACAGGTATTTCTTATAAATACCACTTTTGCTACTGGAATAAATTACTGTAACTTATGTCTTTTAGTCGACCGTGTAATTTTGATAACTACCAAACCTACAAAATTAATCTGCTTGTTATGAATAAATAATATACCCACCAAACATACTGTGGAAAAGAAATCTGAGGGTGAATTTTCTTCATTCTCTAATTCTTTAATTGGTTTCCCAGTGTGTGTATTGTCTCATGCGTTGTCTTACATTGGCAACAAATTTCTAACTGTAATTAGTCTAATACAGAGTTTAATTTTTTGGGGTATGTTGTTTTTCTTCCTGAGAAGTTGCAGTTTCTTTGAGATGAAATGTTTGCAGTGACTGATGAGAGCAGGAAAGCGATATTGAAGTTTCTAGCAGATGACCCTTTAATAAGATGTATGTAATTGGATAAGACTTGCAACAAATACTGGGCATCTGTTGGGTAACATGGAAATAATGAAGAGAAACAGGAACTGGAAAAATCTTTAATTAACAAAACCTCTTCAATTTCTTGATACAATACTACTGCTGAAACAGAATGGGTGGGTAGGATAAAAGAAACCAGCCTGAATTCTTTGAGAAAGGTGTCTAAAGGAATTATTAGTTGGTTCTATTAGTAACCCTTATGTGCAAAGGGAACTGAATTTGATCTTTTTCCTCAGTATTCCTTGAAAGTTTCAGCCGTGTCTTTCGAACCTTTGTGTTTTAAAATGCTTTTCTCTATTCAAGACACGCTTTTGGTAGGTTTAGACAGGCAGAGAATACTCACTGGCAAAACAAACCAAAATAATGTGTGTTTGCTTGGAATGGAACGTGTGGAGGCCTCAGGGCAGGGGTGGCAGGAGGCTGCTGGCTCTTTGTGGGGCTGTAGTCATCCAAAAACCTGGAGAGGAGAGGAGGTGAGAAGCTCATTACCATGGACCAGCATGAGCTGCTGCTGTGTGACACTTTCTTCTGACATCATCCCACCCCCTCCTTTGCACCTTCCAGTGGATCACTTCACATGGGCAGTAATCTGGTGATCATCTGTCACCTTGAAGCCTTTCAGCTCTCCTCACCTAAATCTCCAGTCAAGATTGTGTCCAAACAGGTATTGCAGGAAGTTTATTTCTTGTAGTTCAGCGCTTACGGTATGGCTCTGTTCATATTTCAAACAGCTTGTTCAGTGTCCTCCTGGCCTCCCTTCTTGCCATCCTGAAGAAAAATAAACATTATTTGGCACTAATGGAATTAGTGTGTGGCTTATGTTTGCTGGCAAGGGAGATTCATTAATTTTGTTAGCATGTTACAGGGTTTCTCAAACACAACTGAAAGCCTGGACTTAAATTCAAAATATCCCAAAATACTTTAATGTTCAGCTCTTGGCACTCAGATCTGGCACTTCACTTGTTGTATTGGTGTCCTTACAAACCGCACTCGCAGGAAATGTTTTGGTTTACAGCCACTAGTACCTCGGTATCGTTAAATTGTGAAGTAAAATGCTGGGAAGAACAAGCTGCAAGGTTGGTGCTAAAGAACTCATGGTAAAACCCCACAGCTGTACCACTGTGCTTTCCTTATGTGAAAAACGAGGTTCACTCTCCTGTGAGAATTTAAAAGTTTAATAAAAGGACAATAAGGGACAGGAACAATAGAGCAAAAGTTACAGTGCTGGGTACCCTTGGCTCCAAGCCAAGAGCACCCCTGCTATTTCAGAGACACCCTTTACATACCTTTACTGTTAATGCATATTCATAAACAATTATACATATTTAAACCTTTCCCCCAAACTAGTTTACATTTTCTAGGAAGTGTTTAGCATGGCCCCTCCTGGGGTCCACCTTTTTAGAGCCTGCGCATTTCTTGGCTGTGGTTTTGGTCAGTTCTGATTATCACCTCCAGCTTGGGCCTTGGTCCGTGATGTTCACAGAGGTTTCTGCTGATAGCTGCAAGTCAGTAGCAGGAGTCTTCATCTCACATTCACTGGATGTTCTCCAACCAAGCAGACAGTTCAGTTACCACAACCATAACTATAGCAGCTATTCTACTACAGAAATAAAGGCATTAGTTATTGTTACAAAAAGAAAAACCCTATATTTCTATAGCAAAGCTACTTCAACATTATACAACATTCATGTAATTATTTGCGAAAAGCCAATACTATAATATGCATTTATAACACTTACTCCATTAGTTTTCCACGCTTGGAGCTGCGAGTGGGCTCAGACATTCCTTCGGAGCGTGGCGCGGGCCGCGTTCAATTGACCGTGCGGGTGATTTAACGTGAGATGAAAGATCAAGAAGTCACACAAGTGTTTCAGATGTTTGTGTTCTGTGCATTCGGCTTCCCCTGAGTGAGCAGTGCAGTTTTCAGCTCGGCTGGCAGCGAGGAGCAGCTCTGCCCACGGCAGCTCCTGGGGCCGGGGTCTGCCAAGCTGGTCCCACGCTTGAGGGGTGGAGGCAGAGCTGGGAGAAGGCACCATGGGATGGTGGCTGGTCTTGTAAGAGCAAAGCCATTGCAGTTGCTCTTAGTTGTGGGGAGGATTTATTCACTGACCGCCTCATTTTTTCATGTTGCATGATGTGGCTTCACAAGGTTGTGTCTTGTAGCAGAGGCTGTCACCTTGATTTTCACATTTGCTTTCTGTCAGTGTCTGGAATTCCAGCTGTATTACAAAACAAAATGCAGCCCAGCAGCTGCGTTCTGGAGATTTGGTTTCATCTCTTATCCCATCATTTTATACAGCCTTAAAATATGTACAGCCTGTGCTGCTTGCTCCTGCTCCCTTTCCCAGGCCTTGGCTTTTTGTGCTGGGTGATGCATCAAACTGAAGGAGCTGCTCTGTTTGAGACATCCCATTTCTGCGATTGGGGTCACTGCTGAAATAGCTGAAAAATCTGAAGAACTACTGCTCAGCGTTCACAGGAAGCAGTTCTGGGCTCTCCTATTGTGTTAGCTCTTTAATTGGAAGAGCTGTGCTGTTCCTCACTGCTGTGCCTGTGCTCAGCTCCAGAGCAGATGAGAGCAGCACCCAGAGGGGCTTTGTGGCTGGCAGAAAACACATTAACAGCAGCAGGTTCTCAAACTGAAGTGAATTCAAACTGCAGAAGTGATAGAAAAAGTCTGTGATTGTGGGTCACCTTTTTTCTTATACAAGTTCTCAAAATAGCTATTTCAGCACCGTTTTTGAGAGATGATTTCTGGGTTATTATTCATTTATAAAATGGGACACCTCAAAGGAGGGAGATAAATGGTTTTATGAAATTTTAGCAAGGGCTTTACATAGAAACAGTGATCTCTGTCTCAAAAAGTATATAATTAACAGGTAGATTGAAACAGTGCTGAATGTTTCATATTGCATTGTCCTTTAATATTTTGAAACTCTTCCTCAGTTTTGAAAATATTGTGCTGCAGTTTTAGTAGAATAAACTGTATCATGTACCTTCTTCTTCCTGTAATGGAAGGCAGGAATGACAGATCTGATATAATATATATCTGAATATAGTATTCAGACAGACCTGAATATATTATGCGAGGTATTTTACTAAATCCAAACTGTTTTAAAAATCTGTTAGGTGTAAGTTTGTGATTTAAAATGTGCAGGTATATATTTATAATTTTATCCCACGGTGCTGCCAGGTCTGCCAAAGTTGTTTGGGTAAATGTAAATGCGTATGCATTCCCTGCCAGGCACACAGCCTGTATTTGCACACTGTTGTAGATCTTGCAAAGCCAGCTTACCAGAGACATCCATCTGTTTTCTACTTAGAGTAAAGGAGTTAATGACCTGGCTAGTTAAAACTGTCCAGACGATCTGTATAATCCTTTCACACAAATAAGATATTGTAGCAGTTAACCATTATGTTCTCTTAAATTAAAAAAAAATAAAACAGCAGAGTTTACAGTGGTGTTATTTCTGCCCTCCACCCGAGTTTTTTTGGTCTAATTGAACTTGACCAAACAGAAAATCTGCGGCAAGGTCAGAGGTATGAGCTTGAGATTAGGCAGAACAATTATTAGCAGGTAGACTTGAAGCTTTAGAAGGTGGAATCAGCTCTAATTTATCAATATTGATGTCATGTATCTCTATACCTTGGCTCCGGGGCAGGTTTTTGAGAAGGTAGCTTGAGTTTTGCAGAAAGCACAATGAAAATGAAGGGAAGCCGTGAGCCAGGGGATGTGTAGCACCACACAGATTAGTGCAGGGAAGGTGCTGTGTGACCCTGTGGGCTTACAAAAGAGCTTTAACAAGCTTAGAACAGGTGAAGGTGATGGGCAGAAAGGTTGTTTTTCTTGTTAACTCTCTTAGCCTGGAACAGACTGTGTCTCGCTGGGCTCCAGGCGGGTTTAGTCAGAAAGGAGTGGGAAATGCCAAGCAGAAAGATTGCACATAGCAGTTGTAAGTGTTAGCCTGGCTACTCTCCTGAGACAGCACTTCCTTCTAGATGGGGCAAAACACTGACACAAAAGCAAGCTGGTGTGTTATAAATTATATATGTTGGAAAAGATAGAGTAATTTAGATTTTAAAAATTCTCAGTGGATTCAGTATGTCAGTAGCAGTCAAAGGTAGTGCTGCTTTAGTGTTTGCTCTGTAATCTTACAGAATTGTTTATGTTTAATGTAAAAGGGATTTTCATTATATTTTCACAAGTTATGTTCAGAGGAGGAGAAAGACAAATATTGCTACATCCTATATCTTAATTGCAACTCCTCTTGTTTATCTATTCCTAGTAAACTTATTTAAACAGTACTTATTTAAACAACAAATGTAGTTGGGATTTAATTGATTTGCCTGTTTTGAAGTACTACCCTATTTCTGGTTATTGTAATTGCTATATTTAATCCAAGGATGATCTAACACGTGCCACATTCATTCATTCATTGCTTGGTGTTGTGCAGAAAACACAGGCCAGCCCCTGGTACAGCCCCTGGGGGAAATCCTGTGGCCTCAGCGAGAGTGCAAAGCGTGTGAGACAGCAGCACAACAATGACTCCGTGCTCCAAACTCCTGCTGGGACCCTAAAGTCCTCTGGAGCCCTCTGAGAGTAACCCAGAGAGGATTTTGTGCTTTTTGTACTTCTGTGGTAACTCCTCAGTCCAGTTCCGAATCAATTCTTATTTTAGAACCCCAAAGTAGGAACCAAGCAACAAATACCGAGTGTGCACAGAGTTATTTCCCTGTTGCTGCCCACAAGACCTCCTTTGGAAGAATCAGTGCTTGAAACCTGGAAATTATGTGTGGGGCACCCAATAATGCCAGGACAGTGGAGCCACAGCTTTGGGGTTGGTTGTGTCTGGGAAAACACAATAAAGACGCTCTCACACCTGCTAGGTTCAGCAGAAAGGAGGGGAAAGAGCCACTTTATTTACATATGTCACATTCTTACAGAATTCTGAACTCCACAAGGGATTGGAGGACATGTCACTTCCTTCTCAATCCCCCTGGAGAAAAAAGATGCTCATCACAGTTCTCTTATCACAAAAGGAATGAAAACCAGAAAATACCGTTAAGTAAACATTGGCCATTATTTACATGAAACTGTGTGAGAAAGAATTCCAACTCCAAAGTTAAAACAGAAGGCTCTAGCGAAAACCAGGGCAACAGTTGGTTTAGATGGGAAGATGTGTGATTTTTACTCTGGTTAAAATGTTATCCTCATTGTCTGAGTTGGGAGAATAGTCTTGAGCATTGGTCAGTGGGTGTGGTGGTATTTGTTCCAAGGCTGGACTTGATGTTCTTGGTGATCTTTTCCAACCTTAATAATTGTATGATTCTATGGTTACAAAAATGAGTCAAAGATGACTTGAAAAAGCCTCACTGATTTCTCCGTAGATGAAAACTGGCAGTTCAGTTGGACTCTGGCAGATATATTCTCTCCAGCTTTTGGGTTTGCTGCTTAATTTGTTTTACTGAATAAATAAATACTGTGGTGTAGTAGAGCTATTTATATCTAATGGAAAAGCTCATCTACTCTGTTTTTCTTCTTCCAAAAGTGGGAGTTTACAAGCGATTAAAAAAAAAAAATCTGTTGACCTTTTCGAATAATTCTCAATTGTAAAGCATGTGACTTTTGTCTTGATATTTTTTACCTCTTGTTCTTTGGAATGCTTGTGGTTGTGGAGCTCTTCAGACATATGGCTGAGTGATGTGTGGGCTCAGCAATGGCTTTTCTTCTTTATAGATCATCTAATAGAGAAGATTGCTTCTATTCCTGTTATTTATGATTGCAGTACTTCAGTTTGGTCTCATCCATCTGTGTCATATATGAAAGCCATTAGTAGCAGTATTTTTTAGCAGATAACTCTCACCCGACCATATATCAGGACAATCTTTTCACTCCACGTAATTTGGAATAAAGCCAGAAATTTACAGTGGAGCCTTGTAACTCTAAGTGACAACAATATATATATGTATGTATTATTAATAACAACATGTTTTTCTCAGTGCTGTGCATGGACAGAACAAGTGTTGGCTGGAATGAATTGCCCTCCATTATGTACCATAAATCCCACAAGCTGTGTCAAGCATCTTCAATCTGTTTGCTCTGAGAACACACTTGAGTGCTCCTTACCAGGTTCCTCCTTGTTTTAGTGCTGCCCACTTGGCATTTTCTGCTCTCTGGGAGGGCGGAGGGCAGGGAGCAGCCTGGGAGATGCCACATGGCAGCAGAGAGCCAGCAGTTAGTCTGGTTTTGCAACACAAGGCCTGTTTTGTTCTCTCCATCCCTCCCTGTCCCCCTCCCTGGGCTGCAGAGAGCCTTTGGCTCCAGCAGGTCCGGAGCTGGAGAGGATGGAAGCTCACAGCCATATTCTGTATATACACCACAGATCAAAATCACACTGTCAAAACATGAAAATACCTCAATAATTTTCTTTTTAATTTTAGCTGTCAGCCTCGAGATGCCACTTTGCTCTTGAGTTACTCTACATGATGTGTGCCAGCTCACTTCAGCTCACTGGTAAAATATATAAGAACAAATTTCCTGGCAGCCTCTGCAAAGCAGTGTAATACAACTTTCATTACATGAAGGTGGTGAACGTAATGTGACTTCTTAACAGCTGCAATAAGTGATGTGAAGCTCTTAACATCTTTTCAAAACAAGTAACAAGTGAGAGGTTATTTTTCATCTCTATTCCTAAAAAAAAAAGACATTATTTTAAGCAGATGACACTTCGTTTGCACTTAGCTGAACTAAGTAAATTTTTACGTGAGTTCTCCAGATCTGTGTTGCTTTGTGAAATAAAGAAAACACTAAAACCAAATGCTAAAATGCTCTCTAATGTCTGGATTTCAGCAGGAAAATTTGGATGTTAAATTATATGTATAGAAATGCTGGCTGTCAGATGGATTTCAGTTCACACTTGTTCTTTTCCCTTTATGATTCCATGAGAGTTGCTTGCTGTGTTGCTTATTTCTGTGTTGAACTGTTGGGTTCTCATTCGAGTGTTCCCAAAAGGTGAGACAGGTCTGGTGCTTTGGGATCACCTCTTAAGGACCCAGGCTCTTTGGAGATAAGTCACCCATTACAAATGGGAAATACAGGAAAAAGAATCAAGGCTTGCCCATAATGAGTTGCCCACGTCAGTCAGTCTATTATTAGGCTGGACACAAGTTCAGTTTTAAGAGTTCAGTAGTTAACACTGATAACCGAAGCCTTAGCACGTAGTTTTGAGGTGCAGTCCCAGTCCAAAAGGACAAATCCTCTCATTTGCTTACTCTGGCAGCTGATCTGTGGTTTCCATTGCAGTGTGGTGAGCATCGTTTCCAGGGAAGTTCACAGCTAAAGTTCACAGGCTGGAGCAAACAGTGGCACTCCTCTTCCCACGTCTTTATCTCGATGCTTAAATCATATCAAAAACAAGGTCGGCATTGACTGTGGTTGAATGAATTTCTTAACATGCTGTGAGAGGCTGTCAGCTCAGAGATAGGACGTGACTGTGGTGTTTCATAAACCCTGCCCAAAACAGATGCCCAGATATGCAGCGTGCCTTGCACACACTGCTGAATAAAGGCAGAGTTGGAGCAGCCCCTCCAAGGTCCTGATTGGAATGGCAGACGTTGGTGAAGCAGCTCCATTCTACAAATCTTCCAGATATTCCCATAATATTTCTCGGATTTTTTGCACAGATTATGACATGATATTTTGCAAGCTTTACAAAAGTAACTAGTTAACTTCTTTATTTTCTGAAGGATATGCTAAGATTTTTTTAAATTACTTTATTTTTTTGCATGTGATTTATTCCTGAAAACACAAATCAGTCTATTGTCCTCAAGACTGGAAGGTTTGGAACCAAAAATATAATCTGAAAGTAAAATATGACTCAGCTGCAAGTAATATGAATGGTAATTGCCACTTAGTGATCTTTCAGTTGGTAGAAAACAAACCATCAAAATGATAATTGCAGGATTCACTGGGATTTGGGTTGATTAGCAAACTAGACAAGCAAGTGGGCAGCAGACTCTGGCTCAAGTGGAGTCGGCAGAGCTGATGTGGACTCAGTGGAGCAAAACCCACTTTATTCCATTTGGCCAAAAAATAAACATATGCCACGCTGGAAATAGAACAGTGGGAAACAACTTCTGTATGGGACAGTAATAAAAAAGAGCTGTGGAGAGAGAGAAGGGTGATCAGACTTCTTTAAAGGCAGACCTAGAGGTGGGAATGAGGCCAGCCTGGCATTAATGGGATCATGGCTGTGTCTGCAGTGACCTGCAGGTGCACCTGGTCACAGCTTTCTTCACTGTTTATTCATGAAATAAATTCATATGTGTTTTACATGGGAAAGAAGTGTTAAAGTTGCCTCATGCAATGAGCTGTTTAGAATAATTTAGGTAATTTAATATGGTTTCCCCTGAAGTTAAGGAAATTCAGTGTTTGCTGTTGTTAAGCAATTCAAATCTATTTTATTCTTTAGATTTGGGAAATAGTGCATTTTTATGTGTTGGAAATGCAAAATTTCAAGTATACAGAGAATTCATTACCTATAAACAAACTGTGAATTACTTTTAAATCATTTCAGTATAGTTTCCTGACTGACTAATTGATGACATGGTGTTTATTACAAGATTTTTTCAATCTCAAATCTTGATTGTCTGTTTCATTGAAATGTGGACCAATTTCAAAATATCTGAACTTAGTTTAATACTATGAAAGAACCCATGGTGGGGGTGAAAAGCTGAAATACTGACTCCTAAAATAAGCACCCTCAAGCAAATTGTTCTTTTTATGTGCTTTCAGTGTGTCCTGTGCTATGTGACAACCTATGGCCTGGATCCCGTGGCAGAACCTTTTTTATCTCCGAAAGAAAAAGTTCTTTCAGATCATTCATAAATTTTAAATGGGATTCATATTGCAATCAGGAGCTAATTTTCCTTTTCCCATTATCTGCTGCCATTCTGTGCTAGGAGAACACTTTGTTCTCTACAGCAGGCTTCACTCAGACAGAGCTCTGGTCCCTCACACGAGTAATTAACTGGGAAAGGCTTGGGATCTTCATAGAGACCTTCCCCAAGGCGTGCAGGGGAACAAATCCCACACCCAAGGGTGGGTTTCATTCCAGCTTAACATTCCTCACTCCTGCCTCCTGCTCTTGCTGGATGCACACTGACAGTTCCTGTGACAGAGGATTTCGATTCAGGAAGTGTGGCTTCGTAGAGCTGCTCATCCCACACTGTATTTGAGCACTGTGGGATGTCTTCAGCATTAAAGATTTATCATTGTGTAGAGCCTCTTGGTTTTTAAATGTGTATGCTTAGCTCCTCTTGAATCACAGAGTTTGCTTGATGTCTTGTGTCTTTATTTAACATGAGGCTCGGCTTTCTTTCATTGACTTACAGGTGAAATATTTACATTTTATTTTATATTTGTTACAAAAAACCCTAGAACAACAAACACCACCACCACCAACCATTCTAACTGTTTTTCCCCCTTTTTTTTGCCAGTTTGCTGTTTTGTGGTTCATAAGAGATGCCATGAGTTCGTTACCTTCTCCTGTCCTGGGGCTGACAAGGGACCCGACACTGATGTGAGTACATTGACATTTAAGACACTGCTTCACACAGTTTTATGTTGTTACACCCATGAGAATGGATTACAAACAGGATCAATGGGTTCTTCATTACAGATAATTGAGTCCAAGTGGGTTTTAACAGTTGTGAATCGAGTATTTATGGACTGAGAGGTCTATTTTTGGTAAGAAAAGTAAGACTCAGTGTGTGACCAAGAACAACATCCTCGGAACGTGACAACCCTGAGGCATTTACCCAACCATGATCCAGCATTTTCTTTTCTTTGCTTTATGTTGGATGTATTTGATGTTAACAATTCCCAGAAAGGCAGAAGCTTTTTCCGAGCCTTCTTTTTACCTATCTTATCTCAAAGTGTATCTTTTGAGCTGTCTCTGGTCCTTGTCTCGCTGCACACAAGGATCTGTAGCTCCAGTTAAATGACAGTTTAATCTTGAGCCAGCTGGCTTATTGGGTTTTTATTTTATTTTCATGTTTGAGCTAGTCTAGCAGTCTGGATACTCCCATTCCATCCTGCTCTGTCAGTACTTCTGTAGACACGTAGCATTTTTGGTCAACAACCAGTTTTTCCTCTCAACACATCTGCCTGCGTGGTGAGACACATGTGCAGGATCTTTGTGTCACCCTGCTGAAATAATGAGCTGATCTCGTTTGTTCACATAAAAATAACATTTCTTTGGGTTTTATAAATCCCACTTTACAGTGAAGTAATTTAACATCTGCTTATGGGAACAATACATTCCAAGTGTTCTTTGTCTGAATGGCTGTGTTTTGTTTCTTATAACATATTCATGCTCTAGATTGTAGGCTATTATCTCCTCTGATAAAATGCACCAGAAGAATTTTCTTGCTAGGTTTTAATGAGCTTCTCATGAATTGTTTCAATATGCCAGCCAGGAGGTCAGTGAACAATATATGGGCAGAAGCGACAAGGGGTCTTGGAAAATTTCAGATATTAAAAAGTTCTCTCATTTTAAAATTTAAATACGGGGAAATGTTGAAGAACTGAGAAGAATTTTTAAAACTTTAATTTTTAAACATTTTGCACAATCTATATTTAGGTGCAGAAGAAAAATGCTAAAGTTAGGAGTGTAATTACCCTGTTCAGTGTCTCTTGTTTAGCTGATACAGACTTTACTATTAAAACAATCATTAGGCAAGAGCAAGAAGCCAAAATTATCCTTCATACCTTTGCTTTTCGGAAAGTTCCTGATTTCTTTCACCGTTGCAGTGGGGCAGTTGGCTCTGTACGTGTAGTTTAACAGTTACTGCAGGCTTCTGGAATTTGGGAGTTGTGTATTTGAAGTGCCTTGAGCTACAGAGAGGCTGAAGCCCAGGTCAGCCCTGTCTGAGAGATGTTCTCACCCCTGATCTGGCTGGAAGCTGTTGATGGCAAAACTCCCCCTGAGCCCAAAGGGGCCACCAATTAAGCAAAAGTCTGAACAATTAAGGAATATTGGCTTCCTTCCTCATTCTCTAAATGTAGTTCATCCCTACCAGCAGTACCTTGCTGGTTTGCTTTGGTCAGTCCTAAAACCACAAGGAGAACAACCCAAATGGAGTTTTAGCTTAGTGCTCAGCTGGGATGTGGGGTATTAATGGGAGATATTCCTGTCTGACAGTTTCAGTGGTGACACTCATGAGTAGCTCTGCTCTGTCTATAAGGAATGGTTTGGCCTTAAAAGTGTTTTTGATTATTAACTTTTTTTTTATAAGATGGCTCTTTGGGGTTGCTCGACTGAAGTTCAGAAATGAGAACACACATTTCTGTGCAAGCCCATTTAATTTTATCGAGAATCTTTCATGGTGACAGAATCTGTGACAGGTTGTTAATGGTCTTTAATAGTGCTGACTGCATTTCATGATTTGGGTTTTTGGCCTTGGTGATTAAATAAATCAGTCTAATGCCTCATTTCTGTATTTGGGTTACCAAATGATCATTTTCAATATTTACACAGCAGCAATAGCTCAAAAACACTTTGAGGATTAAAAGCAATCGGGAAATAAATATGTTTTAGTGAAATCGTGCTATGTTCGTGGGTACTATTACACAAAGAGGATTGTAGAATATTATACTTTAATTTACTGAAATGTTGGACTATAATTTCAACCCTTTTACAATTCAGCAACTTATTCCTATCCCAGTTGCTATAAGCTTTGTTCTGAAATGTAGTGTGCTATAAAGCTTATCATAACATTTAGCAGATTTTAAAATATTAAAACATCCTTTTCTAAATTACTTTGTGCAGGTGCACAATTAATTTGTGTACTCAAATGCTCCAGTGTAACCTTTCCATTAATTGTAAGACTAATACTGTCATTAATAAAATTAATTTTCCAGAGCAATAATTATAATGATTACATAATAATAATTATTGTGTATCGGAAGAATGTTAAATTATGGTGCCCTGTACTTTTAATATAAATGAGGCAGTCCTTGCAAAATAATGCCTTAATAAAGGTGAGTGTAAAAGAGGAAAGCTTAAAATGAGCCTCTTCTTGTTTTACTCAGAGTAGCTGAAATGTGAGGTTGAAAGGTCTGTGTTTGTGCCAAAAGGAAAATAATACTTGGGAATAAAGTGGTCATCCTCGAGTGGCACTGAAGTGACGGTGCCTGGGGAGCAATATCCTGTTTCAGTGAAATAAGAAGTCACACAATCAAGAAATTTCACATTTCCTTATGACTTGGCAGGGCGTGAGCTCTGGTGTCGCAGCAAAAAGCAGCTCAGGAAGTTGTTTTCCTTCTGTCCAGTGGCTCTCTGGAGTCTGAACAGAAATTATTCATCTTCTCTTCATGGCCAGCTCTTCATGGTGATGCTGTTGAGTAGAAATCAACAGCTCCTGCTGCTGGTGCCCTCCAGAGTCACAGGAGGCATCATCTCCAGTCCAGGTGCTTGGTTTTGGAAGATGCTTGGTGTTCTTAAAACCACTTTAAGTCATTGATGAAATACTTAAAACTTGAGTAAATTGGTGTAAAAATGTAAGAGCAGCCTCAAAATTTGAGTGCTGTTGTAACGAGCTTGTGAAGATGTGTTCAGTATTAAGGGATAATTGGTCAAGTTTCTTGAAAATTGGGTTAAATATTTGGTTTCTTTGTTAATGGAATTCAGTGACCAGAAGGTGTCTTTGTTATATATTAAAATATTCCTAATTACATAAAAGGTATAATTTAAAAAATCCCAAGCATTAATTTAAAATAGTGTTTGATTGTACTATTTTTTTGAGTATGAGTTTATAAGACTTTGAGTGCACAAGAACTCAGAGATCTTGGGCTCCGGATCAGCACTATTTCCCTTTCAGATTATAATAATAGAGAATCCAAAGGAGGATTATGAGCAAAATAAATATAAATTTAGAAATGAGTATAATTTAAATGAGAGCGAGTGACTGAACAGTGAAAGGATGTGAAATCTGACTGTACTTAGTGAGGTCTTAGCCTTTAAGAACTTAGGAAAGAATGGATTGGAAGATCCAGATGTGTGCTTACGTAAAATGGAACAGCAAAGCCTTCTCATCCTCACAGGGTAACTGAACCCAGGGATGTCAGAGGTGACATATTTCAATTTTCAATTCAGTTATCCTCTTGATACTGAAATTATTTGGGAGCTTTATTATCTTAAGCACATTTGAAAGCTCAGCACGAATTTGAACAACTGTGGGGTTCTGTGGGATGCTGCAGGAGTTGGGTGTTTTCACCAGCGGGTTGGATATTGGGATAATGCATTGCTGGAGAACAATATTTCAGATTTCTTTTCCCTGCATTAAGATACAATTTATTAAAACAAAAATCACTCGTGAGAGGGGAAAAAAAAAACCAATATGAATGGATCATGAAGACACTGGTGCAGAAGGAACTGAAGCAGGACTTTTAGTGGGTCATAAACTCACTGCTGGCCAGGCGTGCACCCCAGTACAAAGGCAGAGATATGTGAGCAATTATTATTCTCTTTCTCAGGGAGATGTTTTGTGTTGAATTCTGCATCTCTTCTTTTGCAATTTGGAAATGAACTAAAGTGTTGAAGGTCTTTAAAGCAAGATCTCGGAATATTTTTTTTCTCTTAAGCTGTGCCCAGGTCTCTCAAGGGCAGCAAGGAAGAAATAACTCCAGAACAATGCAGGTTTTTGGGTGTGTGAGGGGTAACTGCTGCAAGGGGCTACCAGTAGAAGAAATTAAGATTTTTTATTGGGGTTCCCTTCCCTCCATGGTGCTTCAGATATTCCCTGAGTCCTCTGCGGGGAGATGGGACAGGAGCCCTGCGAGGCTCCACTGTGATTTTCATTTTATGGTTTCTGAGATTCTAGAGCTGGGAGAAAGATTGACCCTTAAAAATTCATGTGCTGAGGGACCAGTGGGAAACTCTAATTCATAAATGCTGATGTACAGAGAGGCAGAAGTGGCTCAGGTTTGCCCTGAGGCTCGGGCAGTGCAGATGCCCACATTTACTGCACTATTACACTGCTCGATTGGTGGCTGGGACTCTGAGAAATGATGTGAAGAGTCACCTCTGTACCAAGACAGAATAAATTAATATAACTGGTCTGCCCTGGAGGGTTTGGGTGTCTTGACCAGATTTCTTTTTCTGATCAGTTCCAGGAAATGCTGAAATATTTTTCTTTTTTTTTTTTTTCCATTTTATTTCCCCCACTGGCATTTAATCATGTTTCTAGATCGTATTTACATGTAGGAGGCTGGTTTCAGAGTGGGAAAAAGAGAGTTTCTTGACTGGCCTAGGGAATTAAAAAAACCAAACCAAACTCCTGAGAAGAAAAGGCAGTAACTGGAAGCACAGACTTAAGACTTACTGTAGAACTAGTTAAAAAGGGATTTTAATCAGGAAGCTTTGCAGTCTTTTTCCAAGGATAATGAAATGCAGCAGCAGGACTTGTCTGATTTGCTTTTAACTCTTCAGCTAGTTTTACAGTGAAAAACAACTGTTAAAAATGTTGGACATCTTGAAACTGGAGCAACAACAAACATAATTTGATAAAATATTATAGAATCATAGAATTACTTAGATTGGAAAGGATCTTTAAGATGATCAAGTCCAACCATATGCCACTAAGGTTTGGGGGTGTTTTTTTTATTGCTAATCTGAATTTCGAATAATAGGCAATCTTGTCCCAGAAATATTTTCTTTTTAATTAAGATGAAAACCTTCTTGCTTCGTCACAAAAGATACACAAATGCAGGGAGAACTGGCAAGATGCAGTTCACTGCTTGCCAGATTAACAAAAACGTTCTCCTAAAAAGAAGCCTGTAGGAATTTTTGGAAGTGATTCTTAAACAGCTCTGATGCAATTTTTCATTGCATATCCTAAAGAGAGAAAATGATAAAGCCCCCTCTATTTACAGACTGAGGAAACAACTCAATGTGTTTGCACGTCTGTGGTTTCTAATTATGATAATTATTAATCACGTGGACTCTGTTTGCAATAGACATTATTAGATGGAGGCAGTAGGTAATATTCTTAATATAAAACAATTACAATGCAAACATACTTTTGTCAAAATAGGATATTCCTTGCTATATTGTCACTCCCTTTTCCCAAAAAGCATGTCCTAAATAACAAACTCAACACGCTACAGTCAATGCACTGAGTGATACTGAAGGAGTTGAACATTTTTATTCTTTATGTTATTTCTCATAAGTACTTTAAAGCAAATTCTACAGGACAGCAAGATAATTTTTCTTAAAAAAAACCAAGCATTTTATTTCTTGGGGCTACCCTGACTTTTGAACCTCTGCAGCGTATCCAGAGTATTTTGTGGCAAAATAAAGGTTCCGTGCTTATGGTTTTGACCTCAGAGCCCTCAAATTTAATTGTAGGGGAAAGTTTGCTTGTTTTTCTAATGTTTTAGTTGTTTTTTCAAGGATGCTGTGTGGAAAAGTGGCTCGTTATACTGACAATGAAATTCAGTTTGAGCACAATAGTCCCGAGCTAAGATTCCTGGTCATGGAAGACAGAGAAATTAAAGAAGGAAGCCTGTCCAGAAGGGCTCTGTGCTGCTGAGTGTACACTGAGCTCCTTTTCCTCCAGCACTGGGAGCAGGTTCATGGTCACAGGCGTTCATGGAATTGCCCATCCCCGCCTGTACAGAGATATTTGGGCACTGCTCCCCTAAATGTCTTCTTTTAAGTAGCTGCAAGCAGCTTCCCAGGTTACTTGAAAGCAGTTCCTGCGCTGGAATGTGTTTGAATTAATCATCCCCGAGAAAACATTTGTACCTTCTACTCCTGAATTAAAGCACAGGCTCCGCTTATTGCAACTGAAATGGCTTTTAGCTACAGTGGATGATCCTCAGCAAAACCAGGATTAAATTACCAAGGAACAGGTTCATGAACTTTTATAACTACTGGTAATTCCCACCTTTTCCATGTAACCCAGTCTCCAAACCGGCTCTGTGTCCATCTGCATGGAAAGATTTTCCCCGCGGTGTTGAAAGGAGCTGTGTAAATCCTCTCCTTGAACACCCCAGGGGTAGGAAATCCGTGGTGGGTGGCAGCCTGCACAGCGTGTGACTCCAGAGGAGCACTGCTCACATCTTCCACTGCAGCCCTTCAGGCTTTCAGTTCACAGTTTGTGCCTGAGACACTGGGAGCACCCTTCAGATTTTTGTGACAGCCTCTGAGATTTCAAAGTCCATAGCTTTTTATTTATAAAGAATATATTTTTTATTTTCCCAATCCAGAGCAGTGCAAATGCTGCATAGCTGTAACATAAAAGTTAGACTCCATATTTTTCTTTCTAGCCATTTCCTGTGCAGTATATAACATAACATAGGTGATGCTGGGAAGAGTTAATCATTGAGCAGAGTTCTGCTGAGACAGTTAGGAAATGTATATAAATGATGAACCTAAAAATATCCCTGATTTTCACAAGTTAGCACTGCAGAACAATTAGGCTGTGGTACTATAAAAGGAGAACTCTCAGCTAAGTTATTCCCAGTAGTAAAAAGAAATCTTGTGGATAGGTTTTGGTGGCAGTAACTACAGGAGCTGCAGCAGCTCCTGGGTGCTGATTTCACCATCAAAACTCTTTCTAACTCTCCAAATTGAAGTTGGCATAATTCCAACAGCACTTATTTTCCAGTTGGTAGGAGTATATTGAGTTTTGTGCAATTTGGGTTGAGTTTCATTATTTCCCAGTCAGCTTGTGATTCCCCTTGGCAAAAGTTTGTGGTGCCAGTCTTTAAACTCGGTGTAAATGTGCTGATATTTGGGTTTAGAGGGGAAGAATGCCTAAGAATTACTAATAATGTGGTTTTTTACATGAGCTATCATGTGTAAAATGCACCATAGACATTTCTATCAGGTTCCACCCCCACAACTATGTGGGTTTTGAAATAAAAAATAGTGATTATGGCACACTGAACTCAGTAGCTAGAAGAGACACAGACCACTGCGAGAGCCTTGCAGAATGCTGGTAATTTTTAGCACTGTCTGTTTGTTGAGGTGGCAGATCTTGCACCAAAATTAGATTAAATCTCAATTTGGAATAAAACAAGTGGGCTAATGTTGAAAAGCACTGCAGATCCCATATGCTACGAGTGATTTTAATGTGTCACCAGCGAGCGTCCCCATCTCCGGGAGCTGCTGGGGCTCTGTCCTGGGGGTGCTGGGAGAAGTTTGCTGATCCCTGCTGAGTTGAAGTGGTGTGGCCTCAGCTCTGGTGTCAATCCCAGCTCTGTGAAACTCCTCTGGGGGCGGGGAGGGAAGAACAGCTTGCACTTGTAGGAGGGAGCAAGGCTCTTTTCTCGAGGTGCTTTGACCCTGGCACAGGGCAAGGAAAGAGAGGAACAGCAGGGAGGGGAGGTGGGGACATCCTGGCTGGGAAGGGAGCAGCTCCATCCTCTGCCACTGGAGCTCCATTTATCCAGCTGGTGCTGGGAAAGCATCCGGGAGCTCCGCGTGAGCACGAACAGTTTGGTTTCATTCTTGGGTGTGCTCTTGTACTGCATAATTTTCACTGTCCACTTTTGGGGTCATTCTGTGAAGGGATCCAAATAGCTCACAGGTTTTTCTTCAGCCTTTGGAAAAGATAGGATTTGCCCTGAAGTAATCTGTGATCTCAGGGAATATGTATGAAATGTTATCTTAATCTTCTCTCAATAAATTAATTAATTGATCTGATTTTTCTATCAGCCTAGTGAAACTTGATGCAAACAGATTTTAAAGCGATGGTGTATTACCTGTGCTGAAAACCCAAATCCTGATGCTTCTGTTGAAGTTAACACGGTGCTAGTCATGATTCCCTTCATAATTTGGATCTTGCTGTTCCCTTTCAAATAAATTAAGTGTAGCAAGGCCTAGGTAATTAATGAACCTCGGTCCTTAAAGTACCAATGATCATTGGCTGAGCTCATAAACTGAAGGGAGCAGCATATCATAAATTCTGGTAATGAGAACTTAATAGATGGGAGAGTCAGAGATGGATTTATTTCTTCTCCTTTCTGTCCCCATGAGAAGGGTACCTGCTGAACTGAGGCATGAAAGGATTGTCTCAGTGTTGGGAAAACCATTGTAATCTGTAACAAAGCACCTTCAGGCCTGTTTCTATGGCAACAGGAGCATCAGCCCAGCAGAGAACGGACCAGAAAGGAGATAAAAGCCTCTACAAAAATAGTTGTAAGAAGTGTCTGCATAGCTTTGGCTACTTTTCTTTCTTTTTTTTTTTTTTTTTGAAAAGGAAAAAAAAAAAAAGAAAAAACCCCAAACTTGGAATTTTTTGAAAGCTGGTTATTATGGTTATTTAGGTTAGACCCTATTGGCACTGAAGGACTGGTAGAATAGTAGCAAATTATTAACTTCAGGGACATTAATTAAAAAGAGTTTATAAAAAAGTCTCAAATCTAAACTTAATAGAAGCAGTATAATTTGTTAGAGTGATTTCTATGTAACCCCTCTTAAAAAGGCATTTTCTGAATCTTAAGGTCTTAGTTCTTTTTTATGAAAGTTATAATAGGATGAGAAATGATCCATCTTTGGTCTGCAAATAGCCTTTTCTCCTATCCACCTAATTGCTTTATTATCATTAAATTTTGCATTTGATGTCTAATTACAGTGCTGTGAATTGTAAGTCACAGACTGGCAGTCCGTGGGGTCAATATTCTTCTTCTTCGTGTTGCCAGAGACTGGGTAAAAATAAGTGAAAAGGAACAAAAAGCTTTTCCCTCCATCTTCCAGATGGACTATGGTCATTCCAGTGGGAAGAGTGGCCTGGAAAATCACAGGCAGATGCAGTTTTAGAGTCTGATTTCTTGGAATAAAGAGCAAATTACAATTGATTGGACCAGGACTCCAGCGAGCACCAGAGAATGGTTCCTTTTAGTGGGTTTGTAAAAGTAGAGATATATAAAAATTCTGATATACCCTGTCCAAAAATAGGATTAAAAGCAACCTGACTGCAGCAATGAGGTTTCAGGGAGTGTGGGAACAAACAGGCATAAGAATATGTAGAAAACCTGTGGTGTATAGGCCATACATAAATACATGGAATGTTTATGGAGAAGGTTCTTGTTTCTTTCTCACAGTTTTTTTCTAGAATGGTTTTCTAGAGTATTTTTCCCCCTAGAATCATTTGACATCTGGGATTATCCCAAATTCTTGTTTCCTTCCTGTGAAAATTATTTGCATTTAATTAAACATAATTTGAGTCCTACAATCCCAGCATTCAGCTGGAAGAAGACCTGGGTGTCACTTCGTATAAATAGCTTTGTGAAATCCTTCCTTGGTCAAAACCCACTTTTATTTCCCAAGGTCTGTATTAGTACCTACAGATTGACATAGTTGTGAGTAGAGATGTTGTGTTGTTAAATCTGAAGTCCTGTTCTTCAATGCATGTTAATGACATTCCCTTTTTTAAAACTATATTAAAAAGCTTTTTACTTCCCTTAAGAAAGAAAAATAAGAACTTTAATAGCCAGAGACTCTGATTTTTGTAGTTGTTCTCAAATTTTGGGGGTATTTTTTGTCATGTTGATCTTGTTCTACCAAAATCTAGTTGTCAATATTGAGATTTAGTGAAGTCAGTCCTCTGGTTTAATACCAAATAGAATAGGAGTCAAAATACTTCGGTATTTCAACTTTGAGAGAGGCAGAACCAAAAACATAGAAGGAGAGTAGAAAAAACCCCAAACCCAGTAGAAATGAAATCAGTCCTGTAACTCTTAGGAGAAATCTATAAATCCCTCAGAGTTTTGTTTAACATCTGCTACTTGTCTCTTCGTGTGCCAAGAGCATGATTGGACCATTCAGGAAAATAAAAAGAACTCTGCAATCAACAGACTTTGTTCAATATTCCTGCAAAAGGGGACTCTCCATAAATAATATGAGAGATTTTGGTCAAACACAAATGGGTTTATATTTAACATGTTTTATTTAGAAACCTGCCCACACAGAGGTAAAATTAAGAGAAATAAAAACCACTTTAAAAAAAAAACTTGCTGGAAGCGCACTATAGAAGAGAGGGGTAGAAAATGTTCTATTCTCCCATTCCAGACTAATCCTTTGCTCTTCTGTGAGAAGGTGCAGCTGTTTACTGATCTTACAAGCTCAAATCAAATCAAAGTGGTTCCCAGTGTTTGTGTTTGGCAGCAGCAAAGCCCCGGGGTCAAACGAGGAGACAGCTCCTGCACCAGCACAGACCCCAACTCCTCCGGCCTCCTCACAAGCAGTTCTGTATCTAAATCAAGGCACTTCGGTGACAAAACAGTCCAGAAATGGCTCCTCTAATAAAAGTTTATTTTCAAGTAGTTCTAAAATAAATGAGGAGAAAAGTGGTGGTTTATTTTTTCTCCCTTCAGCTGTCCTTGCACTGCATTTCATTTTCCTGTCGCTCTGCTCCTGTCACAGCCTCCATTCCCTCAGGTCCATCACTGCTTGTTTTGCCAATACTCTCGGGATACACTCCAAGAATTTGGGCTATTACTCACTGCAATAAAAGACCAATGCATCTTCATCAATACAGACTTCCAAAAATTAAAGATTTCCTGAAGCTGTAGTTCAAAAGGATAATATTAAAAATCAAATTCCTCCTTCATAAGTAGCAGATTTTTTTTTTTTGTCTTCTGAGAATGTCACGCACGAAGGTATCTGGAATATGAGATTTATTTTTTTTAATTAAGGCCTTTTGGCAAAATGTGCCCTGCTCTAAAGGGGATGTGGAATTCCTCATCCATGCACACACAGACACATGCACACAGATATTGTTCATTTTCCATGCTCATTAGTGTTTGTGTTCCCCAGCAGAGCCAACAGGAGCTGCAAAAAAACACTTGGTGCTTCCGAAAATTAGGTTAATAAATCATCAGCACCTGATGTGGGAGTTTGTGAGGGTGTTCTTTGCTATTTAAAATAGAAGATATTTGCTAGTTGCACTGGCTTTTTGTTACTCAGTTGAGTGTCTACTTGGGCATAAACATCACCATACATCTAAAAGTATTTATGGCATGTATTTATTTTAAAAACATTGCAGTTCCACAAATACCTGGCTGGAAAAAACCTGCAGTACTGAAAGTTCTGTGGCTCAGTGTTCCAGTTTTAAGAAATCACTTGTTTATCAGGGGAAAGCTCAGTAAAAATGTGAGCTGCTCTGGATTGCAGGGGCCAGTTTTGCAGAATGGACTGAATGCGAGGTGCTGCTTTGGAAATCTAGAGAGTGGAGAGAAATTCAGGAAAAGGTCTGGCAAACAGTGGGTTTCCAGGCATTTCTAACATTAGTACAAAATTTGCATCTGAGTCAGTGGGAGTCTTTGGTGCTTAATGAACTGTGCTTGATTTACAAACTTGGTATTTAAACTGTTTCTTTAACACAGAAATAAAGAGCGTGTGAGATTTACAACTGCACTAAAAACGAAAAAGATGCCACATAAACTGTGTTACATCCATTCTGCTCAGAGCCCTCAGGAAAACGTTGATTATACAAAAGTGTTCAGGGCATTTCCTACAAACTCCCCGGCAGGAACAGCTCTGGCTTTGGTGGTGATGGCTGTGGAAATGATAGTGAGTGATGCCTGTAAAGCCAGATAAAAAATTTATAGTTCATTTAGTAGGAAATGGAATTTGAGATGCTGCCGTGGGTTGAGGGTGTCCTCCTGCAGTCCTTGGGATTTAGGACAAATAACCACAGCAAGGAGAAATTCCTGGTGCAGGTGAGGAACTGGGATCTCTGCTGGGGACCTGCAGACAGTCACCACCAAGAGCTGGGAATTTGCTGCAGTTTATTTGAATAAATGTGCCCATAATTACCATCTATTTTGCCTAAAATACAGAGTTACACAGTCACCCCATCTTTTTTTTATAAGCTTTGCAGCTTTTGTATATGTTTTATTCATTGTGATTAAAAAGAGGTGGAGTTGTAAATAAGGCCAGTGGCAGGAAACTGTTGGTTCAAAAAGCTTCCTAGAATAATAATTTCAAGAAGCAGACTAGAAAAAAACCAGCTTTAACTGGATTTGTCCAGTCTTCTCAGCTTTGTGCAAAATCATCTGAGTATAGCCAGTTTTTAAAAGACTGTTAATGTTATTCTGACTTAAAAGATGATAACTTAAAAGTGAAGTCTGTCAATAAAGGGAGAAAACAAATAGGTAGTAATCAGAAAAACAAAGGAAAAAAAGAATTATGTCCTTGCTAATGATATTCCATAATTAGATCTCCTTAATGGATGGGTAGAATAATCTATTTAATTGTAACTATAGTTTGTGATAGATTACTGTGCCTTATTGTATTACGTCCCTGTAATGAAAGAACCAGCATTACTTTCGTAGTAAATAAATGTTTCTCAGAATGTGTTTTTCAATTTTTTCAATTTACTCATCATTTATTTAGGGCCTTGTGAAGTTTTTCCGTATTCTTTCTAATGAGACCAATCTTTTGATGCTTTGGTAGAAATTGCCCCAATTTTTTAGTTATGCAGCAAAGGTTTTGGCCTTACATATTTTCAAGTAGATGCTTCTATTTAGTGGTTTGTCCTTTACTGGCAAGCCTTACATTGAGATGTTCTTTATCTACAGCCTAATTAAACTAAACCATATACCATCTGTGTCTAGTTCAATTAAAACAAATTGGACAGATTGACCTCCTTAATCTCTTCAAAGCATTTTATTAGTCTGCAGAGTCCCTTCAAGATAACTTGTTACCTTCTGAGAAAATACTTGCTGTCTGCTTGAAAAAAGTTGAGGAAAAAAATGCCAGCCTGCATGAAAATTTTAAAAAAACAATTGTTCATCTTTGAATTTGAAACCAAAGAAAAGAATAAAACCCCTGTGGAGATACATCAAGTGGAAAGGAGCAGTACAACCAGTCCAAGCAGTCTTTGGCACCCTTCTTTAATGGGCATTTCTCCTCAGCTTTTACTGGCTTTTAGGTCTTTGCTGTGGGGTTTTCCTGGTTGGTTTGTTTGTTTTCAGAGCTCTTTGGGCAGGGGAGGGTGAAAGGACCAGTTTTCCACAACAAGAAGCAAAGCTGCTCTTACTACAGATAGAATATTTTACTTGGCCAGCAGAAACGTTCCTTGTCTATCTTAATTTGACAAATGCTCCATATTTAATGCTTAAAGTGAGGAGATGTGAAAAACCCTGAAGTATTTCGGTATTTCCTCGGTAACTTTTCTAATGATAATCAGTTGTGTTGAATTATTCCAATGCATCTGTGCTTTAGGTGTCCTAAGTTTTATTCCAACCTAAGTGATTTCTGGGCATGTCCTCTTGATAAACAGCAAAATAGAAAAGCAGTAAAATGTGGGGCCTGCTGATGGCTTTTTAAGTTATGACCTGCCTTCACTGACCTTGGGGGTTAAATGTAATAGCTCTTTTCTTCTCTGTGTGACATGGACTATGATTTTTGAGCCTTCTATTGTGATTAAATAGATTTCACCTTTATTTTAGTTCATTTCAGTGTTTGTTTGCTCTCCTTAATTCCGTTTTTAACACAATCATTTTTAATTGTTTGTTTCCCTGTTGAGCCCTGACTCTCCCCTCACACTGCAGGACTGATCAGGAACTCCTCCTCGATACAAACCCTCTGTTTTCCCTTCTCTCTGCATGCAGATGGTGTTTCATTTCTTGCTGGGAATATTCTCTGCAGAAGATGCTGCCAAAGTGTCTTCATTAACTGGCTGGCAGAAGTTTTGAGCAATTGACCCCCTTTCCCTCAGATAAAATCATTTTGTTCGGCACATCATTTAGATTTTCTTTTAATGGCCTTCAGAGCTCCTTTGCTCTCCTTGGAAGAGTGAGAAATGGGGAACACAGCAACGGGCTCGGGTCTTGTCAACAGGAATGAATTTCCTGGGGTTCTGCTACTTCTATTATTCATAGTTCATCCAGGAGAGCGAGTTAAAAATGGGAAGGAAAGTAAAATTTTTATCCTTCAGATAAATTTGTTGTAAGTAACTCTTCATCAAACTTAAAGAACTGTCAGTTTTCAGCAAACATTTCTTTAATAGCATGGTTGAGACTAAAGCACTTTGTGCCCTGTGCTGCTTTCCTGAGTTGGGTTTTCCTTCGGGATATTCACTGCCCTGACCTTGCATGAACCTGCTGCTTCCAGAATATCCTCCGTGATCATATCCTGAAATGCTGAGACTGTACAGTAATATTCCACTATTTTCTTGAAAGCTCATTTTAATGATCTTTTAAAAGAAATTGAATTATTCTGGAAAAAATAAAGAAAAAATACTTTTGTTTGTGATGCAGAACAGCGGAGAAGACAAGCAAAAATCTTTGCTGGTTATTTGGGTGATTCAGTGAAGGCTGACTGAGCATCTGTTAAGCAATTTGAAGTTGGAGACTTAGCTACAAAATTCGTCATCCTGCAGTAAAGAGGAAAGTTTAATTCCATTGTAAATATGTAAGATGTAAATGTACTAAAGCTCCATGTTACTGTGAGTAAATTCTGTTTGAATTCATTAAGAACTTCAAAACAATCATCAAGTCAGTAATGAATCATTAGAAAATACAAAAGCAGGCTTTCAATATTAGCCCAGGTTTTGTTGAGGCTTTGCTGGGTGCTTCTTGCTGCTGCCTCCTATTTCCAGATTTTGGGCTGATTTTGCAAGGAAACTGCCTGTGTCATGTCAGGACACTTAGTGCATCCTCCAGCTCGGGCTTTACCTCCTAAACCATGTCAGACCGATTATTTCATCTGCCTGCTTTGTCCTGCTGACGTTTCCCCACGAGCCAGGGGTTGTGTCTGGGTTGGTGCTGAGCAATCCCTGAGGCTCTGCAGCCCCAGCGAGGAGGGGCTCAGCCTGGCACCCCAAACCCAGCACATCCCTGCAATTCTGTTTTTAGGGACCTTCACAGCCAGGTGTTTTACACATTGGTAATTGGGCACAGAGGGAACGAGTCCTGCCTGGGTCACACGGGGACCTGGAGAGAATTCCCACTCTCCTGACCTCAGATTGGTTCTGCACCCCCTGTTCTGCAGAGCTCTCCTTGCCTTCGCAGAGCACTGTGAAAATAAAAGGTCTTTGCTTCTCAGCCTGAGGAAATGTTTCTGGGGATAGCATTTCCCGGTTGGAGAGTGAGAGAATAAGGTTTCTGGTCTCTGATACTGTCTCAGTTGGTCGGAGCCTGGTGCCAGAAGCACCAAGGTTGTGTTTGATCCCTGTACGGGCCGTTCCCTTCAGAGCTGGACTCGATGATCCTTGTGGGTCCCTTCCACCTCGGAACATTCTGTGATTCTCTAATCAAGAAGAAACCCAATCCCTTCCTTAACAAGGGCTCCGTTTGGGTTGTTACAGTGAGATATTTCAGGCATTTATTTCAAGGCCATGTGAGAAGGTTGTATCTTTGAAAGAGACCGAATATTTAAAATGAGTGTTCTAGGAGGTCCTGAATTCTCAGGGGACAGATTAACAACTTCAAGCTAAAATATTGCAAAAAAAAAAAAAATATATATTCCAATAAGTTTTTTGTCTCCTTAAAATAACCCAGCTGTGAAACTGGAAGTATGTGGTACTAAGTGTTCTTTGTTCAGAGTTTAAAAATAATTCAAAACCCCAGGGATCTAGAAGCAGATGTCTGCTTCAGTAATCATAAGGCCCCAAAAATGAGAGTATGTCCCTGTCAGCATACTGATTTCAGGGTCTTGTGGCACCCGTCAATTCACTGGAAAAGTTTCTTTTTCCAGTGGTTAAAGCTTCATTTTCAGAGATCAGGGGTGTGGTGGTGGTTTTTAAAATTTGTTCTGTGTGCTTGGGATAATCACTACTCCAATCTGATCCAGCATCCTCAGGTAGGTCACAGAACCACAGAATGGTTTGGGTTGGAAAGGAGATGTATATATATTTATATAAGAAATCCAATCCCTATAGGGTAGTAGAAAGAGAACCTGCTCTTCCCATCCCACACTTACTGTGACATCTCCAATTTTCTGCTTCAATTTTACTGTCTCTTATTTCTGTTCCTTATTCCTTTGTCATATTTTCCCCCCAAACAATCCTGTTGCATTCAGTGACTCCAGACAGATCTGTCCCTCTTTGAACTCAGGAGTCGTGTTTCAAATCAATATTGCCATTTAACCCTGCACTACCGAGATAAATTATCATTTTATTGGATTGAGTGCTTACTCTAAACTCTCCATTTCGTGATGCTGTGGGCATGATAAGTAAACTGGTAATATGTGAACACAAATCTGTGTTTTATCAAGGAGCATTATAGAAAGCTTTAGGTTAAGGATTTTTGTTTCTTTTTCATTAACTCCAGACTAATTAATACTTTCCTGTAGTTTTTCACCTGCAGATTTTGTCCTTGTTCATTTGTTAACCTGCAGTTTATGTAAAGAGAGTTATAATTGTATACATTATTCTCTGGAGAGGAGGTTTTTAAATGTATAGTCTTAGTTCAGAAGCATCCAGCATTCATATTTTGGGCATTATTTCAGTCCATGCATTCAACATTTCTTTATTTAACAGAGAAAACTTTGATTTTAAAAAGCATTTACCTGGTTCACTGTGTCTTTGATTGTACACGAGAACATTTTTCTGTTGGGTTTAAAATACTTGCTTAGTACAGTCTTGAGGCAGGCAGAAAAGAAACTGTTCAGTCGTGTTAAGTTAATTATAATCTGTGTATTTGTTGGGAGCCAGTGCTTTTACAAGAAGTGGATTGCTTGCTCTCAGTAAAATCAAAGCTTTGCACACACGACTGGCTCACCCCGTCTTCTAAACTGAGGCCTCTCAAATATGGCATATAGGGTCCTGTCAAAAAATTAATGTTGCATATTTTAGGACACACTTGAGCGTATCTGTGCTGATCGTGAGTGTTGGGGCTGCAACCTGCTAAAGAGAGACTGAAAAAATAGAATAGTTCAGTCAGTCAGAAGGTTGAGCTGCATCTGGAGCAGAAGTCAGACACGAGTGGTGAAGGTATTGACAGAGCAGCTGGTGCTTAGAGGAAAAACGATCAGCCAAGTGCTTGGATAAAGTCACTTGTACACTTTTAAATCTGTGTTTTATTAACCTCTCTCACCACCCATGGATCACGAGCAGGCAGTGGGGCCCAGGCGAAGCACTGCTGGAGATGAAGAGCAGCAGTGTCACCATGTCATATATAACAGCAAAAAAAGGTGCACAGCTGTGGGACTGCAAATTAATCTCTCTCCCTCATGAGAACTGCTGGAGTTTTATTTATGGAGCACTTGGGAATTGTTCTTTTTGCAGGGGGAGACTTCAGGTGTTTTCTTCTTTCTTATCTATAATGCAGTGTCATACAAAAAATAATAAGGAAGAGAAGAGAAAATCTGACTCATGGCATCTGTATTTATCTGTGAAATAAATGGCTCGGTGGTGGTTGTTGCACAGATAAATGTCATATTTGATCGAATCTGTTGTAATTCTTTCTCTTAGTCAGAGGTAGGGACTGGTTTGCTGGTAGAGGACTGTCAGTTGCATAATGTAAAATCTCAGTGCCTTCCAAATGAAACTGTTTTGTTATTGATTAAAAAAAAAGAAGTTTGGAGACCTTTATTTTGCATTTTTAAAATTTATTTTTGAGGTTCTAGAACAGTGGTTAAGTGCAAAATCTTAAAAAAAAACCCAACAAACCTGGCTATGCTGGTGCAGCTTCTGCTCTGGGACTCTGACGTGGCATGGCAAAAACCAGGTTTGCTGTGACCTTTGAGGCTGCCCAGATCACTCTGTGGGGAAGATTTCCTCCGTGTCTGGCATTGACTAATAAGTTAACTGGATTGTGCTGAACTGACTTGTGCTGTTTTCTGTGGGACAATTTATTTTGCTGGTTGACAGGCTCAAAATTTACTCCTGTTGTAAAGTACTTCTTGAAAAAAATGTTATTGCTGTGGTAATAAAACACGTCCAAATGCTTTAACAGAGCTTTACAAAGAGTTCATATAATACAGGGATGAGAATTACCTTGTATAGGGAAAATTCTGTGGTTCTTTCAGGTGCTTCCCCATTAATAATGATAATAATAGTAATAATAATAATAATAGTACAGCATAGAGCTGTCTTTATACTTTGTGTACTTAAACTTTTATTAAGCTCTGATGACAGCTTTTCTCTTAATGCTGTGCTCCTGCTGCAGAGTAGCCTCATTTGTTTTGCCTGACAGGAAATATGTAAAAAATAAAAATAATGGCACAAGACCATGCTCTGTCACACTTAAAGTAGCCGTGGGAGTTGAACGGAATGAGACTTGATAAATTAATGATGCTAAGTGCTGAAGGCAAATGGGGAAGTGATGAATGTAAGGAGAGAGGTGCCAGTCTCTAATCCTGTGATTGACGAGCCGGGCACCAAGGTAATGGCAGAAACTGTGGGCAAAGGGGGAAGGCAGTGGATGAATTGAAAGCAAATGGGTGAATTTTGGACTGAAAGTAACAGTGGTTCATAGAGCACATTTGTTTTAACCACTTCTAAAACCATGTTTAGTTTAGGGAAGATAATATGATTTTCTAAATACTTAAAACTCCCATTACTTTTTTCAAAATATTGTAACCATGTGCTGTATTTCACTGCAAATTTAATTTGACTTTTCTGATATTTATTATGAAACTGCGTTTTTCTTTGAGCTTGGACTGATCTTATTTCTGGGCTAAAATTTATTTTGTTCTTAAATAATGAATTTTTATAGATTTCTGTGCCAGATTCAGTCGGTCATGATCAGCTGTGGGTTTTCTTGTCTGGACTTTTGTCACCTTGCTCACAGGAAGGCAGGCCAGGTTGTTTAATGTTAAGTCAAAGCCTCTTGCAGTGTTGGCTTGGGGGGAGTCTTAAGGCACAGCAACAATAATTGGCATAGATACAGAAAACAGTGTGTCTGGCCTGGGAATTGAGTTTGATTTTGCTTTGGTTGCATGTCAGAATCAGTGCACATCAAGGTGGGTCCGGCTCTTTCACCTCACCCCAGATGCACACTGAGATGGGATTGCTGCTCTGGGTGACAGCAGCAATGCTGAAAAACCCAGTGGGGGCTGTGGTGGGGTTCCTGGTACCAAAGTAATTAATTCCCTTGTGAGGGAGGGGTGTTACAAATTCTCAGATAACTTCTGGGAGTCAGGAGATGTCCGGAGCGTGGCCTTTCCTTCCTCACTGACTCATCTGCAGAGAGTGGCTGAACAGCTCGTTCTCAGCAGCCCCAGCACTGCAGTGCAGCCAGGATCATCATCATTTGTGGGGCACAATCACTTTGTGTCCTGGCTGATTTGTGCCTCATGGCCGAACTGAGGTTTGCCCTTCCATGGCTCACGTCCCACATGATTTGTCTGGAATTAATCCCAAGGGTGGTAGGTGCAGAGTCAGCGACCACTTTTGGCTTCAAAAATACGTCAGATTCCAAAAGCACCTGCAAAGGCTGAGTCTGCTCGAGCAGAGAACTGCTTTGTCATTGTCCCTGCCACTGTTTTAAGGCGTTAGAGCTGGCCATAAATCTCGTAAAAGGGCAACGGAGAGAGCTCTAACAAAAATCTGAGCAGCATTAGCACTCAGGTATGATCTTGACTGCACAGGAATGTCCACAATGTGGAAAAGAGGTTAAGACGGTTGATGTTACCTGAATTGAAAAAAAAAAAAAAGATATTTTTGCACCAGTTACCATTTCCTGTTTGCACAACCTCTCTGTGAATTTGCTGGAGATGCCCTAAATCTGACTGGAAATGTAGCAGTGACATGGGGCTTAGTCCCACACCTCTGTGTGTCCTGTCCTCTCCACTTGCTGAAGTTCATGAGTTTCCCCTGTGCCTCTCTTATCAGAAACACTTAATGTCAGTGCTGGATCAGAGGGACTGCAGCACGTTTTGCACCATGGTTGTAGCTCTGTTATGCAAAGCCTGTGATCCCTGTGCAGCACAGGGAATAAAATGCAGTAAAATACAATATCTGCTTGGTGCAGCACATCTTCGGTTTATTTGAACAGATGAAGCATTTCGTGCAAGCTTAAAATCAAAAAAATTAATTTATTCTTGTAAAAACCCAAAGGCCCAGTGAGGAACAATGAATGGATTTTTTTCCTGAGTATTAAATTCTCAATATAAGCTGTAACAGAAGGATTTGTGTTAGTATTAAGCTTTGTCATGCTAATTGCATTATGTTGCCATCTAATAACTTAGATTATGCACATTGTAAAAGTATTATCTGAAACCATTTGTTTTCTCTGAAATGTGAAAGTTCATCTGGAGGGCACGCATTATTGTTTCCTTGAGTTTGTTTCTTTTAATGGTGAGGACACATTTTCTGTGATGAAGTGAATTTTCTTAAGGACTTCTGAAGATGTAATTTCTGGCTGCTAATTCATTAATATTTGCTTTGCATTTTGGTTTTTCTATGTTGTGCACATAAAGTAGTCAATCATAGAAGCATTTTTCTCCCTGGTTTTTATATTTATTTTAATCTCCAACGAAAAAAACGCCTCCAGCTGCTTTTTGATAGGCTGTGGATGTCCCAGTTGTGGCCAAGGTGGCCACTACAGAAGGAAGGACGGACACCTGACTGACACCAGTGATGTTCATGTGGTCCTACAGGCCCAGCACTTGGCCAGAGTGAGCAAAACTGGGTTTCAAAGGTGTTTCCTTTGCTCCTCATGTCAGTCTTCCACATGTTTAGCACGTGAGATTTTTTTTCCAGCAGGATTAATATTATGCAATCCTGTTTGTACCTGGGATTAATTTTAATAATTGTTTTTGATGCAGCCTTACAAAGGCTTAGCTGGCAGTGCTAGGAAGAGCCTCTGTTAATCTGTAGATTGGTGTTATAGAGGAAGAGCAGTTTCTTTTCTTCTTCTTTTAAAAAATGACATTATAGCAGATGAGGAATAATGCCCTGACTCTGCTGCCATGCGTGCAAGCAATTTTCCTGCATGCCTGCTGTAATCCTGATAAACATTGCTCTGCAATACCCTGGATGAATAGAACATAAGATCTTTCCCATTTTTTATTTCCTCTGTGGCAATATCAGCCTGCAGAGCTCCCAGCTAAAGGCTGAGTCGAAGTGATAAATGATGCAATGGGCAGACAAGTGTCCAACCTCGTGTTGGCAAATTAATTACAGCTCTAATTACAGTTGTCATTGCAGGGACTCCCAGTACGTGTTTGGTGACTGAATTTTGTGAAATGAGGGTAGAGCCAAAATGGCACCACTTTTCCCCTTTGTAAAGAGAATGAAAAAAGCTCTTTATTTATTAAATTAAAGCTTTTAATGTATTTTTCACTCTTTCATTTTTTTTCTTGTCTGTTGCTCTTGCATGTGTATTTTCTGGATAAAACAGAACTGGTAACACTCAAGAGGATGAACTTTAGCAATGATGGATGACATGCACAGCAGCATTTAGGGCACCTTAAATTTGCACTGGCTGGGAGCTCTCAGGCTGAGGAGGAGGAGGAAAGAGGAATTTGTACTGAAGAGTTTTACTTGACCTGTAAAATCCAGAACTGTTACAGTCGGTGTCACAGACGAGGATTCTTGGAGAGTTTGGCCGTGGTTTGTTAGTTTATGTTCCCAGTAATAAGGAGAATGAAGTATTTATTGAAGTATTTATAGAGGATCATGGTGCCCTGGTGTAGATGAACACTGCAGCATTTGCTGCGAGATCTTCATCATCAGAGACTCCACTGAGGGATGTTCTTACCCACAAAGTGACTTCTGAGAAATAAAAAGTAGGAATCCAGACTGGCCTTCCCTTTGCTGGGAGCACACTGTGCCAGCAAAACGCGTCTGTGCAGGCTGTGTTCCAAAGCCAGAACCTTCAGGAATCTGGGAAGCTCCTTCACCATCAACAGCCTTGAGAAAAACACTCTCATTAAAGAAGGAGAAGGAAAAATGCTTATTACTGAAGTTTGTGTCCGTGGGTTGGTTTTGGGATGGGCACACTTGAAATAGCTGGGGGAGGAAGCTGCCGTGCTGCTAAATGGTTTGGTGAAGGCTTTCTGTATTTCCTTTTTTTTTTTCCCTTTGAAGAGGGCAGAGTTAATTGCCAGACATTAAATATTTATAGATTTTATTATAATTCATTGCTAAATGCTGTGAGGACTTTTCCTGGTGCTGTGAAGCAGTTCAGACTCGTTCAGCCTTCGAAGCAACACGGCGATGGCAGCCTTGAGGAAATCCTTCTTCCAGGGCTCCCAGCACTCCTCTGATGTGATTAAACAGCCCTTCTTGTGTTCAGACTTTTGATTAGAAAACCTCAAAAGGGTCAAATTCGACTCAAGGGACGGATTTGTGCCAGTTCTTATTTTTAATCTGAGTGTGCCCTCAACTGTGGTCTCAGTGAAACACTTTTCTCCCTGAGAGTGGCATCGAATTTTGGGTTTAAAACACAGAGTTGGCAAATGTTGGCGAATCAGAAGCCTGTGCTAAAAGCCTGTCCTTCTTTCAGGGGTTTTATTGTGCACCGTTAACTTTTTTTTTCCAGTTTCAATATTGTTTTCTGCATTTTTAATGAGCTCATAAATAGCAACTGCTACATTGGCATGGAAAAATGTTATGGGCCAGACAGCTTGGCTGGGATCTCTGCCATTGTAAGGTCAGGATCTGAGTAGGAAAGCGTGTCAGAGCATCTTGCACATTCACCCTTAGCTGCCTATTCATATTTTATACAGAGGAGTAGGATTGGTGACTTTATACAAAGAGAATTACTGACTTCCCTATAGAAAAGATCCCAAATGTTCCATAAATACTGACAAGTCTGATGTCTGTATTCCTTGGTCTGCAAAATTTAATGTGCTTGAGTTACTTTTCTGAAGAAGGGTTATTTAGACATATGGAAAAACATCTGTTCCATGCAGAAATAAATAGTGTTTGAGTGGTTATACAATGTAAAAGACCATCCAAGGACTCTGTGCCTGAGCATCTCCCGTGGTGTGATCATGGCTATGATTTATTGAGAGCAGCGTTTTTCACGCTAAGGTGTAGACTTGGAGATAATCCTTCAATCAAATCCTTCAATCATTGATGGGATTTGTAGGTAGAGATCACTTGTGGAATTTTTGTCTCTGGAGGACAGAATTCTGCTTGTGTGGTGAAATGTCTGCCTGGTTTATTGGTGGTAACGTTCATACCTCTGAAAACACAGAGCTGAGATGCAGAACAGAACGGAGACAGTGGGTTTAAATTATGCATATTTTGCCCTCCCTCCTGCCTTTATTTTGGTGCTTAACCAATGTATAAAATATCAGGCAAAAAATGAATTATTCAGTGAGTAACTTTGAAGGCAATTTGCTCGGGTGTTGCAGATTCATGCCAGTCTCTAATAAAGTTTGTCAAATGGAAAGCAGCAGGACACCCCACGGGTTCTTGTGTGAGGGAGCTGTTGGGTTGTGAAATTCTGACTGATTCTGAACCAAAAATTTCTCAGACTTTTCAAAAATCACCGTTTCTGGGGGTTTTTTTTGCTCAGTTCAGCACTGTTTTGCCAGAATAAACAGATGGGTCATTTTGTAAAGGGCAGGAAAAATTTTAAATGTACTTACTGGTTTGTGTGTGATTGACAGGGATGTGATACCTGCTGAAACATCAGTGCAGGATTCCAATGGAGCGTGTCCAAAAAAATAACAATGCTTGTGCCAATTCTTAACTTGAAGTAAAGGTAAAGGAGAGATGCAGAGCTCTGGGGAGTGTAATCATGAGATATTCCCTGATGCTGTGTAATTCCCTGGGACAGACCAACTTCTCCTTGGATTTCCTTCTCACTGTGCAGGGAACACCCTCCTGCGGCACTCAGCTTCCACAAACAAATCTGTACAGTAGTTAGTGGGGTTAGCCCCAGCTTTTGGACCATATGTTGGTGTATATATGGATGCTGCATGTTCCTCTTTGGTAGCAATGCATCCAGACACAGGAATGTCTTTCCTTGGAAATCTGCTGGAGCGTGCAGCTGCTGCTGTGGGAGGTGGGAAGAAGAGAAGGAGCTATGTAAATAGGTGGGTAAGGGTTTAGCGAGAAAAAGTAAGGTGTGCCTTTATAAATTGGTGGGTTCTTCACCATTTTAGAGGGGAAAACGGAGGAGGAGTGGGAAATGTAAACCAGTTATTATTCAGGGCCTTGCATATTGAATCAGCTCAGAGGCAAAGGCAGCAGCTCAGCGAGCTGCACTCCTTATCCGCGCTCACAGCGCCGTTCCCACTCTGCTCTGGGAATTTTTTGGCAAATCAGCTCAGGATTCTGGGCTCGAATCTATCATTTAATAGTTGTAAAAACCTTCATTCAAACCCCCTTAGACAGGAGGAGCTGAAGGCAGGTTTGGCTTTACAAACAGCAGCCGGAGTTGGTTTCGCTTTTGCCGTTGGCTACAGTCAGGAAGTTTGGGGTCACAGAGACTCTTTCTGAAGCTTTAATTTGCCCGCAGTGAACTTTATTTAGGGCTGTGATTGCTTCCTAAAGGGTGTCTGGAGCCAGTCCCATTTCCCCCTGGATTCTTGGATCAACGTTCATACAATTCCCTGTAGGAAGTGCCTTCCAGCTCCAGCACATGTGGAATTGTTGGACCTGATGCCTCTGCCCTCAGGGTCACTGCTTTTGCAGGAAAATGGGGCATTTCAGGTGAGGATGGTTTTCAGCCTTTAGCTCCTTTCATTTTCTGTTTAGGGGAATGAGAGGTGGATGATATGAGCTCCAGCTGAGGATAATGAGGAAAAAAAATGAGTTGTATCATCTCTATCACGAGCAAGTTGGCCAGTAATGAAATATTTAAGAACTGATGGGAAGATCTTGTGCTCAAACATATTGAAATATTTAAGAAGCGATGAGAAATTATTGTACACAAATATATTAAGGTAAAATAATTCTCAGGAAACCTGATGTCACACAATGAAGTCCTTTATCATGGTAATGATGTACTGCACCCAACCCCATTGCAGATCCATTGGAAAGCACAGAAACCCCACTGTAACTTGGAATATCGAACAATTCACCATATTGTACCTATGGAGAAATAGCAATACTCTTCTCTACAGCAGGAACTTATTGAAATTACTTCTTGCTTTTGATCAGTTCAAATTGTATTTTGTAATACGTATTCAAGGGGCAAAGGGTGCTCTGTGTTGAAAAGTGGATCAGTTTGACTAATGAATTAACAAATTACAAAATTATAAAGCTAATAAATTAGGGGATTTAAGCAAGACATATACAGCTGTCTCTGGCTTTCTAGTGCTCCTTTTGAATCCAGATCCCTGGGTTTCATCTTTATTGAAATGATTTACACACAGTAACACTATGGTGAGTTGTATCTGAAACAAAACCTCTCTCCATTTCTCCTAGTCATGAATCATTTTCTAACAGGATCTTTTGTTTGTGCACTTTCTGTAATTATACTGCAGTTTCTTCATTAAAAAAGAATGAAGAAAAAATAGCCAGTAAACACCGAGTCCCTTCCGGATTTATGTGTCTTTCTAGTAATTAGGAAATTACAAATCCCTGGGAGTACAGTCATGCAGATCTTCTTTCTCCCTTTGCCAACTCAATCAGTTCTATTCTATACAAGAAGAACATGAACAAAAGGCAGCAATCAAAATCAGTTGATTCAATGACCACCTGTTTCTTTTAATTAAAAATAATAATTTACTGTGAATTCCAGGAGGGGACTGAAAAATCTGCCTTTGAATTACTTTGAACTGTGTTCACATTGTGCTCTTGTATACAATTATAGAGAAGAAACAGTTGATTAAAAAATTTCAATTTTCTTTAAAGACTCTTTTTTTCTGTTTGTGTACTTTCTTTACTCTCTTTAGAGTAGTAAGGAATAAAAGTGTTCTTAGTAACACAACGGGGAAAGGGATTTTTGGTGTCATTTCTGGCTGGGGTGTCATTTATAATCATAAAAGACTTCTCTTCTACAGCACTTGAGAATCAGTCTTCATTCCTGAATGTCATCCCAGCCCTTGAACCCAGGGAGGAATGGGCTGGATTTTGAACTCGCTGCACTGCAGCTGCTCTCAGGTGCTGGTGCAGGTCTGGCAGAGGCCCAGCAGGGTTACATCACCTGTATTTTTGCTATTTTTGCTTGGCCCTTTTTTCCCTATCCCACCAGTACCTTACACTGCTGCTGCAGAGTTAAATACAGCTCCATTTATGCTCTGAACACCTACCTGTGTGTTCAGGTCTCCCATCCTGCAGATGTCAGTGGATTGAATGAGTGAATTCTTTCTCCAAGTTACTCCTTTGAGTCACTCCAAACTTCACCTTCTGCCTGGAGGTACATTCCTGGAAAGAGCCTGGGTGTAATTTCTCACCAGGTTGGGAAGCACTCTCATGCCATTCCTGTCCTCCTCCACTGCAGCAAGGAGCTCTTGGTGTGTCAACCTGGAGAAGACTTTTTTGGGTGCTCGGCAGGTGGATTTGGAGCTCTGCAGTGTCTTACAGCTGGGGAGGAGTAACCCCGTGAACCAAACCCAGCTGATGGGCCCCACTTTGAGCCCAGCTTGGGCTCAGGAGTCTCAGAGATCCCAGCCAGCCTCAGCCCTTCTGGAATATTTTTGATTTGGAGGCAGTAGAAGTCTCATCTTTTATTGCACTTTTCTGAAAGCCATAAAACTTTCCTGCACTGCAGCTCTGAGAGGGGAAGTATCAAACGAGCTTTAAGCATTTATATGTTCTATATTAAAAAATTATACGATCTTAATCATTCCCGAGAGTCTTAGGTTCTCTTTGCTCCCGGTCTCACTCAGCCAGGGAAGAACAAAGCTGGTGACCAGTTAAACAAGGACTTCTTCCTCTTCCTTGCTCCGGAGCTCTGATGACAGAAGCCACATTTTAAGCCCTGGAAGTTATTTCCAGTAGAAGCATCTGGCTCCTTGGCTCTTGCAGCTTCAGAGCTGAAGCTGTTTCCCTAAATTAGGATGCAGAGCAAATCACCAATCAATATTTTTGTTTTCTCAGTGTGAAAATAAATAGCAAACAGAAGAAAGTGTCTTAAACAGAGGTGGTATCTGAGTGGGATCCTGGAGATAGCAGTCACTGCTTGGAAGGTGTTTAGAAAAGCTGGAGTCTGAAGACCTTCAGAACTGAGAGGGAAATTTGCCTGAGGACAGCGTGGGCTGAATGTGGGATTTGGCTCTGTACAGAGAAAACCACGCTCAAATATATTCTCAAATATGTTTTATTAACTTGGTATTCACTTGGGGAAGTTAAAGCTGTTTTAAGGGAAATATGTGCAGTACAAATTGCAGCAGTTTCATTGATCTGTTGCAGCAGATCCATACTTCTAAAGACATTTGGAGTGGGGACAAAGAAAGGTGTGGGATTCTGTCACAGTAGGGAACAGCTAAAAGCTGTGTATTAAATGTAGAAAACACCTGCCAGTCCTTCCCAACTTTTCCATTGATAAGGAGGAGCAGTGACCTCGTATCTCTTGTACCAATTTGGAAGTTGTTTTGCATATATGGAATATATCGTCAGCCCTGTTTTCAGCAGAAACACAAACAGCACCGCAATTTGTGCTGCTGATGTTCAGGAATTACTTTTTTCTTTTGTCTAAGGGAAGTAGTTTGAAAATTTTAAGCTTTTTTTCCCTGTATACCTTTTAAGTTAGTAACTACATATATATGTAAGTTTGACTGGGGATGAAGAATTATATTGTGGTTCTGTTATGGAAATGAAAAATGGAAAATTGGGTACATTTGCATTTCTTTGCACAAAACTCTTGTTGATTTTAGTAGGCCCTGATACAACCTGAGGACCTCACAGCTCATCTGCAGAACTCCTTTAAGGTTTTTTGTAATGGAAAATATAATTCTCCATTCCTCCAAAAATGTTTTTACACTTCTACATTTTCTGCTTCTTAATGATCACAAAAATAGCAGTTCAGGTATGGAAAAAAAAAATCCCATCACCAACCCTAGGCAGTTTAAAAATTTTAAAAGTTAATCTTATCTCCTGCTTAACACCTTATTAACGTTCATGTGTTGGCATTAATGACTGAAAATGGTCCTTTTTCCTCACACCTTAATCCCCAGCACAGGCTCTGGCACTGACAGGTCACAGAATCCCAGCATGGTTTGGGTTGGAAGGGACCTTAAAGCTCATCCAGTGCCACCCCTGCCATGGCAGGCACACCTTCCACTGTCCCAGGCTGCTCCAAGCCCCGTCCAACCTGGCCTTGGGCACTGCCAGGGATCCAGGGGCAGCCACAGCTGCTCTGGGCACCCTGTGCCAGGGCCTCCCCACCCTCACAGGGAGGAATTCCTTCCCAATATCCCATCCATCACTGCCCTCTGTCAGTGGGAAGCCATTCCCTCTCTCCTGTCCCTCCATGCCTTGTCCCCAGTCCCTCTCCAGCTCTCCTGGAGCCCCTTTACGCCCTGGAAGGGGCTCTGAGCTCTCCCTGGAGCCTTCTCCTCTCCAGGTGAGCACCCCCAGCTCTCCCAGCCTGGATCCAGAGGGGCTCCAGCCTTCGGAGCATCTCTGTGACCTCCTCTGGGCTCTCTCCAGCAGCTCCAGGTCCCTCCTGTGCTGTGCCCGGGGCTGGGGCAGCTCTGCAGGTGGGGTCTCACCTGAGGGGGCAGAGGGGCAGAATCCCCCTCCCCTGCTGCCCACGCTGGGGGCTCAGCCCAGGGCACGGCGGATCCTTGGTTCTGGTGACACAGTTGGTGACAGTGTCAGGTTGCATCCCATGAAAAGACCTCACAAGTAATAACCTGACATGCTTGGCGTGTAAAACCTCCACTGGTGCATCACACGAAGTGGGGTTTGGATGTTTTAAAATTAAAGGCAGTGTGGTGGTTTAATGCCTGCAAAATTATAGCAGGTTCAGTGTTGCTATCAGGGGGAATAAAATTCTGATCAAAAGGGAGCTTTTAGGAAGAATTCTGAGATAGAATGCTCATAAGCTGTTTTGTGATGTGTTAAGGCACAGTTTGACATGTGCTGCTGGTTAACCATGCGCTTTCAATTATTGCACACCCCCGCCTAAGAGCCCCAGAAATTACGGAATGATTCCTCACAGGGGGGTGCTTTCCCTCGCTGTTCAATAAAGGAAATGGGTTCATTTGTGCTAAACAAAGGAAGGAGGCAGGGCTGGTGGCGGGGGGCAGGACGTAGCTCAGTGCCAGTGGATCGATGGAACAACGTGTGGGGTTTGGGGAGATGCCTCTGTGTTCTTCTGCTTCCCTCTGCTGGAGTGCAGCAGGATTCCTGCCTGAACCCCTTCAGACACATCCAGAGCTGTCTGGGCAAGAGACTTCTGCGAACTCATTGTTTATTTTAAATGTTTCTGCTCCATTTTCAGGTTTTTTTAGTATTCCACCTGGTGCCAATGTGTACAACCCTCTCCTGGTGGCTGTGGCTCTGTGGCTGCTCCTCTGTAATCACGTCTCATCTTTGAGACTGATGAATAATATTCTGATTTTCGCAGAGCTGTGTGGGGTGTAGCTGCCTGGTTGCTGTTCATCTTTACAGGGATGCTGCACCCAGGCTCTGAAACCCCAGTCTATTAGGAAGTATGCAAATGCACAGCTAAATTTATACCAATTCAAAGGTTTTTGAAAGAAAAATACCTAAATGTCTATGGTATCAATTGCCCAGAAGTTTTTATCCCATTTAATTACACTGTATTGCATTAAAGTTGTACTTACAAAAATGGAGGACTGTCCTAACATAGCAGAGAATTCACTTTTTAGCACAAAAATAACACGAATTTTAACAGAGCACATCATTCATCACAGCTGAACAAGTGCTTCCCCATTGCTTTCCCATTGCCACTTTCCCCCCTCATAACTTTGACGGATTTTGGAAACAGAAGTAGGTTTTCCCTTTAGAGTTTCACAATTAATCTATGCCAAGTTTAATGCAAAGTTCAGTTCTCTTGCAAATAGCAGCCATTATTTGGCAGTTCATCTGTCAGATCCTGGCTTGGCTCCCTGTGTTTACTACAAAGTGGGACTGCCAGCTCTGCTTTGGGAATTATTGAAAGTTTACATTGATGAAAAGGGGATATTTGAAGAAAATTTACAGGAGCTTTCCTTTAGCTCCATAGTTTGCCTTAAGCCAAAAAAAATGCTAAAGATAACGTGATTTCCTCCATGATGCACATAAATTCATTCATGCATGTTTAACACTGGGAAGTACAAACCTGTATTAACAACTGATAAAATAATTGCTGCTAATATAAGTAATTAGAGCTGGCAATGTGGTAATTTTTATTGATATGATTGTGTATAATTCAAGTGCAAGCCGTAGATTCAAGGGTAGTTCTAAGTGCGTTAGAAATCCTTGTTAATATGGGAATGAGATGAAAAAGTTTTGTCGCCTGTGATGGGTGGAGAGTGATCTCTTGGCTTTCTCTGGATGTTCTCAGCCTTGTTTCCTAAATAACAATACCTTCCATGCTTCAGTTTACCAAAAAAACCCAACAAAAAACCCCAAACAAACAAAAAAAAAGACAAAACAACCCAAAACAAAAATCATAGGATTGAAGCAGAAAATAGGATAAAATACTGATTAAGAGTGTATTCTCGTATGTGGTAGGTTTTAAATGTTTTTTAGGATATTCTATTAAAGGAATCTTGAAAGAGATTTCCTACAAAATTTCTAGTTCAGGAGTAGTTTTGGTACTATTTTCCATTGTCCTCTTCTTATTATGAATGACTTTGTGTGTGCATATGGAATAATGGCTAATAATAATAATCAGAACATAAATTAGTTCTCCTTACAAAATCTAATTCATATTAAATTGTTCGTTTGAAACACCCCACGATAGGAATTTTCACACAAGGATAGAAAACTGAGGTTCAGTATAGAAAGCAAACCATGATTTGAATTATATACGTTGGGTCCTGCAGGGCCAACTCTGAAGTTTGATCCATCTTGATTTATTTATTTATTTATTCACGTGGCTGGTTTTTGTTGTTTTCTAAGAGTGCTTTTCCTGGGATTTTTTGTAGTCACACAGAGCTTTGTAGTCAGACATGAGCCCTCACTCGTGTTGCTTTTCAGTGAGTGCAGAATAGTTGTCCTTACATGTCACAACATTTTTAAGCCGCACACACCCCTTCTTAACTTAATTCCATGCACATTCCATAGTTAGGAATGAAATTATTTGGCAGTGTTCTATAATTTCAGGATAATATGCAGGTTCAATGTATTTAGTAGACTGACTGTAATAATTTCCTTATATATAATAAAATAGTTCCTTTCCCTCTACACCATTACTTTAGACTCATAAATACCACTTGTGTCAGATGTTAAACACAACTTCAAAGCTCTGTTTATTCAGTGTCATTCTTGGGAGCTGTGGCTTTTGTCCTTCTCAGCCACAGATGTATTACCAGAGTAATGCTTAAGTGTAGACATTTATAAGGCAACAAGTCCCCTTCTGTCATCTAAACAAAACAATTTAGGGAAGAATTAGCTTCCCAACTGTGGTTTAAATTGTTTGGAAGGCACATAGTCACCGAGCCACCAGAGAACCCTTCTGCACAGCCACGTTCCCATGACCCTGAGCCACAAGGCCCGTTGCTGTATCTTGAATAAATAATGGAACAGATGTTCTCTGGAGCCCTGGCTGTCACTCCATTTAGGTTCACTGTGTTTACAAAATGAATCCAGTTGGTAGCAGTTTGCATTTTGTATCTCAGGCTGTACAACGGGCAGAATTATTGAAATAGTTTCAATTTGAATTTGAAATTTCACTTTGAGTTTTCTTGTTACCCTGGGTGCTCTATAGTTTCTTTTCATATGGTGAGAAGCAGTGGTTATAGATTCCCTGTAAAACTGAGAATCAATGCCAAAATGAATTCCCATGAAGAATGCCACCAAAACATTAAAAACCTTCTGAAAGGGTAATATTGCAAAATAGTAAAATTTGAAGGCAAAATTTTGCCTTCTCATAGTCATATTTTTGTGATAATTACGAATCAAAGCTCCCAAATTCCTTGAGAAAGCACTTGTACTAGAGGGATCTTTTCTTTTTGAGGAAAGAGTCAGCAGGTTTTCCATTTTGAGTAACATGCTGGGCTTTCCTTTTGATTTTGTGGAAAGCTTTGACTGGCAGGTAAATTTTAAAAATCAGTATATTTATAAGACAGTTTAACAGTTCTTGTCTAATATAAGGATATAATACAAAATATAGACAGAAGAAAAATATTTCAATGTGTTGTTTTGCAGTTGTGTTTTCATTGAGGATGTTTTAGACGCGGCATTTCATGATTTCCATGGTCTTTCTGGAAAGAGTGCTAGCAAGGATTGATTTCAAACCCCAGTGTGGTTTTTAATGAAGAGTTGCTGCTTTTCCAGATTTCTGACCAAGGCTGTGCAGGGATAGTTCTGGCTGAAATGCAGCTGGAGCAGGAAGGAGACATGAAGGATTTGAAGATAAGGAAGGCGTGCACAGGACAGGGCCATCACCATGTTTATTTAGGCATGGAGTTCTGGCATCAGCCTGACATGGCTGAACGTAGGGAAGATGTGGTTCCTTCCTCTGAAATCAGAGTTCCTGGTTTTCTAGAGGGAAGCCTTACTCCTAGAGAAACAGCAGATGTCTATGGATGTGTTGTGCAGTTAAGTGATTTGGGTGTATTCCCTTTCACTGGTCCTAAGTTAGGAAGCATTTCCAAGCTGCTGGCGGCCTTAAAATGTCCTCACTCTTAGGTTTCTCTGCTCAAAAATCAGATGGGAACAGCAGTCTCTGTGAAATATTTACCATGTGCCAAGTTAGAGTTCATTCCCTTTCAGTTACAACAATAGAGATTATCAAGTTGCAGCATTTCAAGATGATCCCATCTGTAAAATCCTGATTTTTACAGTCGTTGGACTGTATTCCAGATTAGCCCATGAACAGTTTCTTCCCAGTTCTCCTGCTGTATTTTGTGTCACATTTCAGGACGGTGGCAATAACTCTCTGTAATCAGTCTGTGGCTCTTCAGCCGCAGCCTGAGCACTGCCATTAAACTTAATGTATGTGAGCAGTCAGTAAATGAAGTTTTAGTGTGCATAAATCATGGGAACAAGCCTGAGCTGACACATTTTTTCTTACAGCACCATAAAAAGGAGAATTAGGAACTGAGGCCAGTGTGCCTGTGCCAGTGCAGGTACCACTGCAAGGCTGTGAACAAGCTACACACTGCAATGTATTTTTCTGCAGCATAAGCTGCAGAGCTGGAAAGCTTTTAGTATTTCAAGTAATAAATTAAAAGTGTGTAAAAGTTATCTTTTCCGACTTGAGGATCTGTCTGGTTTTCCCTGCAGGATCCCAGAAGCAAGCACAAGTTCAAGATCCACACCTATGGGAGCCCCACCTTCTGTGACCATTGCGGGTCGCTGCTCTACGGGCTCCTGCACCAGGGGATGAAATGTGACAGTAAGTGAAGTTCTCCACAGGGCTGATCTGCACACTCAGTGGAAGCCCTGGAGAACAGCTTCTTACTTCGTTTCTGTGGAAAATACCATTTCAAATGTCAGCTATTTATAGTCCTGGGATATTTCAAGTGGATATTTCAGTACCATAATAAGCTGCTAATGAAAATCACCTCTTCTGCTGAGAACACGGTGTGTTCAGCTTGATGTGGCTGGAGAGCCTTTGTCATGGCAGTTTTGAGACAGCCTCTTTTTGGACTGACTGGGTGAATGCACTCTCAAAGACTGAAATTTCAGCTCAGTTTGTAGTCAAGGTCTGTTATTTTCCTTGTATTTAATTTGTCTTGGAGTCTCCCACTAGCAAAACCTAATAATCAATTTAAACCTAACTCCCTTCATTGCTGACGTGAATGCTCTGTTTTCTTAGTCATATTCCCAGCAAGTCTTTATTCCATTTTCACTTTTTTTCCCCTTGCACTTCCTTAATCATATGTTTAGCTTTCTGAAATAGATTATTTTATTTTCTGTTGTATTAACTCTCTACAGCAAGTATTGCAGGATGGAAACCAGCAGTGGTGTTTGGTTGAAAACCAGGCAGCTGTAATCTGAAAGTCTGGCCAGTAATTAAGCATTTCATCTTAATTTTCACTTTAAATTAATTTTCACTTAATTTTTAGCTTCTCATGGGTGTCTGAACCATTTTTATGTCCACAGCCTGTGATATGAACGTTCACAAGCAATGTGTGATAAACGTCCCAAGCCTCTGTGGCATGGACCACACAGAGAAGAGAGGAAGGATTTATCTGAAAGCTGAAGTCACTGGTGACAAACTGGAAGTAACAGGTAAACAGCCCATTCTGGAATTTTTCAGGTTGCATAAATGTATGATACACACTGTGAGTTTGTGTGCCTTGGTCAGATCTTTGTGCATTAAAGCCACTGATGGAAAATTGCCTTCCAGAAGTGGGAGGATTTCATACAACGTGGCTTTGAATCAAGAAACTCTGTGAAGCTGTGTTCATAATAATAAGTAGAAAAAAGGAGATCTGTAGTAAGAGCTTTAAAACCTGAGGAATATTAGTTAGAAAATCAGTGTATTGTCAGTTTTTCATGTGGAAGACAGCCCAGCAGGATGAGTAGCTGTTCAGGAAGTTACCCATCATCTTCAGAGCACAAGAGATACACTGAACCTTCATCAGCTGAGGAGTTGTTTCCTGTATTTCAGAGCATTGAATAAACAAAGGCAACGGGGATTCAGTCCCAAATATTACTCCCAGGGAGTTTTAAAATATAAAAAAAATAATTCTCACATTCTATAAGGTGAAGGTTACCGAGCTGGGGAGGAGGCAGAGAAGGGAAGAAGGGAGAGGGTGGCAGTTGGTTTCCTTGGAAGTGTTTCTCTGGGATTTGTGAATAATCTGTGGTTGTGCACACCCAGACATGCACACCCACACCCCCCACCAGCCCACCCTGAGCCTGGCATTCCAGAAAATGCTCCACGAAACCTTTGCTTTGTCCCTGCCTGTTTGGTGTTGCAAAATGGAATTGAATTTGGGGGCCAAGTCAGAGTAGGACAAAGTAGGAGGTTTCTTAGAACATCTCAGCTCCTGCCCGGGTTTCTTGGTGTGGCTGGTGCAGCCTGTGGATGTAGAGTGTGGTGTCAGTGTGCTCAGGAGACAGAGCCTGGTACCCACCAGAAGGATGTTCCTTCCCCTCCTGCATTCAGTAGAGACCTTCCCCCTTTTCACAGAGGAAATCAGACCATCCCTGAATTTCCACAGCTTCCAGAGCCAGCAAACTTCCCTGCTGCCATTATCCCTCCATGGCTTTGTTCTTTCTAAATCCAGATACCTCCATATTCTCCTGTCAAACCCTGTAAAATGCATTGAAAAGGAGAAGTTTGATAAAATTTAGTTAGAAAGGATCAGAATAGATCCCAAGTGATGCTTAATTGTGGCTTAACTTTTCAAAGAGCTTCCTGTCAACGTGGGAGGGGGAAATTTGTCCAAGGTACTGTCATTAGCAGAAGGTGGTTTCACTAAGTAATGAGGCGTTTCAGAGATGGTGATGTGGCTTCTAAAAGTAATTGTACCATGAGAGGGAATTAATTTAAAAATCATCCAAGTGACAAAATTTAGTATTTGCTTTATTCTAGGCCGCTTTTGCAGAAGGCTCTTAAATATGGCTTAAACTTTCGGCAATAATACACGTAATTTGACAAATAACATGTGCTTATTTCCTGATGATTCAGTTGGTTTATAATCCTTTCAGGGACAGAAACGTTTATCACAAGTGATTGTGGAACCAAGGCACTGTAAAGTGATTATACAAACAAGGATCCTTTAAGTTCAGAGGTTTGTTTGAAAAGGTCTTGTCTGAGAGGTGAACGTGGTAAAATTGTAACATATTTTGTAGGTTTTCTCCGTAGGCTCTTTTTGGTGGGAGTGTACTTGGCAAATGTCATTTCTACCGTGTTTATAAATAAAACATTTCCATCCCACAATTAAGTAGGTTTCTGGACAGCAAGAAGAATGTTTACTCTAACTTTGTTATGTATAAAACAATTACAGTGCTGCGGTTGTGGTTGAGACCTGTCAGCATTTCCAAGCTTTCTGAAAATTTCTTTAAATAAAAATGACAATTGTCCTGAAAGCAAGCTGCTTTTTTTTGGTTTTGATATAAAAAATACCATATGGACTAAGCCAAAATTACATTTCAGGTGCCTTTTGTGCATGTTTAACTGAAAAGGAAATTAGCAATTGCCAGTTCATGGAAATACTACAAAATGCAAAAAAATTCTCCTAGAATGTCATTGGTTCTAAAATATTTATTGACAAAACCTTAGTTAGGATTCTGGCTATGTTCTCAGAGCTCCCAGGCACAACATCACTGCCTGTAGCTTTGGGGAAGGAGGTGAATTAAATGTCCAGGAGGTTTAGGAGCAGCAGGAAAAATAATCAGTGATTGACTGTTTGGTTTGAGCCTTTGTCTGCATCTTTTTCAAAAGAATTACTCAGTAGGTGCTGAACTCCTTCAGCTGAGCTCCTCAATATCCCTGCTCTGCATCCTGTTTTGGTTGTTAATTAGTTCCTGCTGATTCTTTCCCAGCCAGCCTTGATTACATGCAGAACATTTGTGCTGCTAAACGAGGACCTAACTGGATTCCAGTACCTGTATTGTGGCACTGGTGGTGGCAAATTGCAAATCCAAGGGCATCCCAACCCTCCCAGCCCCACCAGCACACAGCTGGAAAGGACAAGTGCAGGATGTGGTCCTTCAGGGCATGGGGTTTATTTAGAACATCCCAATTTGTCTTTCTTTCCCTCTGCCTTCTTCTTCAGAGGGTTTTGTGGTGCTTTTAGTTTCCAAGAAGCCCCACAGTAGAGGCACACTGAGTGTTTTCTGGATAAAATGTTGGAAAAAGGGCTGGTTTTTGATTCCCACTGAATTCTAGGAAGGAGACGAGGTGGGCACTGACAGGTGGAGCTGCCCAGTGGCTCCCTCAGATTATCTACAACCTCTGAGCTGGCAGGTTCTGGGTGGAATTAATGGTGGGAATCATTCAGCCCCGTGGACAAACACATTTAATTCCAATTAACTGAGTCAGATCTTCAACCCAGGTGCATCAGTGTGGACACACAGGTTTGTCTGTGGGAATTGCAGAGACTCTGCAACACTTCTTCACAAAGGAGTTGGAATTTTGGATTGATATCCTCTGCCATAACCTCACCACCTTCCCAGGCCTACTCAGTCTGCCCCATTCAGTGCTCATTTGTGTTGTAATTCCTAAACATCAGTGGTTTATTTTCAATGGTTGAGTTACTTGCTTGAGAGTTGCATTGAATATTAATAATTTATGGCACTTGCAGTACAGAAATGTGGTAGTTTTCTTTTTATAGAAACACTCTTGAAACGCTTATTTGTGAAATCTCTGAGTTCGTGACCCTTTCATAGGTTGGATTGACGTGGGGAGGTTGCTCTTAAGCATAGTAAAGTGTTTTTTGCTATTCTTAATCTCTGCTTTTTACACTGAATTTTCTTCCTCCTGATGTGTGTTAAAAGTTTTTTCACTCTTACATTTACTCTTTGACCCATCTTATAATTTAGGGCTCTTCTGAGTGTGCTTGTAGGTGGTTGAATCACAGTTCTGATTTTTTTAACTTTCTTTTTGAATTATTTTTATAGTGAATGAACAATAACCTTTGTGAGAAAAATACCCCCATCTGGTGCATTGATATATAAAATGCTGCCACGATACTGGGACTTGAAACTGTGACCTCTCAGGCACTGGAAGCTGGATGTGACAGCAGCTGACAAGGAGGATCTGTCCTCCTGACACTACTTTAGAGACAAGGATGGTGGTGACTTTCTGGCACCCCCTGTTACATAAATCTTACTAAAACACATATAGCCACAGCCCAGAATTTTCAGGGGGTTTTACTTGTATTTTCCTGAGTTGCAAGAATCAGAAAATCTGGTTTTATTCTTCAGTGGTGCCTGTGTTGCTGAAAAGCAGAGGGAAGCTGGCAGTGATCCCTGCAGAGGCTGGGAGCACGCGAGGGGCTCTCCAGCAGTGATCTCCCCAGGAGCTCCGTGCTCCCCCTGGACATTTCCCAGATTATTTCTGAGAGGGTGAGTGCTGAGCCACCTCCTGGCACTGCACATCCATCTCCTGTCCCACTGCTTGGGAAGGGCAGCTGGGGCAGGAGCCTCCCCCCAGACAGGCTGGGGACACAAACTGCGGAATTCCGGCACATTCCTAGATTCCCATCAAAACTGTTTCCTTAAAAGACCCCACCACGCACACACTCTGATTATTTTATTGTGGTTTTCTAGGTCAGTGTCAGTGCCTGTCTTTGTTAACATTAATTTCATAATCTGCAGCTGATTTTAAAAGGGAACATAAATGAATATTCTGGCTGTTTGGCCAGCTTTTCGTACCAAAAGCCTATAAGGTGATCCCAAATAATTGTTTCCATGCAGGACACATTTTTAACGTCTCAAAAAAAACAAATCTCATGGTTTACTTCACTAATACCTTCTTTCTGAGATTCCCAGAATCTGCAGGGTTGCTGCAGTCATTACAGGAAAAGCTGTGCCTTTAGCAATGCCAGCCCTGGTGACAACTAAAAGCTTCCTTCCCACTTCAGTCATTAAATTTACTTTACCATGAAGAAACAGGCAATGTAGAGGGTTTAAAAAAACCATTAATTTTTCAGTAATGGCCGTCTGCATGCATCCAAAAATATTAACTAGATCCTTATATATTTATATAAGATAAAAATTAGAAATGTAACAGCCTGAAGCCTTTTCCACATTATTTGATCTATCTTGTGGTAAGATTTATGTTTCATTAAGCAGCTGTCCTGCCCAGTAGTGCGTATATTTTAAGATTGTATTTTTTGTAAAGATAATCCTCCTTTAAAATGAAAATAGAATTTCTTCTCTGAGATTTCCAGATGAGCTTGAAACTGGAGAACCTATTGCAGACACAAGAACTTAGGAAGCAGTGTCAGGGATGAGGGTACATTTTTTGTTAGTAGGAGACAATTTCTTAATAAATACAGAGGAATCAAGTCTCATGCAACATTGGTTCATTTTTCTTCTTGTTCTAGACAAGGATATTCATCAACTGTTCCCTGTACATCACCTGTACAGTGCAGGTGCTCATTATGTTGCCATTTTTCAGGGCTCAGGCACTGGGCTCAGAAAGGATATGAAAAGAAATCTTCACTGGGCAGGGGAGTAGTTATGGAATAGAGAAAAGTCTCATCTCTGAAAGCCCTTTTAGTGATGAAAACTAAAGAGACTGAAAATTGCCTGGAAAGCAGGATTTGTTTCAGAGTCAGTTGTACCTGTGAGTCACAAGCAGCTCCAGAAAGGAAGCATTCAGTGAGTTTTTAGAAATCTCGTAATGAATCTTCAATGAAAGCAGAGCAGTTTTGAAGGCAGCTTTGGATTTTGCATACGAAGAGTAAAAATCCAAAAGTGGGAAGGAAGACTATTTTCAGTAATAGGTAAATCTTTTAAACTGTGATTGAGGGGTGCAGGAAGGTACTGGGGAGAAAATTCCTTTGCTGGGAGTGTAAGATCCTCTGTCACTCACTCAGGCATCTGTAAACTGGGCAAACCAGAAAATCTTTGCCAGAAACTTCTTCATGAAGCAATGAGAATTTTGGAACAATTTACCAATGCTTTGTTGTGAGAAGACAGGAGCTTTATGATGTGTTGGCACTAACGACAGTCCCCCTTTTCCTTCATTTCTCTGGATACGATGCCAGCTGAGGCCACTGGAGTCTTGCAGTGTCTCCTAACAGCAGCTTGTGGTACGAGGGTGAGAGATTTCTGCTCATCTAAGCTGCCTGTAGGATTAAAAGATTGGCAAAAAATGGTTGCTACGATTTGTAAACTGTTTTATTATCCACGTTTGGGAATTCAGGGAAAAGGTAGCTGTGACTCACTGGTAAAGGAACTGAGTGGACTCGTGCTGCGAATCATTCCGCTTTGTCCTAGGGACAGAAACATTTATTTAGTCATTCCCATGATTAAATTTATCTGCTGGTACCACAGGAAGCTGTAAATCCACAACTACATATGTCTTGCAACTCTTGACCTGCACAATCTTATGGAAAAAGTTTCAGCTTTGTCATCCACTCTCTGCATTCCTTAGAATCCTGCCTGAATTTCTTCTCTTTACATGAAATGTCAGTTGTTCTCTGCCAGCCCACTCTGTTTTATTTAAGTTTTTATTTAAAGTGTGAATACCTAGGAACCAGCTCTGTATTTGCTTATGTCCTTACATTATTCCTGGAAAAGTGGGAGTCCCAATTTTAGGCATGGCTCCTGGATGGATACTGCTGGTTTGTAAGTAGCACTTGATAGAAGAGCCATAGGACAGACATCAAATAATCTGCATTTTCTGCTGAATACAGATTTATGATCTTCATTAACAAGGAGGAAGAAAGTGGCACTTGTTTTCCCCAATGCAAGCTGACAATTATTTCTGGGTTTTAGAAGGAAAACCTGAGCAAGACTGGGTTTATTGGAGACTTCAACCCATCCTTGTCTTTGTTGTCTTTTTATCTGTGTGCTTTCTCAGTCCCCATTAAGAGCCCAATCTGGACAAAATGTTAGGAAATGGAACTGGTGGCAGCTGCTTTGCTTTGTACAGAGATTATTCTCCTCCTTACTATTTATGACAGAAAACTGTCACGGAGTATTTCAGGTTTCTGCCCAAAGTGAGTCCAAACTGTGCCTCCCTTCAACCTTCTCTAATTTAGAGTAGCATCTCTATCACACTGTTGAGTTTAATTAGCCAGTAATTACCAAGCAGGATGAGACTGCTTGCTATGGTTACAATTATAGCAGAATTCAGCTGCTGTAAATTGATTTATTTTCGTGGAGTTATTTTTCATTTAACTTTCTCAACCACACACGAGAGATACTGCCTTTGGTGAGGAGGGGAAATCTCTTCTTCCTGTCAGTTCTCCCAGAGAAACCTGATCTGTCCCGTTAAAAATAGGGCACATTAAAGAGATGAACCACTTGGATGCTGATTCTTGATAAGCACTATTTAGCACAAGTATCATCACGCTGTTTCCTCGGGAAAAGAAGTGCTAAGTCAGTTGGAAAAAGATGTCTAAGGGTATTAATTATGCCGACAAAAGTACAAATGGGCCAGATATCTTAAAACAGGGAGTGAGATAATGACTTCGTTAGCAGCCTGTATTTAGTACATGTTGCATTTTTCCTTCCCAATTAATCTTTGAGCTTCTCTTCCTTGCATTTAGAGGGGATTTTTTTTGCATTTTCTGTGTTTGCTGCAGGAGAAAGCAGCAATTTTACACATTCTGCCGTGTCCTCCTGCTGCCAGAGCTGATTTGCAGCATTTATCAGGGCAGGGGTGGCTTTGTCCGGGGATCTTTCCATGGCAGAGCCTCCACATCCACCCAGCCAATCCCTCAAAATTCTGTGTTTCACACTGAGCCTCTGCAGGTAAAATTTAAACATAAAAGCTCAACCTGAAGATGGTAAAATTGAGCAATTTTGTTCAGAGAATTTTAGCGGAAAACTTACCAGCGTGTATTTTTAGGAAGCTGTAGCACACGTGGAGAGTTCTGCTCCTCACTTATGGCTAAGCTCAGCGTGGAAATAAAAATCAAAAAGTGGATTTTGAAGTAAGAGCTCCTGTGCCAAAGCTGGCAGTGCAGTCACAAAAACCATGCAGAAGAAGACTGAAAAAATAACCAAAAAAGCAATAATAAACCCAAATACAGGATGAGAGAAAGCAGCTTGCACTGAAAGCTGTCACTTCATCCTTCACTCGCTTCATGGTTCTTGGTCCCTTTGGGATTGTAAATACTTAGCTAAAATAACTTAATTAATCTCAGTGCTATTCCTTGGAAGTATTTGAAGATCATTTTCAGTGCGCTAAATTTTTTTAATTGGGTGTTTTGGTTTTTTTCATGGGTTGAAAAGAAATGTTCTTCCAGCTGACCATGGGGTGTGAAGACCATCAGAGGGCAAACTCGGAGTAAATGAGAGTGGGGACAATTTCTCTGGCCTGAAAGGCTCCGTTTCCCCAGCTGCAAAGCCCTGTCAGCCTTAGACAGGCATTGTGGGAAAGTACAAATGAAATGGTCTGCAAGAAAGATGCATTTATTTTCTGTTCTTTTAAAACACAGGGATTTTTTTCCTCTTATAATTCTTTGAGGAATGCACATAGTGAATAATATTACACTTTTTTCTAAAATTTTAGCCCATAAGTATTTTCTGTCTCTCCTTTTAAAACCAGAAATTTAAGAAATTAATCTGTATCAACTGTTGGGTCCAGTTAATGTGATTCGTTTCCAGCCATGATCTAATTTCATTAATTAATTTACATCACAATATCTGCTCTGCCTGAGAATTATCTTGACAAATAAAGTGATATCTTCCAAATCAGTAGCTCACATTCCTGTACTCCTCTTATTCTATATATAAGAAATATCTCTGTTGTTCGGATGCCTTTTAACCTCCGTGCTGGGAAACAACAGATTGAAATCCTGGATAGGTCTATAATTTTTGGATTGTAGTATGAAAATGCCATTTAAATCTGGGGGAAAGGAGAGCAATGCCTTGAGCAAACAGTAACTATTTGTTGCTGAAGATCCTGACACCTTTTTTCTTTTTTTTTTTCTTCTTTTTCTTTTTTTGCATAAGCTCTAACTGACTTTTAAGTGTCTCGAAAGTCCAAATTTCTGTATGAAATACTTTCCATCGAGAAATATTAAGTTACTTAAAGGTTGATCCTTCCTAAATTTCCTTTCAGATTCTTTCAGTTAGATAGATAATTTTTAGAAAGTCCTCCTGAATGAAAGCAGTAGCTGAGGGCAGTGTCAGTCCTGGATAATCTCTCCAGTGGCTCTCAAAGGCTGGAATTCCTTCATCCCTTAGGAACCACGGCACCTCAAAGCTTCTTGCAATCTTCCTTCCAGAAACAATTCTGACCTTAAACTCTGACTGTCACAAAGGAATTCCTGGGTGGAAGCTGTTTTCTGTCCCAAACCCCAGAGGGTGGCTGCTCCCAGGTTTTGAGCTCCAAATTCCCCATCCCAGCCTGATCCTGGTTCATCGCAGCACGGGCTGGTTCGGGTGGGACAAGATTTCACAGCATGAGGAAAATTCACCTTTTAGTCTTCAGAATTCTTCTTCCGAGATGTGGAAATGTTGCTGAGGTGTCTGACAGAGGGAGGGCAGTGCTGTCTGTGCTCACCCTTTGGGATACTCCAGCCCCTGCAGGTTCCTGACTGTTCCCTCTCTTTTTGGGGAGCAGGAACAACTCGAGATAAATAACTCTGTTTCTTCCTTTGACGTTGTAAAAGTAGAAGCTGCGTTAGGATTTTTGTGAAGCTGAAGCTCCACTTGTCCCTGCACTTGTGACAATGCTCCCAGTGATTCCATCTGACAGCTAATGAGCCGTGAATCCGTGGGAAGGCTGGTGTTAGAAACCTTCCAAAGAGGGCTTGTGTCAAACACCTGATCCTCTGCAGTCCACTGTGATCTGGCTGTGGCTCCTGCAGTATTTGGCTCCTAATCCTGTGGTTGTGTAACCTAAGACTGATGAGGGAACAAAAGCACAAAGAATTGGTACCTGCTCATAAAAATTACAGTGATGGGTTTGGGTATTGAATCATTGCATTGCAGGGAGAGCTGCCTGGGAGCTGCGTGTTGCTTGTGAATCACTCTTCTCTCCTGTCACTGCTCCCTGCTATTCTTATAAATATCACTCAGTACAACCTTTCTTTACAACAAGTAGTTTCTTGCATGCCAAGTCTGACAAGTGGGTTTCACATCTTATTTATTTGTCAACGTGCTTCAGTAGCTCTGGTCTGACATGTAATTTCTTTCCTGCCGGTGATGCGTAATCCTGTGTTTTATATTGACAGTGAGAGAAGCAAAAAACCTCATTCCCATGGATCCAAATGGACTTTCAGATCCTTATGTCAAACTGAAGCTCATCCCAGACCCTAAGAACGAAAGTAAACAAAAAACAAAAACCATCCGTTCTACCCTGAATCCGGACTGGAATGAGTCGTTCACCTTGTGAGTTCAACACCCTGGGGCTCTTTGGATGTGTTCAATTGTTTAGTTCAGTGTTGACAACTCCTCCATTTCTCTCCTTTGCAGTAAATTAAAACCTACAGACAAAGATCGCCGGTTATCCGTAGAGGTCTGGGACTGGGATCGAACAACCAGGAATGATTTCATGGGATCTCTCTCTTTTGGGGTGTCAGAGCTTATGAAGATGCCAGCCAGTGGATGGTAAGAGTTTCTGAAAAGAGAAGGAGAGAATATATCACCAGAAGTTTTTAACCTCTCTTTTTTTTTCAGTGTGATCTACCTTTTTTTTTTTGAGCTTTTTGCTGTGTTTCAGGCTATAAATTCACTGAAAGTGCAACTAAACCTAGAAAACACAGGCTATATATATCAAAGGAGGATAATAAAACAATTGCTTTTCTTTTGTGGTTTTCCTGAAGCTTCTGCTGGAGCCAGGAGCTGCTGCAAGCTCAACTCTGTGTACACAGTCTTGTGATACAAATTTTATTTTTATCCCCAATACGATGTGTTCAATACTAAGTGTATCATGTTATATATAGCTCTGCAAATTCAAAGCACATGGAAACTGATCTCATCAAATGCCATCTCATCACCTACCAGGAGAGGGCTAGAACTCATCACATCTCCTCAAAAAGGACATTTCTTCAAAGACAGTTGTTTAGGGCTATGGAAGCACTGGAGACAAAGGTTCCTCCTCAGGGTTGATGTCTCCCATCAAATCCCAGGATGAGTGGGAAGAATCTCCTTGTCCATTAAACTGCCTTGACAGATAATTTGGGATTAAAGATCTGATTTCAGGTAAAATATATTCTATTTCTGAGTTTGGTGTTAGAGATCAGATGATGTCTAGTCTTTGAGATCAGTTCTCTGCATACGTGTGACATTGATATAAACCACACACAAACAACTACATCAGGTTTTAAATATATCAGGAAAAAATTGTAAAGTCACCAGTTTTTTCTCAAATCCACCACAGGTACAAGCTGCTGAATCAAGAAGAGGGCGAATATTACAACGTTCCAATTCCAGATGCTGATGAAGATGGAAATGCAGAGCTCCGGCAGAAGTTTGAGGTGAGGATTAAACACAGATGTGTGCAACTAAATACTGCATTTATTCTTCACTTCATTACAAAACAAACAAAAAAAGGTTGTTAAGAGATACATATGTTGGAGTGCTCCTGTTTCTGCTCCTGTGACAGCTGTGTGTGTATTTGGTTTTCTTGAAGATTGGACCAAATGGTTTAATTCAGAGGTGGCATCATTTTCCTGACAGTTCAGCTTCTCTGCTATGACACTTAGAAGTTGGTATTTTAAAATCTGTTATGTCAAGTATATGTAATAATTTCAATGTCTTCTCACAATTGCTGTGAAATCTGCCAGCCATTATCACTGATATCTGCATTATTTGACAAATGAAATTCTCAGAAACAACAGTATTGTAATACTTTGAATGTTTCACACTGTAAGTTGGGGGGTTTTAAGAGAATACTTTCAGTGTTCATACTTTGGAGCTTTAAAGTCTTTGTAGAAGGTTTCCATGTGTAATTCTGCTCTCTGTATTGAGGGGAAGGATGTTGATGTTTCTAAAGGATCAGAGGTGTTGCTGGTTACATACAAAAAAGACAATCCAGAGAAAAGTGATGCTTTCTGCAGTTTCTTACCTCCTGTGGTGCCAGCTGCAGAGGTTGGTAGCCACAAGAATGGTCTCGTGTGCCACACAAGGGAGTTTTTTGTTAATGATCAGACTCTGCCTCTTCCGACAGCCACAGCCAGAATTAAAACAAAATATTTGCTGGCCACTGAGCCCAGGAGCAGGACAGGTATGGCCTGGGGTGGGAGGGCTTTGCTGGTGGGTCCAGCTCATCTGCCCTGCCTGCTCTCCCAGCTGCACACACAGCCAGGAGTTGGAAATATTCCAATCTGCACTGTTGCTTTCTTTTTTTTTCTGTTAGGACGTTTACAACCTGAGCCAAGCTGTTTATCCAAAACATAATGAATGTACCTGTTGTGCATAAACCAACCTGCCTGTTCCTTTCAACCTGAAATGGCAATTTTCTATGTTCACCATCAGGCAGAATTCTCCATTGTTATTGTAAAAGATGGGTTAACCCACGAAAGTGAGGAAAAACGGCACATGTTCAACTTTCAAGAAAGAAAAAGAAAAGGTGCACCAATTTCTTCTGAACGCATTTGGATCAGCTCCCATGTCTGCAGCATGAACTATGATTTTTGTTATACATTTGAGAAGTATTTGAACTTCCATTCCATTTTCCTTTCTTTACAATCGTGATCTGACCAGTGTGATTTCATTTTGCTACACTAGGTCATTTGCTATTCAAGATCATGTTTATTTTTTATCCTCCCTAGAAAGAATAGCTTCAAAAGTAATTCTGTCCATGTTTCTGTGCATTATGCAGAGCCTGGAATTGGGTGAATATTTATATATTTGTATAAAAATTTACCTGTTTTGTCTCAGGTCAGAGACAGCACAAAGACACTAAAACTGTCCACTTAAAAATCTCAGCTATTACATGCAGTGTGGTTGCATATTGAATTTACAGTCTCTGAGGCTGATTCTTAATCCTACTGTAAAGACTTTGGTTGCAGGAGGAACAGTCAGGGTTTATCCACGTCCTGCAATGAAGGGGGGTAGAAATCCTGAGAGGATTCGTGTAAAGCTACTGGACCTGGTCCTGGGGACAGCAGCTTCATCAAGGGGCAGCTCTGCCTCAGAAATAATTAGTCTGGCTCAAAGTCTAATTAGTTCAGCCTCAGCACTGTGTATTTGAGGCTCTCCCTGTTCTGGTCTAGCCTGGTTGGTGCCATTTGAGTGACTGAATTAATCCAGGGAAGGGAATGGGTCCTCAGCAGGCACACGGTGTCTCCAGGAATGTAATTTCCCAAGCTGGACAATGAACAGTTTTAAAACTCAGTGATGATAAATGAGAATATTGGTAGCTGAACAAACCCTGTAATTGTAGCGAGGCCAGGGCTGGTGTAACATCGTGTTACATGGCTGAAGGATTTGGGTTCTCTCTCTTCTCCTGTCTCAAAGTTTATCATTATGAGAAGGAGCAGAGGCAAGCAGCACCCTCCATGGAATATTCTTCCTTGGTTTCAAGGGACATCACTGTGATGGCTTCTAAAAATTCACAGCACAGATGTCTGAATGGTGGTATTTCACTTATTAGCTATTCTGGTATGGCACATAAGTGGTGCTGACTCTGATCATCTTTTACTTTATTTCTGTTTTCATTTATATCCTGGCTTGCACAGGCATTTTATTTTAGGTGCCCTGTAATAAGGAACAAGTAGACAGCACTGAGAAAAATGCTGCTATTTGTGATTTACTGACATCATCTAAATAAATATTTCCACTGTTCTAAAATCAGCATTGGAGCCTTACAGGAAGAAGATTGCAGGTCTTGACTGTCACTTTCCTAAGGAAGTGAATTTGTCAGGAGATCAAAAATGCAGATAGACCAAGGGGTCACACTGGGCCACCTTCCCATTTATCAGTTTATGGAAGGAGTAACTCCAGAGTTCCTCCCAATCCAGTCTGCATTGGCCTATTTTTTGATGTATGACCGTGTGATTGGTAGCCAAGCTACACTGATTTAACTTTGAGCACAAAATTACAACAATTTCCACAGAAATATTGCATTAGTACTATCAAATAGTTAAAATAAATAACGGTGGCCCTCAGAGTAAAGGGCTGTATAAAAACCTGAGATACACAAGAGTAGAGAAACTTTAGGATTAGGATTTCATTGTTTCATGTTAAGAAAGAATAAGGTTATTTTCAGGTTAGGAAAGACCAGACGGGCAATAGATGTAGAATTTCTGAAACCAGTTTCTGATCTTGAAAATTGTGAGATGTTCTGAAAAGTGACTTTGCCCTCTTAAACTAAAGTTTAGAAATGTGGGTAGGACCTCCAAGACCACTTAGGAACTACCTCCCATTTAAATCAGAATTTCAGAAATACCTGCCTGCATCTAGTTTTCAACAGGCAGCTTTAAGATTTGGCCTCCAGCTCTCATTGATCTCAAACCCTTTACACAGCCCCATCACATCCTTCTTAGCACATCACTTCCACAGCCCAGATTTCTTGTGGAAATGGGGCTCTTAGCCACACAAATCTCATGGAAATGCTGCTTTGCTCACTGGACCTTCTGGTACAAATTCTTAAGGCATTTATTCAATGTAAATCTACCATAAAGTAGCTATACAAGATCATAAATATGGAAATAATAATAGATTCGAACATTCTGTTCAATTACATTTGTAACTGAACGCTAAAAACTATTTGTCATGAGAAGTTTCCCATTCTGCCACGTCTGAATCAGCTGAAAAATTAACACCCAACCTTTGCCCAGAATGGATCCTGTCCAACAAACGGGACCAAATTTGGAAAAGAATTGAGGAGGACGGTGCTTTTTTTACCTTTTGTATTTTATTGCGAGGAATTTTCTTATTATATTCAATGTATAAGCATACGAATGATTGAATGACAATATGAACTTGTGCAGTACATAGAAATTGAGGTATATTATGCAGAGGTGCAATGCAGTATTTTCTGTACAACAAATTTTATTCAATCTACATGTTTTCTGAATCTCACCTCTCCCTAAAACTCACAAATCTATTATAATCTGCTCGTTTAGCAGTGTGATCAAATCCATCCTCAGTGATTTATACATGATACATCATTATTAATATTTAGAGATAAAAATATACCCCTGTAGGAAGTGGAGGCAGGATAAAATCTGTCACTATTTTTCAGTTGGTTTTAACCTTTAGTTGTGATTTTTCTCTCTGGAATGGCATTATTTGTGGCCATCTCAAAATGAAACTCCCTTCTCACCAGGCATATTCAGAATAATTGTGGCTGCTCCGTAATTGTCCGTGCTGAGGTTGCCATGGGAACTCCCAACAGTCCCAGGTTCCTCTGTGGGCCCAAACTAGCAAATCTTCTAATGCAGCATCTACTCTTTGTTATGGACTTAATTTTCTTCTTGCAGTACCTTTCTAGTCAAAGAAAAAAGCAGAATATTGAAATAATGCAACCTTCTGCTATTTTTTTCTACCTGGTTGTGATTGGAGCAAGTAAGGTGTCTTTGCCATTTAGAGCAGCATTCCTTTTTTCCTGAATTGTGGGGGAAAGAAATGTGCAAGTTCTGAAACTTCTGCTGTGGGAAATTGAGTTTGGTCAAGCCCTTTTTACTTTTCCTGCTTAGTAAAGCACTTCTTGATACTTAAATATCACCTTAGAATAATAATAGAATAATACTGGTTTAAAAGTAGGCTGGTGGATTGTTCTATGATCTCCCTGCTTCTTTCCACATCACCAGCACTGGGAAATGTTATTAAAAGTAAAGCAGTTGTTATGGTCCATATAAAGGATTTTTTTAATTAAACAAAGAGCAGAGCAGCCATAATCCTTACCCATGGACACATTTACTGAGCCCAAGGTGTGTTGGTGATGGGAGCAGTCTGAGTCACTGCACCCAGCTCTGGCAATTGCAGTGATCCCAGCACGCTGCTGCAAGGGAATGGGATTCTGCTCGTAAAATCCTCATTTTAGAGCATCTCTGGGAAGGCACACAATGGTCCTCCTGGTGCACACTCCTCACATGTCAGATATGTTCTTTTGTTCTAATTATTTCCTTTAGTGTGGCTCTCTGGGTGGCTTTCACAGGAACAAAATCTTTCCCTTAATTTCTGAGAGCTGCGACTGCGACTGTCCCACCACGGGGACTGTCCCTGGACCCTGGGAGGGGACAAACACCCACATCCACATCCCTGGCTTTGAGTCCTGTTTGTGTGAGCAATTCCAGGTGCTTTGACCCATGGAATTGCTGTGGAGGCTGTACAGGAGCTGCAGCTGTAGCTCCTTTTTGCAGCCCAGAACATGAGGAGAGGGAACAGCGCTGAGAACAGGGTGGATGTCGTGTCTGAGCACTGGGAGTACTCAGTCAGTGGTGACATTTTGGTGACATCTCAGTGCTTCTAAACAGAACTATTATTATGACCCTAAAGAAAAGGTCTTGTAAAATGCTTTATCATTTTAAAGATAAGAACAGGAAGGATGTGGAGCTTGGCCATCAGGCTCGGTTATAAATACCTGGAACCTCTCCAGTGACGCAGGATCTGAGAGATCTTTCTGCTCCTGAACTCCTCCAGGATGCAGGGCAGCACTTTGTTTGACCAAACTTGTGTGTTAATCCTTGTGCAGACCCGAATTTACAACCTGGAACCCTCAGGCTGTGGATCTGCACAAGCTGAGGTGCATTTACACCATCAGGCCTCTCCTTGTGGCAGCACAGCTGGTGTTAAACAGGGTCTGAAACTGTCCCCAGAGTTTAGGGCACAACTAAAACTTTCTGATGAATTTTGTTGCTGTTACAGTCTAATGCTGAAGAAACCCCTTTCATTTATTTATGATTTCTTTTCTGAACATCAGTACACTGTTTCAGATAGTTTCAGTGCAGGCACTGCATTTCTTAGATCTTTAACACTCCTCTTAATTTTTTTTAAAACCATTTCTATCTGCTTCATTAGAAAGGAGAAGACCACAACTTTCTGGATTAATCTGGCGTTCTTCTGATATTCACAGCAATTTTGGATTAAAAGGGCGTTATATTTCTATCTTTTGATCAGTGACCAGGACATCCTAGAGCTGTGTTAATTCTGAGCTGGAGGCTGGGTAGAAATGCTGCAGCTGCATAGCCAGGGCTGCAGCAGAGACTCCAGGGACTGTTTCAGTAGCTTCTTGAGAACCCAGTGAGTTTTCTAATTAAATCTATTCTCATTCAAAAAAAACCACCCCAAACAACCACAAAACCCCCAAAACAAACTGTAGAGGAGCTTGTGACTTTGTTAATTTGTGAGTTAAGTTCTCCAGGTCTCTGTGAAGTGTTATAAGGGCTGTGAAGGAAACATTACTTTTACATCTTTGAAGGATGGTGATGTTGTGCCCCAGAGCTGTTATACTGCAGTTACTTTACTCTTTTTTTAAAAAACAAATAAAAGATGTGATCTCTTCCATATCTGTCTCTCAGCAATATGCATTCCCACTTTGAAGCTTCAGGCAGGTCAGCAAAGGGGACGTGCAAAAGAGAAATAATGTTGCTGACACTTGGAATTGCAAATGACAAGATTAAATTTACTTTTCAGGAAACAGACACTAAGCCACACTGAAATCATGACCAGCCAAAATATCACTGGCACATCAATCCACACTCATTATGCATATGGAGATATAAAAAGAAGAGCTGCTTTTTTTGGCCATGGCACTCATTCCTATTTTTAAATTGTGCATATTTAATCATTAGAGAATAGTTTGCAGCATTATAGAGATGCTGTTAGATGACTCCATCTGTTCTGTACTATAGTTTGGCAGGGGGAATTCCCATATGCAGTTGTCTGGAGGTTTCCCATCCACTCACCACGGCTCAAACTGGAGAACTTGAAATTTCTTAACTAGACAGCAGAAATCTCTGGTTTCAGTTTGTATCAGCTGCTCATTTCCTTAACGGCTTTTCTTGGTGTGTCGTGATTGGAGGTGAAGAACATAAAAACCCACGTTGATAGCAGGGGTTTCCTTATCCTTTATATAAAGGCGAAACACGTGTCGCAAAACAAGGCAAAACCAAATCTCCCCAACCCCTTGTGTGCTGCTGCCCCTCTCCGAGGCCATTTGGTGGTGAGAGCCCAGCGAGGTCATTTGGTGGTGAGAGCCCAGCGTGCTCCTGCCCAGCTGTGCACATCTGGAGGTGCTTGGCCACGCGGGGTGTTCCGTGCATGGGCTGTGTGTTTGTGAGGTGTCTCCAAGGGACAGCACGGCCCTGGCCCTGGCTGTGCCCCCGTCCCTGCTGCTCCCTGCTCGGGTAATTAACACCGGTTAATTTGTCGTGGGGTTTTTCTGTGCTTAACAGACGTGTCCATTTCTGTCGTGCCGCTGCTGCTGTGTCTGTATTTGTTTATTCTGCTACTAACTGTGGTTGCTGCGCTGAGCCAGCCCGATACTAACCATGCAGTGTTTCTCCCTTTCCTGTCTCTTCCAGGACTGTCATGTAAATATCCACTTCTTCAAGGTAGTTGTCTCCTTGGTGTTCTCCTGCACACAACCCCCTTTACCAGCATCTGAAGTTTATTAAGTTTAATTTCATTCTCACCATCTTTTAAGGATGCACTTGTGTTTTTCCCACTTCAATTTGATTTTTTCTAATTGATGCAAAAAATAAAAAACTGAAGTACGGATCTTCCATAATTGGTCGCAAAGTGATCCCCAGATTAGAATTTTACTACAAAAAATGAGTGATGAAACCTGAGCAGATGCAGTGTGCCTTTCTTTTTGAAGGAATTACTTAAATGAGTGCCACCTTCTCATGGAAAATGGAAAAAGGTGCATCTTTAATTTGAAAGACATTCGTGGAACTTTAAGTGACTTTCACAGATAAAATAATGCTCGTGGTCACTGTATTTTTAAATAGATAAATTTAGATAATAGAGCATGCATGTTTTATGATTTAACATAGTACATCTATTGCTGAATGTTATTTGGAGTATGCTATATTGTAAGAGATATTACCCATGTGCACAGATGCTCTGATCCCTGAAATACCAATTCACCTGTTTATTTCTCATTTTGCTCCTTTCACTACTGCCCACATCACTGAGTTACTGCCATAAAAGTTACATCTCAGCATTGAGAACATACATGTGTTTTGTTTATATTTGCATGTAGCACTAACAAATTATCTTGCTTTATTAGGGCAAAGGCCACTGGTACAAACCACACTTTCAGTTTCATACATTGGTTAAGTTACAACTTAAATTAAAATGTGAAGCTCCTTTCCTGTAAATTGTTCTAAGACTCTAAGATTATTGAAGCCATTATCATCTACAAATAGTATTTTTACAACTGAAGTTGACCTGGAACACTTTACATTACCACTCAAGGCTTAAAATACTTAATTTAAAAAACAAATGGTATTTTTAAAGAATTGTTTGTATTATTAATGCATGATTTTAACAAATGTTCTAACACTGAACCAGAAAAAACAAATTAATCACTCTTTCTTTACTTTGATTCTTTATCTCAGAGAAGCCTGTATGGAAGAGAACTGCCATTCCTCAATCCTTTACACCTCTTCATACTTTAAAATAAAACCACATGGTGGTTTCATTGGTGAAACTTGTCTCATGCTGGGAGGTTGGAGGTTTCTCTGCTTAAATGCATTTTTAAACCAGAGCAAAAGTCACCCTGATTAAATGCATTTGGGATAAATAGGAAGTTTTGTCACCTCGTTGTAAAATCCAGGCCTTGAAGAGCGCTGATAGAAGCTGGCAAAAGTCCTTGGTTAATTCATGTTTCCACCACAGGAGTGCACCCAAAAAAAAGGACTGAAGGGTTTCCCACAGCTGCTGCTTCACAGGCAAAATTCATGTTTAGTCCTGGTGGATTATAAACATGAATTCCAGCGGAGAAAGCTGGCACTCTGTTTCTATGGGGACACTCTGGAATTCAGGGTTTTTCATGGACAAAACGCTTCCTTGTTTATTATCTGTCTTTTCTCACTAAATGACTGCAAATCCCCATTCCCCTGCTGCTGGCAGTGGGACTGAGCCCTGAGCTCAGCTCAGGAGCATCCCTGGGGGATCCAAGAGATCCCTGTGCCAGGAGTGACCTGTCCTGGGAATGACCTGTGGGGAATCATTTCATGTGGGGCTACTGGGGAGGGTTCATGCCCAAGTTTGCAGTACTGGAGCTGAAAGGAAGCAGCAGGAGCAAGTGAAGGAGGAAGGGCTGCATTCCTAAGGATAACCCAACAATTCTGAGCTAGAAACCAGTAAAAGGACAAAAATTAATTTATAATATCATAGCAAATGGGAGATGTTGTGAATACTTGTTTATGGAATAATCAGACACTGGGAAGGGTCACACACCTATCCTGCTTTTTTCCCACTGCGAAGTGTGTATTTAAATAGATTATTTCTCAGCATCATGCAGAAAACACCTTCATCTGTGTGTGTGTGTGAGATAAATCATTTCAGAGCACCTTAAGAGTGGGGTACAGAATCCCAAGGTTTTACAATCAGTCCTGGTCTGCAGCTTTGCGTGGCTGGCAGGGTTTGATTGCAGGGATTTGCTCTAAGATCAGGGACAACTGAAGTCCTTAAAAATTCTTTTAGAACAGAATTTTTTCCCCCCTTTATTGAAATGAGTTTTATGCTTAAAAGCAAATTCCACACTTTAGGTTTTTTTATTATTGAGGACTAGCAGTAATTTGCATAATTAAAGAACGAAGGAGCATATAGAAAAGCAATTCTTCTTTTGACACTTAGGGATTTGCTGTTGTAGCATCCTATTTGCTTTTGGGGATTTTTATTACCACTACCACAGGATACTTCTGCAAGAATTCTTGAATATTATTCCTAGGCAGCCTCTTTAATTACATTTCATCTCGTTAGGCACTGCTCTGTTGCAGGGGAGGGAGTGTTTGGCAATAAAGGCAGGAAACAAAGTGGACTCAGGTGGCCGCAGGATTATTAAACAGATTAAACATGTTGACAGTGCCAAATGGGGAACTGGAAACTCTTCCCTCTCTGGATTTCACAGCTCACACAGACAGAGATCGTTGTCCGGGGCAATATCCCCTGAAACTCCTGTCTGAGGATGGATACTTCCCTTTCCCAATGTCTTTCACAGTCTTTTGACTTCACTGTCTCCATTTCCTAGGGAATATGGTTACCTTCACCTTGAGCCTGGCACATGTGGGAATATTTTAGACATCATGTGCTCGGTACTTCATACAGTTCTAACATCTATCCAGCAATAAAAAAAAGTTTAAGAAAAATAAGTGAATAGCCAATGTTGTTATAAACCCCACAAAAAAGGTCTGTTGAGATGCTCCATGATGTATTGAACTGTTGTCTTGTCCTTTCAGATTCCCTTTTTTCCTTTATCCTAAGTAAAGTTGAGCTTGAGAAAATAATTTCTACTCAAGAGTGAGAAACCACAAGAGGTCACCAAAGAACAGGGAAAAGCTCCCAGAGCTGAGCTGGCTCCAGCAAAAGGCCTGAAAAGAAGGAAATCATCCACATTGTTTATGTGTATAGATATATATATTTAGAAAGATACAAACCTGCTAAATTAAACCATTATTTCAGTAAAATTCAATATAACATCTTGCACACAGCCCTTTATTCAAGTTTTATTACTGGCACTGATGCTAATTTTTCCTCTAATCAAAATATTTTATAATTGCAGGTGTAAAAGCAGGCACTGCCCTGCTCACCTCGGGATTGCTCGGCCCAACACTTTGGTGGCTTCAGGAGTGGGGTTCCCGTGTCCTTGGACATGCTTTCTGCAAAAGGCGATTTTAATCCTTTAATACGGCACAAATACTTGTTTCAGGCAAATCCTTTAAATAAATTTACTGTAATTCAGGGTAAATATGAAAAAAAATTAAGAGGAGAAGGAGAGGAAGTGAGGGGAAAAGTAAACTAAAGACTTAAAGTAGTTGGTATTTAACTCCCAGGACGAGTTTTATCACCCACCTCATTTATATCTTTATGAAACATCCCATTTGCCTTCGTGCCTTTTTGCTAGCAAGGGGAATGATACGAATTTTTTCCCAGCTCATTTTTCAATAACTATTCTAGCCATTGAAAGAAAAATGCATTCCCATTTTTATATATTGCATTTTTTACTAATGACATCACCGTTTGCCATAGTGACACTGCTGTCACGAAAATGAATCTCAGGGTGCTGATAACTGCTTTTTGGTTATTTACATCTCTTCAGTGTTCCCCTTGCTGCAGAGAAGTGTTGCTGCAGTGTAAATTCACCAAGGAATGACTGAAATCCATGTGTGAACCTCAGGAATCCTTGGTGGTGTCCCTGGTATTGGGCACCTCCCTGGTTTCCAACACAGCTCTCTGCTGATGAATTATAAGATGGCCTTAGGGTATGGCATTAAGATTAAACCTCAGTCTAGTGAAGCATTAGGTCTTACTGGGGCTTAGAAATGGGCTCTTCTCATTTCAAATTCTCAGCATTCTGGTAATTAAGTTGTAGAGACTAGGAAATTGATAGTCTATCATAGCACCTATAATTACATGGAATTGGAAATTCAATAATGGAAGAAACAAGCTGCCACAATGACAGAGAACATTTCACTGAATGGGAGGGCTTTTCCTCCAGATTTTGACTTGAAATTTATTGGATTTATTTGCTTTATTAAAGGCTTGCTAATGGCTCAACACATTGACCAAAGTCCCCACTTTGTGTACATGACTGGAAACCTGAATGGGTCTTTCCTTGAGACTTGGATAAATCATTCTTATTTCAGTTTTTCCATCCTTAGTATGAGCTTTGCTGGTTCTGTCAGTGACATCTTCTATGGTTTGTCTGAGATCTGAGCTGCTCTGATGCTTCTTGTGCAGGGTCCAGGTAGCGTCGGGCAGAACCAAGCATGAACTTCACACCTGCAGCCCCCCGGGCCAGAATAGTGAAACTGGAATTGTACTGTTCAGGCTCTTCCTTCCTCGCTTCTCACCATCCATTTTGCCATTTTTATAAGCACATAACACAGAGTGTTACCTGCAGTGGCTTTGGGTTAATTTAAGAATTAGGGGTAGCAAGCTTGGCTCGAGGTGTGGCAGTGTGAGATGGCCGATTCCGTCACACAGGGACACCTGAGGAGCAAAGAGCTGCTGGTTGCAATGTGTGCAGCAGGGATTTTGTTATCATTTTTAGAGGGATTAACTCGTGGCAAGGAGACATTCCTGCTCCACAAATCTCAATCCTTGGGACCTGAGATGGGCTGTCCAGAGAAGCTGTGGCTGCCCCATCCCTGGAAGTGTCCAAGGCCAGGCTGGACAGAGCTCGGAGCAACCTGGTCTGGTGGAAGGTGTCCCTGCCCATGGCAGGGGGTGGAAGGAGATGATCTTTTAGGTCCATTCCAGCCAGAACTGTTCTGTGCCTCTGTGATCTGAGGTAAAGTCGTGCAGTCAGTCCTTGGGCTGCTGAGCCTGGTGCAGTCAGAGCCGTGGGGTTTGGAACAGAGAGCGGGCAGTGCCAGGCTCCTGTCCATCACTCATTCACTGTTCTCAGCAGCTGCACGGGCAGAGCAGGGGGTGGTGGGTGGAACCTGCTGTGAAAATGAGGAGGGAATGCTGGAATCCGTGTGAAGCAGAGCTGTGAGAATCCAGAAGAATCAGCTGCCAGGAGCAGAGCTCTGGATTTCCCTCCCTGTCAAGTGTTGGTGGGGCCAATAAATGAGGGATGGACTGTGGCTCTCCACACAGCACTCTGCTCGTGTGGTGGGAATTCAGCATTGTTGTTAAATATTTTTTCATTTATCACTTTTTCCTCTTGAAAATGTGGTGCCAGGAATGATCCTGCTGGCATCTGGGAACTCGCTGGGAGTGAGTTTCCCTGACAACCGAGGAACACATCCTCTAGTGAGCTGCACACGAAGCTTTGTGTTGGTTTGGGTATCTTTCCATGGAGAGGGTGTGGGTTTCTCCCTCCTGAAGCTGTGCTTGGGGGGTAGGAGGGGGTGGCTGCAAGTTTGGGCAGGTTTGGATCCTGATTCCCATACAGAAACAAAGCCAATCTCACCAAGCTGAGTGCTGCAAACAGCAGCAGAGCAGAAGCAGTGGAGGAGAGCAATACAAGGTGTTACAGCACTGACATCTTGTAAGGAGACTCACTGCCCTGAAGAGATTGGCTGTAGGAAAGGGAATTTTGTATATTTTTTTTTAAATCCTCACGGATTTTATTTATTATTGGCTAGTGTGGAAAACGACCAATTCAGTCTTTCTGCTCTGTAATTCCTAAGATTCTTTACTACATATATAAACAGAGGGCAGAAGAACCAACATTCAGATTTATTGCTTTGTCCTAATCAATCGTCTTCACAGGGAAAAATCAGGAAGTCTTGAAAAGAATCAACGAGAATTACTGCAATTGCCTTAAAGAATAAAGAGTTACTATTCCCTAAATCACTTCTGTTTCTTCTTTGCATCACACTTCTCATTAGGTTTTGGATAACCTTTTTCATATTTAATTAAAAGTACAATTGTTACTCTTAGATTAAAAAGAAATCCAAAGCGTTTTTACTGTGGAACCTGAGATATCTTTTCTGAAAAGCACCTGCCACATTCCGAGAGTGTCTCTGGTGTAGCACACTGTAATTTCTGTAACACTCCATGGAGCAGTGGGTTTGGGCTGAATATATAAGATATGTCTCACCTGTGGTTTCAGGGTAAAAGAACTGGCCGAGATAAGGTGCGTCCAAACCAGAGGAAGTAAGATGATGTGCATGTCTTGTTTTCTTTTTAGATTAACTTTCCTGCTCCCAGTGCAGACTAATTTATCTTTAACATTCTGTTTTCCTGGTTGGTTTGCTGCAAGCTGGCTTCGTTGTAACAAGACTGTGTTTTTATCCAAGATAATAAGCCAAGGAGTTGGAATGTAGATTGAAAATTAATCCAGGGCCTGGAATGCCATCTTCAACTTCAGCAAGTTTTAATATCCATGAAAAATAAAGTAGGATTCAAATAGGATTCTGCAATTTTCAATTTTAGTTGTGGTAGGAAAGGCAAAATATCAATCTTTTCCAATAAGCTTTTAGGAATAATTTGAGTGTATGTCCCTTCTGTAGCTGCAAAATTGGTTTTGCTCTGGCAGTCTGGAAGGGGATATTGGCTGCATGGCATTTTCTCTCTGCTATAGCCGAGGTGTTTCAGATACAAAACTCATGATAGAGCTCAGTGAAATATCTGGAAATTCCCACTCTGTTTCCACTAGGACCTTAAGCCAAAAAGCAGTAACAGAAATTCACATGCCAAATGTGAAAAAGGCTTTTTGCATGCTTCTGAAAGGATGATGGCTGGCCAAGGTGACGGGAGATAAGGGCCTTTGATAAGGTTATGATAATTTAATGAGTTCCTGCCACTTTGGGGCTCTGTGCTTCCTTTGAGTCAGTCTGGTTGTTCCCCAGCATTCCCTGGCTGCCCTGTCCCTGGTTTTTCCAGCTGGTCTGCAGCAGGGTTCTCTCTGCTTCTCCCACGGCAGCTCAGCCAGGGGATAACCAGGATTGTCACCTTCCCATGGGCATGGGTCACTCACAGCTCAGCACAGCCACTGAGCTCCTGCCCTGCTCACCTCCTGCCCGGCTCAGGCAGCACCGAGCCCACCCCAGCACACAGGAGGAGCCCCACGTTCTCCTCGGGAATCTGCAAAAAGGAATTCTCAAACTGAGAGTGACATCTCATGTAAGAACAGCTGAAATACGGAAGCGAGAGGAGCATGTCTGTTGCTCATTGAATCTAGGTGCTCAGAGGATGCAGAGAGGCCTTGGCTGGGTTCTTGAATATTATTTTAAGATCCTGCCTTCAGATCCTGACAATTCCAGCCCGTGTTCACTCGGAGTGAGTGCAGTGCCTCCAGCTCTGGAGCTAGCAGCAGGCACAGGAGCCTTCTGGTGAACTTGCCATGGTTTTTTATGGAAAAAGTGCTGGAAACCCCAGAGCCCAGGACTGCAACACTGCGGAGAGAACTCCCTGCCCGGTTGGCAGGTTTGTACCCAAAAAAACAAATGACCTTGGAACAAAATCTGATTTTTTGTTTCAAATTATGCATTTTTCGAACAAGCTGCCAACAACCTGCCCAGTGGGTTTAAAGTGTAAGAAATAAAGCTGATGCTTTCCATTTAGGGCCTGATTTGGATCTCCATTACTCAGTGAAAAGGAGGATATTGAAATTGCTTTGTGCATCAGAAAAGCAAGATCTTTATCTGAGATCCTATATGTGGGAGCATCACAAAGGCACGGCCAGCAAAGCTGCTCCCTTGAGCCACGTCTTTATCTTGTACAAATAACAGATATTGTGGTTTGGGGGGTTTTTTCACTTGTTTTGCTTATGGCTCAATCTTGTGTGGCCTCGAAAGGAGCTTTGTGCTGCCAGAGAGCTCCAGCACAGATCTGTCCCAGCAGCCAGATCTGCCACGGGAACATCCCTTGCAGGCTCGGGGATTTAAGCTGACATCCAGGACTGGCTCTCCCTAAATTGTTTGCACAGCACCTGTTCCTGGTGAGCATCTCCAAGTGCTGCTTTCACACCAACAAGTAATAACATTGCTGTGGAGGAAATGCCCCATTCTAAGCTGTATTACAAGGTTTTTAATAAAGCAATCGAAGCTTGCAGAAATCATATCCCTGTGGCAGGGCATAAGATTTTCTGCACTTACAAAGTTGCAGGAGGAGTCATCCAAGCTCAGTATGGTTTTCAAGTGACAAGTGGTTATTTTGTCAGATGATTATCTGACATTACTGCCTGCAAGAGTAGATGGAGTCTGTGAATCGAGTGCCTCCCAATTTTATGGTTTTAAACTCCTCCGGGGAGGGGAGAGTTTGTAACTCCCAGTTCCCAGTGCCAAAGGTGTAGGCCAGGCCTGGCTTTTAAAGGGATATATTGTGTGACTTTGAATAAACCTCCATTTCTGTAATTTTCTTTATCTGTAAAACAGTGATGATATACAAATATTGTCCTTTTGTGGAGCAGAGAGAAGAGTAGTTATCCTGAGCTGTCAAACATGTCAGTGGCACAAAGTAAATTAGCCATATTAGAGGTTATTAACCAGACCAACACACCAGACAGATGGGGAAAGCACTTACATCCCAAAGAATTATTAAACCTTATTGGCTTTGCTTCTGATGGCATATGGGATTATTTTGAGGAAAAAAAAAAGGGATATTATCTTGTAGCCTGCGTTATCTTTTGGTGAGTCTTACTTTTTTCTCTTCTGTTAACTCTGAGATTTGAAATGCAGCTTACCTGAGCCATGACATGGTGTCTCATGTGAAGTACTGAGACTTGCAACCTCCTGTAAACCAGAGTGCCTGGCCAAGGCAGAGCCCTTGCCTGCAGTATTCCCCTTCCTCCCTTTTCCAGATCAACCCTTGATTGAAAATCAAAGTTGATTGTCCTGCTGGTTTGAAAGTGGCCATGTTCATCTGCATTAATTCTCCTGTGTTGTGGGATTTTTAATGCAGGTTATTTTTCTTAGTGCATGCCAAAATTTTCGTAACTCTTGCTATGTGGTGACTTGAAGAATTCCATTTTTAAAAGAGAATGTTTTGAAGAGGTTGTTTATATCCTAAAATACCCAGTGTACATTACAGCATGGTATTTTTGGATAGCCTCTTTTTTTTTGTATTTCAGAGCAAAAGCACCGTATAAGCTGCTTTTGGCATGAAAGTCAATGATCTTTTTTTTTAATTTTGTTTTGGGGCTTTGCTTTGGTTTTGCTCTTTTAACCAGATAAGCGTACCTGCTTTATCTGGTTGTACATCAGCACAGTTTTCCACTTTAATCCCTCAATAATGTCAAAAGTATTGCTGGAATGAGTCTTTGAAGGTGTGTCTGTGCATATTTTGTTGTGCAGATTTTCCCCTGGGAATGCCCCCTCAGACCTGGCCATTTCCAGTTCTAGCTCCCACCCGGGGACCCCTCCTGCCAGGGAAATGGGCTGTTCTTCTCACTTTGCTGTTTTTGTGTGTATATGTGTGTGTGTGTTCTTCAGAAAGCCAAACTTGGGCCAGCTGGTAACAAAGTCATTACTTCAACAGAAGACAAGAACTCAAGTGTGCCCTCCAACAATCTGGACAGGGTGAAGCTGACAGATTTCAACTTTCTCATGGTTCTTGGAAAGGGGAGCTTTGGCAAGGTAGGAATTCTTCAGAATTAATTCACTCACATTCCTTTTGGTTTATTTTCCTTGAGGAGAAATGAATAAACAGTTCTCTAAGAAGCAACATCCAGAGTCAAAAGGATGTGCACTTTTGAGGAAGGATTTCTTAACAGGGAGTGAGGTCATCCCCCTAAGTACTAGCAGGCTTCAGTCCTGATTGACAGTTTTCTTGAAAAAATAAAAATAAATTTAAAAACTCAGACTGTTGGGTAAGATGGGAACTCGTTGCTGACTTTCAGATCCTCACTTCTTGGCAGTTTCAAGAAAACTGAATCTACTTTTCTGGCTTTAACACCTAGGTCACTCTGCCCGTTCTGGAAGTCACCAACACTGGTAAGGCTGAATACTGAGGAAAAACCAGGAATAATGTTCATATATATTTGAAATCCAATAGCTGAGAGAACAGACTGCCATTTTTCTGTCTGTTTGAACAAAACTCAGGTGATAAAGTGCCCTTTACTGAAGAAGTCTCCTGGCACCTAACATTTTATCAGCCCTTCAGCTACGAGCCCGCGGTCAAGCAGCAGGTTTGGGCACAGGCTGTGTCTGAAGTGGCTGTACCATGATCATAATCATGGAGTTTGGATCAAATTTATCTATACAAATTAAAGGAAAAGCTGGCTTGCCATCTCTCCAAGTCTTCAGGCATCTGAGTGCCCTTCCCTCCTCGGCCTGGGGGATTTTCACGCCGCTGTTTCTCTTTCCTGCAGGTGATGCTGGCAGACAGGAAGGGCACAGAGGAGCTCTATGCAATCAAAATCCTGAAAAAAGACGTGGTGATCCAGGATGATGATGTGGAGTGCACCATGGTTGAGAAACGAGTCCTGGCACTGCAGGATAAGCCCCCGTTCCTGACACAGCTCCACTCCTGTTTCCAGACAGTTGTACGTGAGCTCTGTCTTTCTCGCCACCCCGATGTTTCCCAGACCTCGTGGTCATGGATTTTATCACCCCAGTAACATTTATTTTCATCAACCTATGTATGGTAGCCTCTGCACGTAGAAAATGGTGAAGAAACCCCACATGTAATTACCCCTTGTATCTTAAATATAAAACCTCATTTGAAGGAGTTTTCTTCATGCAGGCATTCGAGCAGGCCAGCATGGCAACTCCTAAATGTAATTAGATGTGCTTTCCTAAGTCACAGCCTCAAGCCCAGACTCCCAGAGGTTCCTAAATACTTTCAAAGCTCTGAGGACAGTACTTGAAAAGTCTTAATGGCTGTTATTATGTCGTGGGGTTTTGAGTCATGAATCAGTGTTGGTGGATTTAATTTAGTTTTCTGTCACTTCTGGGTGACACTGAGGGGTTTTTTCTTTTTTCCTTATAAAAATGTGAAGTGGATATATGCCCATCACATTGCAGAACATCTCCCAGTGACAGATTTCAGGATGGAGCTGATGATCCAGTGTCACCGTGCCAGCCTCTTGGATGGCACGAAGTCATGGAATCATTGAGGCTGGAAAAGTCCTCTAAGATCACCAAGTCCAACCATCAGCCCACACTCCCCACAAAACCATGTCCTCAAGTGCCATATCCACACCATCTTCCAAAGGAAAACTTGCTAGGAAGGATTAGAAATGCCCTCAAAGCAGGAAATTTTGACCATCTTCGATTTTTTTCTTCATTTAATTTTAGAGACATATTTTTCAGACTGAGCTATGTTTGTATAACTCTTGAAACTATTGGAGGCAAATAATCTGTAAAAGCATGGCACAAAAATTGGCAAAACCAGACAGACCTCATCAATCATTTACTCTTGAAGGTTGTACAAAACATTCCACTTCCATTTCCTGATCTATAATTTTTTCCCAGTCCTAATAATCCTAAAAGCTTTTTAATAACGTGCTAGTGACTTTTTTTTTTGGCTGATCAATGAATATCTAATATTGTCTCTAATGTATTTATGTGCCTCTTTAATACTTGCTCCTAGGACCGGCTGTATTTTGTGATGGAGTATGTGAATGGTGGGGATCTCATGTATCACATTCAGCAAGTAGGAAAATTTAAGGAGCCACTGACAGTGTGAGTGTTCATGTTCATGTATTCAAATCGTGTCATCATCTTGATTTTACTTTCTAAGAGGATTTGGTTTCTTCTTCTTCTCAGGCTCAGGATGAAGTCCAGGCTGGCCTTTGTTTGTTTTTAAGGCCCCAAATCTGAACTTTGAGTTAAAAATGTTGTTTGCACACATAGACCAACAGTACCTGTGCCTTTATTCAAAAACACAGCACAAAGGCAGGAGAGGCTTGAAAAGTGACAAGAATTTAAGCAGGGCAGCAGGAAATTAAAAATGTTACTTCAAATTCTGATGTTGTTTTTAACAGGAAATATTAAAAAAAAAACCCCAGTGAGTAGAATTCTTCAGTCTGAATATGCATGCTTCAGTGCTACAGAGAAAGGCAGTACAAATAGACTCAGCATTGCAATATAAATTACAGTTTATACAATATAAACTCAATGTATAGCTTGTAAGAATTTCTGTGATATATTTGTGAGGAGTTAATAAGGGATTAGAGTTGTTTATGTCCATGATTCTTTTCAGGTAATTGTACATCTGGCACATCAGTGAGCAACTGGAAATGATCTGTAGCATATTTAAGAGTGAATGGTTCCATTTTAGTAATCCTCATAATACCTCATCACCACTTATTAGTGTTTCATAAATCGTTTACTAATGAAACTTTAAAATCAAGGGTGACCAACTGCGTTAGGCATTCAGTTAAAATAATTTCTCATTCTGATTTAAGCAATCAGGCCTTGTTTAAACGAGAGGCCTTCTAAATAGAAGTATTTCAGATGCAGACAAACATTTTAACAAGTCACTGAATAAAACTGAGATGGTGTCAGATCATCCTTGACTCCCAGCTAATGCAACTTGCCAACACTTGGCAAAATCTGTGGTGCTTCATGACAGCTTTTGCCTGTGCTGCATCTTCATCACACGTGTTCCCAAACACCTCTGATCGGGTGTTGCAGAGCTCAGTTGCTTCCTCTCCCTTGTGCTGAGCCTAAAAATTAATCTCATCTTTAAATAATCCTCTCGCATAGAACTTGCACGGTTCCACAGCAACCAGCTCCAAACAGCCACCAGTATTCTGTGCCTCTTCACTGCATTCAGCAATTATATTTTATATGGTAATCATTTTAATTAGCTCCGTGTAATTAATCCATTAACAGCCTGTATAAAGGAATACTATTTCTGCAAATTATTTCATGCCATGTGAATTGCAATGTACATTGAGCTGCATCCTGAATTCATCAATACATGAGTAGAGATAAGGACCTGTGCAGCAGAGTTAGATCAGTGTAAAAAAGCTGTGCTCCAGCTGCACCATTTTTTGTGGTCCAGGGAGCCATTTTCAACTTTTTTTTTTTAATTCTGAGTTATTATATCATTAAATACTCAAAAATGTATCTGTTAAGGTCCAGTAGAAGTGAGATATCTTTTATGTTACCTGTATATACACACTATAAATTATATATTTCATATGCTATTATATTTCATTCTTTACTGTGATTCATTTCCAGTTTATTTTGCCGGAAGAAGATCATGAGACAATAAGAAATCTGTTGATTTTTTTTTCCCACACAGGTTCTATGCAGCTGAGATCTCAATTGGGTTATTCTTTCTCCATAACAGAGGGATTATTTATAGGTGAGTATGATCTGACATAAGTAATTTCTGAACTATTTTTAAAATCCCAAAAGGATCAGTTTCTTTAACATTTCAGTGTATTTTTAAAGCAGAAAGCCATCAGTGTAGAGCTCTTTTTGTTGTGTTGGTGCTGGTGAGGTGGAATCCAAAGCCATGTTTTACCTGTGCTTTCTGACACCTGTGCTGTGCCCAGCTCAAATAAAACCTCTACTGTCGCCCTGGTTTTCTCAGCCTTCTGAATTTACATTTTTTGGAGTCAGCGTTCTCACAGTTTTCATGTAAATAATAGCCAGTGTTTACTTAACTGTTCTTTTTTGTTTTCAATCTTTTACAATGAGAAAAATTATGATGGGCAGTCTTTTTAACCAGTGTGGTTGGAGAGGTGTTAACATCAACTTCCAATCCATTGTCGGATCGAGAGATGTATAAATATTGAGAGAAAATAAACACTTGAGGTCATTCACCTTCTGACATCTCAGTGTGCGAGTGTGGTTTTCTCTTGTCCTGTAGCCACACTCTTGAAAATGGAAGAGTTTATATTTTGTATTCCTGTGTGATGTTTAATAGTATTACACATTCAAAAGTCTCAGGTGCGGGTCATTGTCCAACCCAGAGAAGCTGTGGCTGCCCCTGGATCCCTGGCAGTGCCCAAGGCCAGGCTGGATGGGGCTTGGAGCGCCCTGGGACAGTGGAAGGTGTCCCTGCCCATGGCAGGGGTGGCACTGGATGGGCTTTCAGGTCACTTCCAACCCATTCCGGGATTTTAAGGTCATTCGTAGATGTCTGCCCAGCTCCCTCCAGGCTGAGCCAGCCCCACCTGTGCACCCTGAACCTCCACCCCCAAAGAGCTGCAAATATTCCTTATTCAGAATAAGCTGGCCTTAGCTGATCCCGAGCATTAACCTTTGATTCCTGTGATTCTTCTCAGAGATCTGAAATTAGACAATGTGATGCTGGACTCAGAAGGACACATTAAAATCGCTGATTTTGGAATGTGCAAAGAACACATGTTAGATGGAGTAACAACCAGGACCTTCTGTGGCACTCCAGACTACATTGCACCCGAGGTAAATATTGACCCTCTCAGGAACCTTTTAGTCTCTCAAATGGAAACTGTCCCTACACATTTTACACCACTGGGTTTGGGTGGCTGTAACTCCAGATTCCCTGTGGTGGCATCGTTTAACTTCTGCAGGTGTATTGGATATATTTGTGAATTAATGCAGTGTTATCAGTAAGACTTCACTATTTTAAGAAACACTTAGTTGATTGAAAAACTAGTTTTTTATGAGGTAAGTGGCTCAGATTTTGTTCATTCTAGCAAAAGACTCAAAAAACCCAGGTTCACCAACTTGTGATCTTAAATTTATAGCCTGGAAATAATATTATACTAAACTTTGCCATTTGTGAAGTTATACAAACTTCCTGGATGTTGCTGAGCTTGTCGTTGAGATCAGCAAATATTTCACTGGCAGCAGACAATGGTGCTTTGATCTGTTTCTCCTTAGCTTCACACCGCTGCCAGCACACATTTATTTAAAGGATTGTTTGGCATTTTCAGGAAATCAAAAACCACTCACTGGTTTTTGGGAAGGCGCTCGTGAGGTCTTAAAGCTTTTTGCTGACCTCTCTGTAAAACCACCGTGCTCTTCTCCAGGCCATGTCCTGCAAGTGCTGCACAGGTGCCACGAGTTGCTGCTCTTCACCTCAGGAGAGCTCCTGTCATTGAAGGCCTCTTCCAAAAGCTGTGAGATCAGGCCTTGAGTGGAGTTGTTGTCATAAATCCATAATTTGCCTTGAGTTTTCCGTGACTTGGCCATACCTGTGCAGCTTTCAAGCCACCGAATGTGACATTGGAGCCTGAACCAACTGCAGTGGGTCTAAAATGAAAATATGATCATGAGAAGCACAGTTGTGCTTCAAGGCACTGGGATTAATACGAGCTTAGAGTTAAGATTTTCAGTCTGGATATGATTTGTATTTCAGTAGTTGAGGTCTAAAGAATTGAAAACAAGCACATGTGGTGATTTGGATATTATTCAAATATATGAATATTAAAATCTGGTATTTGTGCATACTGAGCTTTCAAGAGCCTTGATTTGTTTGGCAGCAAATTTGATGCAAGAGGCTGGGTCCTGATCCAAGAGACTCAGTTGTTCACTGGGTACTGAGCAAGAGGCAGCTCTGGCTGAAGCTTTCCTGGCTGTAATTGAATGTTTGTTGGAATGAGGGAGATTTATACACGGACAAGTAAATTAGTGTCTAAGGTGAATTTTGTCATCTCCCTGAAATTGGAATGAAAAATAGTTTGTTTTTTCCCCGATTCCTAATTCATGCTTTTCAGAGTGAAATATTGTGTATTATAAACCCTTGTTTTTTTCACCATTTGCTGTTGCTTGCAGCAGGATATCAGAACGCCCAGAGCAGTATCTCATTTTCTTCTGTCAAAACATAAATGAAGCCAATACTACAAATTAAAGTGTCCTTTCTGTGGCAATTGTCTTGTGCCAGTCAATGCCAAGGAACATTTTGTCAATACCAGAATGCTCAGTGTGGGTCAATGCTGAAGCAAATTATTTTACTTTATTTGGAAATTTCATATAAAGAAATAAACCTTTTACCAAAACATCCAATAAGTGAGAGAAAATTAGTCTACTGTCTTACAAGCAGATTGGATTTGATTTTGTTTAATTGGCTGATTTTCTTTTGTTTCTGAAGACATTATTGTGACTGACAGATTGCTAACTAGTTCTATGGTAACTTCAAAGGAAGGTTCCTGTTTTGCTTGCAGGGGTGTTTCAGCTCATGTTTCCATGAGCTAAAATTTATAAATTTATAATAGATTTTAATGAGAATTCACTTTCTCGGTGCCATTCCCTTCTGGGTGGAGATAAAGGAGCTAAATCTAAATAAACTGTATCTGGAGTAGAGTCCTGTGAGTGGGCTGCACTCAAACATGGAGAATTAGCTCTTTTCAGCAGCATTTGGGGAATAATGTGGTGACTCTCCTGGGGCCTGAGGGAGCCCACGCTGCCCCTGCAGGACCTCCCCACAGATAGACTGGAGAACACACAGCTGCAAGGACCCTGCTGGGGCAGCTCAGCTGGTGTCCCCTGTCCCAGCTCTGCGGGGAAAAGCAGGGGAGTACAGTGCTGCCTTCAGCAAAGCGAACCCCCCAGTCTGCTGTGCTGCAAAATAATGTTTTCCTTTTTTTTATGAGAGGGAAAGTTGCCATTTGCTATTACTTAGGTGTATAATGGGCTGGAATTATTGTTAATTTTCTTACGCTGTGCAATTTGAGAGGTGTGCAGAGGTTAAACTGGTGGGATCCCGGGTCTGACAGCTGCTCTCAGGCAGAAAGTGGTTATCCTGTACAGAGTATTTCCTGATGTGCTGAACTTAAATATTTATGGTCGGAGTGGTGAAATAGCTGTGAAATCAATTAGTACTTTGTGTTTCCTTGACCAGTCAAGAGAGACAGGAGGAGATGGATGTCAAGAGGATTAGGAGGAAGGGATTCTGCCAGCACAGAACCCCACCATCAGCATCCCTGCAGCAGCCAGAGTGCTGATTTTAAATTTCAGGGGAATTTAAATTAGAAATTCCATTTCCCTTCTCTTCCATCTCGCAGCCTCAGAACCTTCAGTTCCAACCTTGAATTTGCCAGGATTGTGGGAGGCAAATAGGTGTCACAAAGGTTGGGAAAGTGCATTTGACCATTTCTCGTGCTAGTAATATTTATTTCTTTTAATAACTGAGTTTTAACTTTTCCAGCAGGCGTCATATATGCTCACAAAAGATTTCCTCTTGCCTCTGGGATATAATCTTTTCATCCCAACTGGCTACTAGCTGCAATGATCTAAACATTCCTACAAATTGCTGATATTAATCTCTGTGTCCTGCTCTTAACTGTTCCTTCCTTGGAGGCAAAATTGAGAAAAAAAGAAAAAAAAGCAATTCCTTCTGCCAATTTTGCTTGATGAGAAAAATTCCTGAGCTCTTTCTGAGCACTGATGTCCAAAGAACCTGAAAAGGCAGAGCGCTTAATACATGGCAATAGATGGGTAACATGGGACATTTGAAATGCAAAAGGACATGAGAAAGGCAATCATTTGACCTAATGATGGAGAAGGAGGGGGAGGGAAGGATCCCATCAGCTTTCCACTGCTGCCTGGCCAGTGGAAATCAGGAATCAAAGCTGGAGGAGGGTACAGGTCTTCATTTCTAGGGACAGGAGCTCCCTCACAGCTCTGTGAGTCTGCTCTGCACGCTGTGGTGAGAGAGGAGGTCATGTTCACATTGCCCTCATTTGCTCTAAGAGATACCAGAACTTGTACATGCAGATAGAACAGCTTTGGCAGCTGCTGCAAGGCAGGCAGGGATGGCTTTGAGTGCAGCAGCTGGGAGGTGACACACGATGAATTCTGGGTGATGAGGGGAGAACTACTGAAAATACAACATTTAGAACTTGCTGACTTTGTAGCAATGCGTGTTTGCCTGTACACTGAAAGCTCATCTGCTTCCTCCCACATGCAGTCCCTCCCTGGAAGTGAGCATTCTTCCCTCTCGTTTGCACTCCCCAGTTAGTGCTGTGAGCAGCTCCCAGTGCGAGGAGTTTGTCTGCAGGTTCCACACGAGCCACGTTCCTCAGGGAGTGAACGTGGCAAAGGACTGGCCTGAGCTTCCCTTGGGCCCCAGCCTTCCCAGGATCAAGGCAGAGTTCAAACTGGGTGTGTCCGGGTAGGAGGGAAGGAAGGAAACTCCCCCTGTACAGCAGCAGACAGTGACAGCACCACCTTGTCCTACGTGGAGGTAGCTCCGTGACAAAGGTGTTGTCATTGCATTTGCAGTGGGACCTGTGCAGCCTCCCTGGCTGTGTTTATGTCTCAGTTCCCACTTTTCCATCACAGACTGGCTCAGGTGAGGGGGTTGTGCACCAGCTCAGAGGGGCACTGCTCTGTTCATCAGATGTGGCATCAAACAGCACGAAAATTGTGGTGATTCTGACCATACATTGGAGCTTTTTCCATGTTAATTCTGCCTCTCTTGATGATTCTGTTTGCTATTCTCTCCCAAAGGCAGGTTTCATAGGAGAGATTGCATTTCCTGGTGTGAATGCTGTAGAGAAGAACCCAGCCTTGACTCACCCCTTGCTGGATAAAAATCAGCATGGAGTCTGTGCTTTGGTACAACTTTCACTGTAGGACATTGCTTTGCTGCATTTAAATGATTTCCTCCTCTCAGTAATCCCATCAAACTCCTTCCCAGTAGGGACAGAAGTGGACTGTGGGCTCCTGGACAGACCTGGCTGCCAGGTACAGAACCTTGGCAGCCTGGCAGCATTTCCTTTCTCGTGGCTTTGGATCTTTTTCTCATTTGCTAATTGAAATAAACTGTTCCTCCCAAAACCACATACCTGGGCTGCACTTGTACAAAACGTTCTGCCCTTATAAATTAATGACCTGAAAAACATCCCTTTTTTTTAATGTAAAATATTCTTTTCCATAAGGCAGGGAGACATTGTCAGAGAAGGATTGAGGATGAAATGTTTGGTCATTTTCTGTGTGTAAAGGCCAGTGTTTTTCCTGGATGAAAGTTTGAAAGTGTTTGGTGTTTCGAAAGGCAATATTGATTCCAGCAGGAACTTACAGGTGGTGGAAATGGAAGGGAGAGGAACCAAGTATGTCAACTACTATAATATGAAATGAATGGCCCAAATATATCTTTTTAAGCCCATATTACTGCTAAGAGACAACTAATACAGACTGCCTTTATGTAGGGCCTTCCAAATGAGAATCTTGTTTTTATCTCTGGTTGTCTAATATATTCCAAAGCGCAATTGATTTTGAAATCCTATGGTTAGAAACATTGCAGTAATTTTTAAGTCGTGTTCTGCTGTATCTCAGGGAAGGACGTATATTCACACAGAGCCTATAATTTTATTTAGTAGCCAGGCAGTCCTGCTTTATTGCACTGGTGACTCACTATTTTCCTGAGCAACCACGCAACTTGGCAGTTCAACTTCTCTTTCAGACAACTGAAAAATTTAGGATGTGTGATGTGTTCTTGACTTGGCAATTTATTTCACAAAGAATAAAAACATGAGCAAAGAGGAAAAAGAATGCAAGCCCCTCTGGAGTACTGCCTGCCTCAGTTCCCTGCTCATTCCAGTGGAGTGGAGATGTTGGAGTCGAAGGCTCTGATATTGCCTTCAGTGGGGCTGGGCAGGGACTGGGATGTCCTGTATCCCTTCACAATCCACTGTGTGCCTTCACAGTTATTTAGAAAGAGGTCTGGGGAACAGCTGCACCTCCAGACTCCTCCACACCATGACCAAATGCAGCTCTTCAATAAATGAGCACTGATCTCTGAGGAGGCCTCGATTAAAGAAGGTGACGCAGGGCGGGACCCAGGTGCTGCTGGCACTTGCAGCCTTTCCTTGTGTCAGAACTCAATTTGTACTGCTCTGTGAGTCAGATGTGAACCCAGAGGATGGAAAATACTTGACATTTCCATTAGACTGAACAGCAGAACCCCCTTTCTTTTTGGTGTAGCTGGTATTTCATGCTGAGTATCACAATCATGCAGCTTGGGAAAACTCAACTGAGCTTTTCAGGGTTTTGCTCTTTTCCTAAATTTTTATTCCTTTTACAGCAGAACAAAAATATAAATATTGAAAAGAAAGGTTTAATTGTTGATAATCCATAAGTTGAGTGAGTCTCTTGTTTCAAACTTTGACACAAACAGTTGGATAATGGTTTTTGCCTTCTCCCCTACATTGTGCTGCTGTACTTCCCCCTTTGCCTTCAAATGCACGTCCCAAGGACTCCTGAGAACTTCATTTTCCAAGATGTCAGGGTACCAAAGGCATGGGTGGGTTTAGACTAATATTTGTAAAACAATCCAACTCCCACTGAAACCTGTGAGCTGGAGTGAGGATTACAGGGTTGTCTTTCTGGCCTTTTCCAAGGAAATATGTCCTCCTCTGCGTGTCACACGTGTACCTTATGTGCCACAAGGCTGGGGCTTTGTTAACACAGGCATTTTTCCTTTGTTTTTTTTTTGTGATTATGCAGATTATTGCTTACCAGCCCTATGGGAAGTCCGTGGATTGGTGGGCATATGGTGTGCTGCTCTATGAGATGTTGGCTGGCCAGGTAAGATTCATCCTCCTCACTGTGACCTCCTCCTGCACTCCAAGGCTGCTCTGTTCCAAGGCTCCCTGAAGGTTTAGACCATTACAGGATAAGACTGAAGCCTTTCATTCTGCTGTTATCTCCTTGTACTCTCGACTGACTCAACTGAGAATGTATTTAGGCTTTAAGCTCTTTATGTTGCACCCACATAATCAAGCTCTGCCTTTGAATACGGCTCCTTTGTACTGCAATAATGTTATAAATAGCCATCTTCAGAATTGAAAGGGAGACACTCGAGCAGGAAAATGCATGTCAAGTGGAAGAAATACCATTTAGTAGTTTGAAACCACAGGGAAGCATAATAAGAGTGTGTGTATAAGCTCTGCATTGCAGTTAAGTCCCAAGAATACAGTTTTTGTACTGTATGCCCTGTGGGTAAAATATGGGGCTCAGCACTTGGAAATCTGCTCAGTTACAGACCCCTCGTTCTGCACTGTTAATGAGAGGCTGCTCTGAGTCACTCGGGTAGGGGAACAACACTGTCCTGCAATAAATGGCAGAGAAGTACCAACTTTAAGGAATTCTGTTAGTCTTGAGTTGAAAAGGATTCCTGCAATTGGCTTTCTGTGAGTGGTACCTCAAGGCGGGCATTTCCCAAGCTTGAAATATACATTTGTAACAATTGCCTTTCAGAGTTTCTCTGCAGAATTCCAGTGGACACTTTAAAAGTTTAGTGTGTAGCAGTTGCAGCTGTTGACATTTGCAGGCGGAATTGAAAATATTGGCCATTGGAATGCTTTAGAGAAAAGGAGATTTACCATTAGCTGGGTCTTGCACAGGGCCCATATCCTGGGGATTTATCCATGGGCACTTTTCTACCCGCTGTGTTTTAAAATACAGTGTAGCCCTTCCTTGTGATAGTCTCAGAAGCAGAATCTACAGCCATGGCATAAAACAAACTGGAGTTTAACTGGAATTAAGTGAGGAATGGATATGCCTTAGCACAAGGTAATTGAAAGTTAGTCTCCAAACTTCACCCTTTGAAGTATTTTGCCTGTCTGGTGCGCAGGAGCTTTAAAAGCTGATTAAAGCTGATCACAAAGATAATCCTGCACACATTTCATTAACCTGGCTGCCATTCTGGGGACAGAAATGAACATTTCTCCTTGATTTTAATCTGAGACTGTTGAACACTAAGCTTGTGGGTCAGCAGATATCCAGGCTGCAGATGGCTGTGGGTTTGGTGTGTGTTCCTGGACAAGGAGCACTGCTGTGTACTAATCTCTTTGAGCAGGGTGTTGTCATGCCATCTCATAAAAAGTGGAGAATTTAAAACCATAAAAAGGACAACTCAGTAAGTTGCTCAGTTGTGATTTATTTTCAACAGCCTCCATTTGATGGGGAAGACGAAGATGAACTTTTCCAGTCCATAATGGAGCACAATGTTTCCTACCCAAAGTCACTGTCCAAAGAAGCTGTCTCCATCTGCAAGGGGGTGAGATAAAATTTTATGTATCATTAAACTCCTTTTTGGCAATCCTTGCGAGTAGCTGGCTTTGCCTGGCTTCGACACAGCTCTGTAGTATTTTAAAGTGCAGCTTCTGTCAGGCAGTGCTGAGCTGTGTTGTCACTTGGTGTCACTGGTAAGTGCTGGGCTCTTCCCGCTGTGCCTGCTTGTTTTATGGGAAGAACAAATGTCAGGATCAGGAGCTGCCAAACCCAAAGCAGGATTTATAAACAGGACGAGGGTGTGAAGAGTCTCCTCCCGCTTTGCCTCTCGGCCCGCGGCAGCACAGCCCTGATTTTGCAGGGTGAGATTTCTCAGCTTGGATGGAGATACTGCAGCGAGTCCTCAGCCCAGAATGCCTAATGACAGGATCAGAGCACAGGAGTTTAGCAGAACCATTTTTAAAGTAGGTGAAGATGAGCTTATGTCAAAATCTTTAGCACAGATGCAAGGAAACTGTGGGGAAATCCTGACCCAGTGGTACCTGTGTGGCCTAAAATTGGTCTTAGATTCTGAATTTTTTTTTTTTTTTACTTTTGAGGAAAATAATAGATTTGGCTTCAGGGGATTAGCTTAGGGAAAAAGAATTCATTTGACTTTCCTTTGATTCCGTGTGATTCTCCAGAGCACCATCAGTGTGCAGCTTTTCCAATCCACCGTCTGTAATGGGTTATTTGATGTCTGACTTACACTGATAAAATACCACTGCACTTTGTTAATTTGGTATTTACATTCTCCCCATCCTTTGCAACCATTTGTGAAGTATTATACCTGGGCTGGATATTCGTTCCTTAAGGAAAATCATCAAGGAAGAGCAAAGGTGTTTAGAACAAGAAGGTAAAATGAAAGACCTAGCTAATTTTGGAGCTTATCCCAGTGTAGACATGCTGGCCAACAAAAAATAAACATGATGTATTTTTGTAAAGTACATTCAGATTGTTGCCTTGCAGTGGCAATCATATTCAACCAGCACAGTCTGAACTTGATGTAATTGCCCTGCTTTCAGCTCCCCTGTTTGCTGCTCTCTGGGTGCTCGTGCCAAGGGAGGGCAGAAAGCTAAAATTGCCCTGCACTGTGAGGTTTAAGGGAAGATCTCTGTGATACTGACATGTTCTTCATCTGCATTTAACTGACAAATTGATCTCATGTTTCAGTGGGAATTTCTCCTGAGCTAGGAAGCCAATATGAGAAAGCTTCTGACCCTTGCAGTCAGTGGTAGCTCAGCAGTCCCAGGGCTGGGCACCACTGGGCAAGACAAACGTGCCCACTCCGCTCTTGGAATTGATTTGTCTGCTTGACTTCCAGTCCCCTGATTGAGAGTTTGTTGGGTTTGGTAAATGCAGCAACTTTGGAAAGAATTAAAGCTACTGGAATCAATACTCCCATTTTCTTTTATCACCTACTGTTAAAGCAAGGGGTTTGGAGAAGGTAACAAAAATGGGAAAGTTGCTGTTAATCTTGAAGAAAGCTGTGATTCCTGGCCAGTGCACAGCCACTTCCCAAACCTGCTTAGAGTCGCTTTTATTTTAGGTTCAGAATTGGAATCAGATCAACTCAACATTTGGAAGGAGACTGAAGTGGTACAGCTGAGGTTTTAGGATCTGTTGAGGTATCACTCCCAGCAGTACATTAATCCTATATAATTTGTAAAAGAGCTTTAAAAAGTCCCCACAAAACCAGAGCTGAGAGTTTAAGGCTACATTGCACAGTTCCCAGTGTCCACACCAATTGGAAAATGCTGAGGAGCTTGTTAATTAGGGAGCACATTGCAGTTTCTGAGCACGCCAGGCTGGTGGGTTAGGGGCTGGTTTTTTTCCCCAAGTCTGTTTAATCTGTGTAACTGGTATGGTATTGACCAGGATGTCATTAAGAATGCGAGGGAGGAAACACAGATTAGATGTTGTCAGCTGGGTGCCAAAGAATTCGAGGCTCTGTAATGAGATGCCTTGAACAAGCCCCAGAAAAATGAAATGGGAGTGGGGGGGTTGTACTCCATACAGCTTTAGTGCATTGGAATTTATAATGTTTAATTGATTGTTGAGATAGGGCAGGAGCTGTTCTGGAGTTCTGTGAGACTGAACTGAGAGACTGGAGGGGAAATTTGGGAGTGAGCTGTGAGCCAGCAGGGATGGCAGTGTGTCCTGGGCACCATCTGCACCTCCAGCAGCAACCTCTGCCCAGTGGGAAAAATTTCCTTGGTTCAAGCCCCTAATTTTGCTGCTGATGTGCTGTCTCCAGTGATCAAACAAGAAAATTCTTCAAAAAATTAATTTTAGCATTTCAAAACAATTTTATTAGCCATGTGTATCTTCAGGAGAGGAGCAAGAGCACTGCAAGCAAGGGAAGGTCCCTCTCACTTCCCTTCCAGCATTAAACTGAATCATTTGGTGTTTCTTCCCAACAGCTAATGACTAAACATCCTGCAAAACGCCTTGGCTGTGGCCTGGAAGGTGAAAGAGACATCAGGGAACACGCTTTCTTCAGGAGAATCGACTGGGAAAAATTGGAGAACAGAGAGATTCAGCCACCTTTCAAACCTAAAGTGGTGAGTGAGATGCCAGGTCCTTCCCGTGCTAGCTGTGCCTGCAGCCCTGCTCCCTGTGGGGCAAGGTTGCTGCTGGGGCTGCAGACCTGGGGCACGGCTACAATNTGGTGGGAATGCTTGGGTCCTTCCCCCTGGGTGGAGCATCTCCCAATGGGATGGTGAGTGATAGGGCAAGGCCTTGATGGGCCATGAACAGGAGATAATCAGGAGCCAATAATGCAGGAAGGCCTTGATGGGCCATGAACAGAAAAATAGTCCAGAGGGAGGAGGCAGGGAGCACCACCCTGCCTGGGCCCAGCAGCTCATGAAAATGGCAATAGAATGTTTTTTGGGGCCTATCTTACACTATAAGCTATGACAATGAGGCACTTTGATCAGGACAGAGCTGTCTGTGAGCCTGCTCATGCTCGACCCCACGTGCTGGGGAACCCAGGGAACTCTGGGCCTTAGAAAAAAGGCTCTGAGTGGTTTGAGCCCTGCCTGGATGGTCACACACGGCGTGAGGAGCTGGAAGCAGGGAGAGCTGGCACACCCACAGCAGCCACGTGAGACTGGTAATAAATGTGCTTCACCACTGTCTCCTCTGAGCAACATCTGGAGTCAGGATCCGACCGAGGGATTTGGATTAGAGGGGTGAATTTCCTCCCAGGTTGGCTGCCCAGCAAAGGGGGTTTTATTCCCCATCCTACAGCAATGTCTGCTCAGTTTGTAAGAATAATCCCTGGTTTATTTTCCATGATTATTACTGGTTTGCACACGTGTATCTACAGGAACATTTTAGAAATCCAAGCAAGTGGAAAGATGTCCTTACCCTGAGAGCTGTTTGCGTAATAGAACTGGAAGAGCTTTGCTTGTTGAGCCAGAATTTCTTTCAGCATGTACTGTGCTTTACTGACAGGCAAAGAGAAGGCTTTGCACACAGGAATACAAGCTTTAAGGAACAGCTGTAAATTCTTATGTCCTAACATTGAATCTTTCTTCTCTAACCCTTTTATTTTTCAGCTGAGAATCCTGGCTGGCTTTAGCAGCTCAGGTGCACGGTGACTGGTCTGTACACTGATCTATTTGCTCATACAGACACACCAGTGAGGTATCACAAACTAATGAACAGAGGGACGCCAGTACCTGAATTACTCTTCACTTCTGTCATACAAATGACATTTTCACATCACCAGGTGGAGAGTTGCAGCTGAGAACAGTGTTTAGTGCTGAAGGAAATACGTTTTTGCCACAGTGTGGATTTTGCATGCAGGGAAGGGTGTAAATAAGTGAAGAACTTGTGTGGTGCTGCCAGTCCTGCCCAACCCAGAGCTGGCTGTGCAAAGGGCACCTGCTCTCTAGAGCATATTTTATGGAAGGTTCTTATTACATGGTTCTCAAGTCAAATTTAAAGCTGATCATAAAGCAGATCTGCCTTCACATCTGTAGGTTTTATTAGCTCGGGAGCTGAGTGCTTAGACTCTCCTTGAAGTTAAAAGTAACACCAGCATGAAGGTGCTAAAAGCTTGAAGTGTGGTCTGGTTCCATCCCAGCTCCCTGGCAGATCCTGGCTCCTCCTCAGAGCAGCTGTGCTCGGTCTCCCTGGTTATCATGACCTGGTTTGTTTGCACAGGCTGCTATTAAAATTCACCGAGGCGGATTCACACAGAGCCCGACTCTCCCAGACAAAAATAACTTAAAATCCAAGTCTTGTATTTACATACCCTATGCACAACTCATTGGTGGTGATTGCTGATTCTATTTATATCAGTATCATACAATTACAGAATCGTTTAGGTTGGAAAAGACCTTCAAGATCATCAAGTCCAACCATTATCCCAGAACTGCCAAGCACACCACTGATCTGTGTCCCTAAACACCACATCTGCACACCTTTTAAATCCCCCCAGGGGTGGATATTGACATTAGAAAGCAAAAAACACAAAATCCTTAATCTGTTTGAAGATACGGATGTATTTGTAGGCTTTGTTTGGGGTGGGTTTTGTCAGGAAACCCTTGTAGGTGCATCTTCTCTAGGAAGCAGCTTCCTGCAGGAGCAATCCTGCTGCTTCCACAGTCCTTACTCAAACACAGAGCTGCAGATTTTGGGTCAGCAGTTGGGTGCTGTAAATAACATGTTCCCTTCCAGACTGACATTTCACAATTACAGGTATAGACTGATTATTTGGCAAGGACATTTTCCTCATATTTCCAAGTTTAGGAGTTTGAGGAGTCCTGTAATTTCAGTTGTACTCTAATACTGCATTAATGTTCACAATAGCAGTGCTACTCTTTAATGTGAAGACAAATACATAACTGAAGGTGCACATTTATTTATAAGTTACTATATTTGCACCCCAAAATATACTCATATTTCACAGGATTTATTTCTTAGCCTCTGCTAGTATAAACAATAGTGAGAGACCTAATGGACTCAGGAACTTTGGTTTCAATATCCAGCTTGTTTGAATACTTCGTTGAAGAAAAGAAGAGGAAAAAAAATTTTAAAAGAAAGAAAAGCATAATTTTGTTGCAGGATGATGCTTATCTGTAGAACATCTTTTTAGCAAAAACTTTCCTTTTTAGCAATAACCCTTTTGTGGCTGCTCTGAGCTGGCTGCTGTGCCTCTAAATTAATTTGATTTGATTTGGGGATACATTGACTCTCATGCCAATGATTCAGAGGTTTTTCCCTTGTCAAGGTTCAGCTCTCTCATTCTTGCTCTTCAGAGATTCTGTCCCAAAATGCAGAGGCTCAGTGGGCACCAGGGCAGAACCCTGGGTGGAGAAAGCAGAGCCTCGTTAGCTTGACCACGGTGCAGAGTCCCTCTGCTTGTGCTCTTCCAAGGCAGGACAAGTGTCCTCTGTGAGCACTGGGCTGCAGGACCTGGGCACGTGCTCGTTGTCTGAAATAGGAACCAGCGTGTGCCCGAGGCAGCAGCAGTTCTGTGCTCAGATGGCAGGTCCAGCCCAGCCCCTGCCAGGTGCTTTGCAAGGAGGTTGGAAACGGTGGCTGGGCTGTTTCCAGGAGAGCCAAACCTCTCACCCTGAATGCCCTCAGTGGGCCCCTCTCCAGTGCATAATCCTATAAATGCACAGATTTACTCGTGTTGCATTAATTCAGAAAAAATCAATATTTAATATTGGTCTGTTGTACGAGCTTTATTCCATCCTTTCCGAGTTATCCTCTGAGTCTGAAGCTAATAATGTAATGTTACCCTTTCTGTCCACGTGCAGGGATGTTGGAGGGATGGACAGAGAGGAAAGGGTCAGGAACAACAGGGAGAAACATGCACTGCCTCTGTCACACACCTGCTTTGTCTGAAGATCTGCTACAGCAGTTTTGAGATGAGCACATTTGCCAGTTTTCTCCTCACCTCTCCACACTATTCAATGCCTAATTTTCCTCAAATATTCGTTTTTTTCTTGCACACAAGATAATTTCATTCTGGTACCACCCTCCTATTTTTTAGCATGCCTCTGATTATACTTCCCTGCTTATCAAGTGCTTTCTGCATTCCTCAAAACTCTTCTTTCTACAAACCTGGTTTCTTTTGTTTTCCGTTCTGAAGGAGTTGTGCTCAGGCTGTGGCTGTATTTAATCCCCTTCTTGGCTGGGCTTTTCCAGAAAATGAGTATGTCACAAAAATAAAGGAGGAAACCTGTGATGGCAAGTTTTGTAACAAGAACCTGTCCCAGGATGTGGTCCCTGCCCAGCCCTCCTGCCACCCCAAGGACTGAGGCCCTGCTGTCATTTAGGAATTTACAGGAGTTTATAGGCTGTGCAGTGAAGAGTCAAAGTATATAAATGAGTTGCATTAAGCTTTTTGCAGATCATAAAGGAAACAGAGACTAACACAAAAAATTTAATGTTGTATCGTAAGGCTTTTAGAAAGAGAGAAATGACTTGACAAAGAAAGTATCTATTGCCAACATATGTTTATAAAAATATTTCCTTTTTCCTTTTGTATCCCAGTAATTCTGAATATTTAAGCCTCTTTATCTCATCACCTCATGCTGATGGATGGAAACCTTTCTGACTGCTGCTCATCAGGATTCAGCTATTAAAACTTCTCTGTTTGTCTGGGATTTTTTGTCAAAATACCTGAAAATTTTCTCTCAGCTACTCATGAGAAACAAGGGAAAGCCTTGCATGTATCCTGACAACTCTGCCAACGTATTGCTGCCTTTGTTCAGCCTTTTTTTCTGTTTTTCTCTTCCCTTGCAGTGCGGCAAAGGGGCTGAAAACTTCGATAAGTTCTTCACACGAGGACAGCCGGTGTTGACGCCTCCAGATCAGCTGGTCATTGCTAACATAGACCAAACAGATTTTGAAGGGTTCTCTTACGTCAACCCCCAGTTCGTGCACCCCGTTGTAGAAAATGTAGCATGAAACAGCAGAACAAATCCCGCCGTGGGGAACAGCTGTAACCCTACAATTTTTAGGCTTTCGCCTTGTTGATTCCATTTGGGCCTGGAAATTGTAGGGTTAGAAGGGTGTAAGATGAGGGAAGGGCCACTTAGTCAGGATTTGGGCTTTGCAACAGCGATGTTGTCTTAACAGGAGATAAATTAGTGTACGGTGCCCACTTTTTCTTCTAGAAGTTGCCACTGACTTGTCGAAACTTACCCATGTTTTGGTACGTTCTGTATTTTGTAACTTCCCACTGTCCTTTTGCTCCCTTTTCCACTCTGTGGTGTTGGAAAAAACTCTAACACGTGGTCTGAAGGAGAAGCCACCTTGAGTATTTATTCCCTGGGGGCAGATGCCGGGAGCTGGGAGCGTCCTCCCCGCGCTCCCCGGAGACTTCGGGGGCAGCGGCAGCACCAGAGACTGAGCAGGGTCAGCTCTGGGGGCAGAGGCATTGCAAAAACATGGCTCAAAGTGTCTGGAAAGCATGGCAGGAAAAAAAAACAAGTTGGGAATGGGTGGGAGGGGGGATGAAATCAAATTAGACCCTGAGACTTGGCGAACTGATCCTGTAAGATCCCAAATAAAAGTGCTCGGGTGGTGGCCACATCTCTAGGATTTTTGCTAAGAGTAGCATGTGATAAACTCAAGGGTGAAATTTTGTCTTTAATAATAATAATGATAATGATAATGATAATAGTAATAATTTTAATAATACTTTTGTGAATTTTAATCTCCATGAGATTATTCTGTGATCCAGGGTGCCATTGTCTGTTCAGTTGGTTTAATTTACACCACTCCTCGAGTTTACTGTTAACTGGTTCTAATACCAATATTTTGCTATGAAATTTATTAACCTGGAATGTAAAACAAAACTGTAATTCCTTAAATCTTATTTACAGGTGTTTATTTATAGTCTGCAGAAGAAAGCATTATGTATACTAAATTAACCAAAATTGCAGCCCCGAGTGACTTCCTGATTTCTCCAGAATAACTCATGAAATTCGAGTGAGATTTAGTCTTAAATAATCAGTTTTAATTCAGAAAACTTTGGGCTGTAGAATAATCAAGCCTGAAAGAAGCAGCACCTAAAACCTGTTTTATTGATAGAATGGAATTTACTACGTTTTACATATGCTTCATGCAATGGATTTTGCATGTTTAGTAATAACTCTTAATAATAAGGGTTAATAATAAGCAGATCTATATTACTGACATAATCATATCAAGCATAAAGAGTATTATAAAAATTTTATAAAACAACTTGTGCTTTATTTGTGAAAGTTCTTGTTCTGAATGACATCATTTAGATTTAGCTAAATGTTTTCTTGCTATTGTTTTGATTTTTACTTTAGGTTTTGAATATTGTTACTAGCTTAGGGTATAATCTCTTTTTTTTAAAGTAGATGTACTTTTAAATAATAATTGCTACCTGCAGGTTTTATACAAGGTTCAATTAGGCTTTCATTTCACATCTGCTTATTACTTGCAGAGAAGGAAATAGACTTTATTTGCAATGATGAACACTGTAATTAATGCAATCTTCTCCTCTCCTATCACTTAGATAAAAAATTTTGATATTTCCTCTTACAACTTACCAGAAGATATTAACTCAAATATCAGTAAATAATGTTTTGTGCATATTTTGGTTTTGTTACAGCATGTAAAATAGTAGTTGGTGCATTTCCCTTTTTTTTCCCCCTCCTGCCTTGATCCCAGTAGCAGCCACAGGCACTTTTTGTCTGTCAGATGTGCATGATGATGCCAGAAGCATGATGTCTCTGTTGCTGCATGCAGACTGATTACAGATTTTCCAGCATGTAAACATATTGAAAAAGTAAGATATTTGCCATAAAAGACTTCAATTTATACCAGAATATGTAATAGGGTGGGGTGGGAGGGGAACCTACTTTCTAATCATCTTTTATGACAATAAAAACACAGAACCTGTGCCAAAGATTCTGTCAGAAGGACCCAATCCTGCCAGGTGGCAGCCAGAGGGGTGGGGTGGCCCTCGGGGGTGGCCTGGGGGAGTTGGGCAGTTTTGAGGGAAACGTGGTTGGATGTGAAGGACAACAGGGTCGAGCTTCTGCACCTGCAGGGCCCTTGGAAAACCTGGGTTTGGGGCCAGGATGTGCAATCTCCACACTCCAGGGGTCCGGCTTTGCCCTGTCTTAGTCCTTTTGCACCCCCAGCTCCCACGAGGAGCACCTTGGGGTGATCAAACCCTGACATTCCAAGGAGTGGCTCACGAGGGGCGTTGGCAACTGACAGGGACTCAGACTGTTGCCTAAACAAACAGGACTCCAAACTTTTCAAACATTTTAGGAGTAAAGTTTTTAAACTGTTCTGTGTCGAATATGTTGTCAGCCAAGACTGGGAGTTCATTTTCTCCTTTGTGTATTATATACTTCAAAAATGATGGTATTCACCATAAAGCATGTGGCCTCGTGCAGCATTCATGACTTTTTTTCTCTCCTTTTTTTCTGAGTATTATTAGCCTGCCAACGTTTAGTAAAATCTGGGTATCATGCTGTAGAAGACAATAGATTAAATTAAGATAACAGATTACTGAGTCTCAGATTTTAATAAGAAGGGGCTCTCAGCTATGCCAGTCTGCCAAGAGGTGCCATTGTGCTTGTTTGAAGAATGTGAAGTGAAAAAAGACACTTTTGAAAAAGGAAAATACTGGGAGAAATACCAGCACACAGGTCTGGGGAGTAAGCAAAGCAGAACAGGGGCAGAACTGAACCAAGCCAGAAACCAGGCAGGAGATCCCCTGGGTAGATGTTCCCACAGTTCTGTTTTCCTGATGAAATCTGAGTTGTCCAGGGAAGTCCCACTGCTGGCCCAGCACAGTCAGTGCTGTTCCCACCAGGACATGGCACCACGGGGCTGCTCTGACACTGGGACAGAGCCAGTCTGACACTGGGACAGAGCTGCTCATCTTCTGGCTACTTCTCATAACCAGTTTCTTCAGCCCTTGTGTTTGCCTCCCAGTTCTTCTGATGTAGAAGCAGAAATTCCTCTTTAACCTCGTTACCTCAGGTCCCCGGGCTTGTGCCATCCGTGTTGTCTTCTGGAGGTTTCTGTAACCCTTAGGAAAAGGTACTGTGAACTCAAGGATCCTGCAGGAGCACGGCGGGGTTGGATAAAGCAGGGATTGGTTGTGTTACCCCTCACTGCTCTTCCTGATGCCCTCACAGGTGGAGGCTCATGCTCTTCCCAGGAACTCCCGCTGGCTGCTCAGAACCCAGAAATTTATAATGGCAAGGAAAACCTAAAGTATGCAGCCAGAATTTTCGTATCTTTTTAGAGGCAGATGTTATTTATATGATATTTTTCACAAGATTTGGTTTTCTAGAGGAGATATATCAACAGAAGGAGAGGCATTAGAGCTGCTTCTCTTCCACTTGTGTTCGATAGCAACTGTAATCCCAACACCCACGTTGCCAACAAGATTCCCAAAAGGCAAATTGCACTGCACTGAAGCTGGGGTGGAAGTTTTGGGAGCTGTAATTGGGAACTGCACTGCACTGAAGCTGGGGTGGAAGTTTTGGGAGCTGCATTTCCATCCCTGGGCTCGAGTCCCAGACAATTCCAGGGCAGCCTGATTCCTGCTGAGGGAGGCACAGGTGTGCCATGGAAAACTTCTAAGGGGTTTTCAGGGATCAAATGGGACTTAACTGGCTCCTAGGCAAATTTCTTCATTGTTCAGGCATCTGGGTGGTTTTGTGCACCTTTGAGTCACCAGAGCAGGGTGATGGGATTCCAGGACAACAACTTCACCCACCAGCCAGGCTCGGTGCTCTGGGCAAGGCTGGCACATATGTGAGAAGGAGAGAGCACATTCCCTTGACAAAATACTCCTTCTTAATCCAGTCTGGAGGAGAAATGCAATTTAGCTTTCTGATCCTTCATTCCTTCCAGAAATACAATTGAATTTCCTTTTGCAAACTGAAGAAAGTTCTTCTGGAAATCAGCTGTTAGTTTAAAAAAACCTCATCACGTCTGAATGCTGCTGGCCTTTGAAATCCATCCTGTCTTTTGGGGTGAATCCAATTCAGTAATGCTAGGCTTCTATAAAATTAAGAAGGTTGAGTAAGAGAGGAACTTGTCTTCTATGGAAAGATGACATGTCCAAGGATGGAGTGGTACCACTTGTAAAGTGTTTTGTGAGCCAGAGCCTCCGGATGCAATCCCAGTTAAACACCATAGGAGACACATGCAGTGAGCAGGGGGGGCAGATCCTCCTTACTGTGCACAGCATAGCATTGAAAATAATAGTAATAATAACAGTAGTCCAATAATACAGCTTTGATACGAGTAGAAAACATATTTACAGTATATCGAGTTTACAGTGGGCTTTCGGACCTGCCAGGAAACTTCTGGAAATATTTAATGTGATTTTCAGTTCTTTAGTCATTAGCACAAGTTATTGTACATAGTTTTTTTGTCTCTTTGCAAACGTGGGTGTGGGCTGTGTTTGATGTGTCCCCTCAGTAGGTGGGCACTGAGCTGCCAAGTAGTCAAACAGTAGACAAGCTAAAAAGCACTTTTTCCCCTCAGCCCCTCACTCGTAGATGGGATCTGAAATAGCTGAGTTGCAGAACTAAGATTTGACTCCATGAACATGCATGATTCCCTCACTGTGCCAGTAACAATTGGGAATTAAGCAGCCTTATCAGGAATAATCACCGTGCACTGCAGCCCTCCTGTTCCCAGGAAAACCCCGAGAGGGAGAGGGCCCTGGCCAACCCTGCCTCAGTTACCTCATCTGTAAAGTGGGGGTGATGATACTCACCGACCTCACAGGGAGGGGTGAGGGCTTCTTAGCCAACGTTTCTAATTCACTTTTAACCTGAAAAGAGCTGTGTAAGTATTACTATAATTTTTAATATTAAATCAGCTTCTTGGATTCACATGGTACTGCTGGCTATGCCATGCTGTTTCTACTTTTTTATAGAACTTTAGTAGCTCTGCTGAAACCGTTTGAAGGGAAATAAAATCAGATCTGATACGTTTCTTAGAGAATCTGGAGTCCAGCTTTTGTACCTGGAGTCAGGGTGTGGCGGGGAGTGATGCTCGCTGATGGTGTAGGTCAGCTGCACTTACCTCTTTTCCAGCTGCTGAGATTTTTACGTGCAATTTAAAAATTCCGTGTCAATGGAAGTCTTAGCAGAAGTGATTGTTGGAGGGGGGGATTCCCTTTGGGTAAATAAAGTCAGCACAGCTGTTTTCTAGTGCCGTTTTTACGAACTCCTGCTGGAGGAGGAGCTCTGTTCTTTGTGCAGCTGGTCCGTCCATGACAGGTTGATATTTTCTGTTGATATTTTAATGTATTTCCGTGTTGTAAATGTGTCTTTGTGCTTTTTTTTTTTTTTTAACTTGTCTGTGACCCGTAGCTCAAATTTAAAAGAAAACTGCTCCAGAAGCTGTTTCTTTCTTCCACTGATGTCAGTTGACCTAAATAAATAAATCAAGTCTGTTAATGATTTGAAACAGTGCAGGATGAGTAGCAGCAGCACTGACACTCAGCTGCCACCGAGCTCATTTCTCACTCCGGTTACATTGGACACTCTGCAGCTGATGTTTCATTACTTTTATAATTATTAATGACAGGAACACTTTAATAGAGAGGAAAATGATGTTCCTGATCTTCACAAACATTTTCCTGAGACCTATTTGAATTTCTTTTCCATCTCTCTGAACCCCATGAGGCAGTACTGCCGAGGGCTCCGTCCTTCCAGAGCTTCACACACTCCTGGCTTGGCTTCCGAGGCACCCAGGGAACCACAGATCTCTGTGGGTGCTGGGTGCTCGGCCAAGAGCCCCAGTTCACTGAAAATATTCATTATATTATGTGTTCGTGCCCATTGTGGGCCTTGGAGTAGAAAAATGATGTTCTTGCAGGGGTAATAAAAATTTAATCTATGGCTCGTTCCCTACCAAACCTTTCATTTATTTGCCCCTGTATTGTCAAAATGAATGTAAAAAAACCCGATTTCAACAAAATGAAGCTCATTGGCTCTTTTTAAAATGTGCATCTCTCAACACTCTGTGCTTTTGCACGAGAATATAGAGAACACCTGAAACTTCTCAAATGACTGTATGTTACTTCAATTGGGTTTTTTCAACAATGAGTAATCCCACCTTGAACTCTTTAATATTTTTAATGTTATTTTAAGACCCAAATGTTGTATTTATACAGAGGAGAACATTATTTATTTTCATATCATTTATCTGCAAGATGCTACCAGAAAATTTGCAGAGGCCATTCGTTTTTCAAAGGATTTAAAAGAAACCCAAACATTGGAAGTGTAGTGGGCAAGACTGATGGACAAATTATGGCATCTTTTTTTTTTTTGTTTCATAATTCGCAGTATCTTCAATCTTCATTTGCATGAAATGCTTTTGTTAAGTATTAATTGTAGTTTCAAAACAAGTGTGTATGAATAAAAATACTGATCATTACTTGTGTGAGAGTTCGGTCTGCCTTGATGAAATTTCCTTTCAGAATTGACTCCCCTGAGGCCAGAGCCTGCAGAGGGGTTGGTGTGATCAGCCACAGAAGTTGCCCAGTCTGGACCTTGGTTCTTCATTCAGGCACAGAATTTTAACCTGGGCTCATTTTTAATCCTTGCTGATGAATCAAGAGGGGGGAAAAGGCTTAGCTGGGGAAAAGATACATCTGGAGGAGGATTTCTGCGTGCTGAGCTCAGTGGTGCTGGGCTGCTCCAGGTGTGGATGCCACAGGGAAGAACAGCCCCAGGAGCCAAATGAGGTCTCAGATTGGAGGCTCTGGCTCAAAGCCTGGTGTGAGATTGGCAGTGGAGGGCTGTGCCCTCCTTGGGAGCAGCCAGACCCAGGAAAACTCAAATTTAATTTGTCACTTGGAGCGTGTGAGCTCTGGATGGTTCATCCCACCCTCTGCTGCTTCCTCCTGGGAAGAGGGGCTGCTGCAGGGATCCATGGCCTCAGGGACCCTCCTTGGTCATGCAGGATCTGGTTTAGCCCTGCTGGGGGACAGGACACGACCTCCCAGTCCCACCAGCCACGCTCACCCCACGCCCACCAGCCTCGTTTACACAGGCATGGTTTGTTTTCAAAACTCAAAAGCCATGTCCAAATATTGTGACAACTTGTCAGACAGCCCCCTTTCCTGCCTGCTCCCACAGGACTGAATCTCATGCTAATTCAGTTATTGGGTTTGTTGAGTTTGTGGAAGTCTGGCTGAGTTTGCCCAAAGGAATGGTTGGAATTCCAGGTTTTTTCCCAAAGAGTTGGTGTGTCCAGGCTACTGCACATCTGTCATCTAACGTGCTCGGCTCCTGAAGCCCGTGAACACCTCTCAGACCTTGGGGGCTTTTGCAGAGCAGGACAGGGACTCTGGGGAGGCATCACTGTCCCTGTACCCTGAGCTCGTGGACACAGCTGGTGCCTCCAGGGCAGGAGGAGAGGGACCCTCAGCTCCCCATTCTGCCAGAGCTGCATCTCCTGCCCCTTGGCTGGGCAAGATTCGTGGCCAAACCACCACAGTGCCCATCCGTGGGGCTGCTGGATTTTGGGGTGAGAGCTGGGGCATGAATGAACCTCTGAACACCCTCCTTGGGGAAAGACAAGCCTGGCAGAGGCGTGGGTGGCTGGAGATGGACTCAGAGGGGTGGGAGAGCCCCCGGCCACACCATGGCCACGGTCTGCACCCTCCCACCTCACACGGGTGGTCTCAGGAGCAGGACAGTCCCCCAGCTCCCAGCAGGGTGAGGCAGCTGTCACAGCAGGGTGGTGAGAGCCTGCGTGGGCTGCCCTGGTGTGAGGCTCAACACCGTGACAGGGTGGGGAAAGGGGGAAAATTGCTGTAACAGTGCATCTTTGTTTGACTTATTCTAGGCAAGATTAGGCTGGTGGTTCTGGGAAAAATGAAGTGTTAAAAGCTTCTGCAGGAGCGGCTGAAGCTCTCCATGCCTGCCACATCCATGCATGAGAGCATCTCCATCAGGAATATTTCCAGCACGATAAATCACACCGAGTGTTCGTGCCTGCCTCCCCCGGCCCCAGCCTCTCTTTAGAGATTTGGGTATTTGATTCAAAAATCTCAGAATATTTTTGCAGAGCTGGTGTGTGAGCTGCAAATAAAACCAGCTCCTCTGAGAACTGCTTGGGTAGCTGAAACGATGACTGCATTAATTACCACGAGGTAATTATAATCCCACCTGCTCCCTCGGGAGCCGTGGTAAAGCAAAGGCAAATCAATCAGGGGCCCGAATCAGGACAGCTGTTGCCGTGTGTGGGTGGCTTGTCCTCAAAGGGATGTTTTCCCCGGCTGAATCTGTCACTTGTCACCTTCCAAAAGTGGTGCTGCACCCAAAGAAATTGGGGATCTGACCAGGAGCCCCATCAGTGGCAGGGCTGGACTCGCAGAGTTTCCTGCAAAGGTTTATTTTTTGCTTTTTTTCCCCCCTGCTTTTCCAAAAGAAGGGCATGGAACGAGGCAGATCTCATGGGAAATGAGTCAATGCTGTCTCCTTCTCCCAGGACTTGCTGCATTTGCTGCCAGGGTGACAGTGTCAGACACCAGCTGCCACTTCCAGGGCTGGTCCCTGAGTCAGTGCCTGCCATCCCACCCCGGGAGAGGCTGTTGCACAGAGTGGTGAAGGAGAGGGAATAATCCAAAGCCAATTTAAATCACCATACCTGGGTGAGGAAAAAAAAAAGCCAAAGAAACAACCCCACAGTGGAAGTTTGCTCAGGAATATTTTAGATCTTACTCTTGCCCAGCAAGGCTGGCAAAAATCACCCATCTCTTCACCTGCTGGCAATGAATTATGTGTGTGTGTGTGTCAGAGAGAGGGAGGGGGAGAGAGAGAGAGTGTGTGAAATTTTGGTCCACATCTGTCTTATCTCTCCTATTTTTCCTATTTGAGGACTTGATCCACCCCCTCTTCCCTTCTCCTCTGTTCAGAACACTCCATAAAACTCAGTGCCCATAACAGGGAGGCTTCCTAATCCATATAAACATTCCACAACCATTTACATAAAACTTCATTAAAGCCTCAACATTTTCAGTGACACCTCCAGAAAAATGCTCTTTTAACAGGATTCGTTTCCTTCTCCTTCAAGTGTAACCGTGTCTGGGACGCTGATTAGGTGTGATTCCAGGAAAAATCCATCAGAAACAGCTATAAAAGCTACCAGCAAGGAGTGCAAGGCAGAAGGAAGGAAAGGCCAGCAGTGGGAGCATCCCAAAACTCCTTGGATCAGTTCCTGGTCCTTTTGGGATAAATCATTTAACATTCTTGTTCCTGATTGACACTAACATCATTAAAAGACTGGTGATGAATTTCAGTGCTATATAAATCACACGGAAAACTATTACCCTTAATACAAGCGTTACGAGGCTTTAATAATTAATGCCATCTAAACTTCTTTCCAAAACATGACCTTTGAAATCAGATTGCTGTGGCCAGAGCCATCCCTCATCCTGCAAGCAGCTGCTTTCCAGCCAGCCTGGGTGGCTGCTGGGGCTGTGCTGGGGGACCAGGATGGGTCCAGCCCCAGGGACAGCTCCCGGAGGGAACCTGTGAGTTGGTGGAACCTCCCCTCCTCGAGCAGCAGGATAACAGAAAACACCGGCAGTGAGAGAAAATCAATTCCAGCCTGTCTCATTCCGGGGCACTGCCCTGCACGGTGGAAGGGTGGAATGCGGGCGCTCCCTGCCCTTTCAGACCTCCTTCCCTCCCGTGTGGAGATGCTCAAATTCCCGGGCAGCCTGGGGTGCTGGTGCCTGCCAGCCCCGGAACACCACGGGGGCTAAAAACTGCACCTGGCAAAACTCCTGAACCGGCACAACCCCTCTTTTATGAGCTCAGTTTAGCCCCATACGATTACAGAGGGTATTTTATTTTAAATAAAATCCCTAACTTCCATTCACACGTGTGCCTTTGTTGTTCCGTGAGTCAGAGCCGCTCGGGGAGGCTGCGAAAGGCTCCCCACATTTATTTTTTTGGCTTTCACACAGTATGTGGGTGCTGGGTTAAAAATAATGTGGCACCTCTCCTTGAGCTTCCTCCCAAGCAGCGGATCCAGGCAGAGGGATCTGCAGGGGAAACAGCAAATGGAGCTGCAGCTCCAACAGCCCACGGAGTTAATTCCTTTAATTTAGTCATGGAGCAAGCGGGATGTGAAAGCCCTCCCAGAGAGAGGAGAAGGGCTGGTGTTCTTTAACTCCGTGAGTTTTACGTCTTTCCCTGTTTTCAGTGTTAGAAAAAGAAAACAATAACACTGCTGGGATAAGGAGCAGAGTTGTGCTGACTCCTTCCACGCCACAGGAGCCGGCTGGAGCAGCCCGTCCCACCTGCACCGGAGCCATGGATGCTGCAGGTGTGCATCCCAAATCCAGCTGCTGATGCCAGTTTTGCTGCCCAGTGTGAAACACCCCGCGAACACCACCCATGAGAAACAAAAATCTCGAAGGCCTCCCTGAGCGCGTGGTTCCCAGCCTCTGGAAGCTGCCCCGTGGGTTCCCGAGCGCGGTGCCGGGGCTGCTCTGCCTCTCGGCCGTGCTCCGGCGTCCCCCGAGCCTCCCCCCGGCCGTGCTGCCCACGGAGCGACAAAAAAATAGCGGGAGCCGAGGCAGCTGGCGTGGAGCATCCGTCACCTCCCACACAAGCCACAGCAGCTCCAGCATCCCAGCTTGTTGTGCTCACCCGCTCGCTCTCCTCTTCCCTCGGGCAGACGCTGGCACCGCTGGCTGAGGCAACCCTCCCTCCCTGTGCCCAAAGTGCTTCTCACAGCCTGTGTGCAGGTAAAGTTGCTCAGCAGCTGTTGTCTGACACCGGATCAGAGCCATGGGTGGGCTCAGGGGTGGCTGCCCTTTGCTGGCTGGATTTGCTGTCCGAATAATTCAGCACGGAGCAAATTTGAGGGAGTGGGAGGGGAGGCAAACCTGAGGTTTCCTACCAGCTGGTGGCCCAAGCTGGCAGAACCAGACCTTTTATTTCATAATAACCTGAGTGCCTTCAAGGTGGCTTCTGCTGAAAGGGAAAAGACCAGGGAAAAGCATCCCTGCAGATGTCACCTGTCAGAATCAAACTCCTGTAGCTGAAATGAGCCGGGCCCACCACCCCCCAGTGCACTGCTGACAGCCCAGGGAGAGCCCCTATAACCAATCACTTCTGTTCTGAGCCACTAACGAAGCTCAAATCCCTCCTCAGTAAGAAGGTTTGACCTTGGGTGCGTCCTAAAAGCTGCTGCTGAGGTGTCCATGGAGCTTCAAGCTTCCACAGTGATTTAAGTGTGGTACAAAAGGCTGCTGCAGTGGCACAGGCTGGCAGAGCTGCTCTGGCTGGGGCAGAGCCCAGCCCTGCAGAGCCTGGCACAGCTGTGGAACATCCTGTGATGGGCAAGGTCCCATCCAGTTTCATTTGCCCCACACGTGGCTGTGGAGGAGGATCCACAGGAGGAAAGAGCCCAGAAGGAACAGTGGGGAAGGCAAAATGATGCTGCCAGCTGGTGTTATGTGAAACAATAAACCAGAACAGCTATTGCAGGTTTTGGCTAAGTCCTGCCCCGAGTTTGGGGGATGCTGAGAAGATGTAAAGTGCTGATTGTCCTGTCTGGGACAGCCACGCCAAGCTTCTGTCCAAGAGAAGCGTTTTCCACTTCACTGGTTTTTCCCATCATCAGAGAAATACATTATGGGGAGGAATTCTGGAGAGCTGCTAATGAGGCAGGAGAGTTTAGCTGTGCTGCTGGGGGTTTGGGAGGCATCACTGGTGCTCTCTTTCATGCTGGCCCTGGAATGCCTGTGGGAAATGCTCCTGGTGTGGCTGTGGGCGTTGTGCCCGGGCTTTGCCAGGGCAGAAGCTGCTGCATGGGACAAGGAGCAGCAGGAAACCCACCCGAGTGTTTCAGTGCAAGTACATTCACATGGAAGCAAAGGGGAGGGGAGGAAACGGAAGCTCAAAATGTGTATTTCTAATTGATTATCTGCATGGCTGCTGGGGGCCCCTCACACTGTAGTGGTTAATTATGTCACTGTGGGAGCCACAGCTTCATTTGTGTTGTATTCAAATGATCCTCCCAGAGCCCAGGCAGCAACAGAGCAGGTTGTCTGCTTGGAGAAAAATGAAGGTCTGCTTTGTTTGGGGTTTTTTTTTTTTTAATAATACAGAGAAAAGAAAAATGATGAGCAGCCAATTACTGTGTTAAAACCATCTACCCTGATAGCACATCCGACTCTAACCAGCCTCCTGTAGCTTTGTGATTTTATTGGTAATTCCCTGCTCACGATCTCCATCCCAGGGAAGCCTCTTCCCCCAGGAGTCCTGGAGGGCATCACCCCTTTGGCTGCCTTTTCCAGTACAGAATCCATTCTGCTGACCAAATCCCTGCTTCGTCCCTACTGCCAAACCCCCAAGGGATTTGCTGCTTTGAATCATTCCTCAAATGTGAAGAGGAGCCCAGGAAAACATGCTGAATTCACTCTAATTGGAGTATTGCTGTAACTTTGTGTGAAAGAACTTATCTGGAGCAGTCCCTCAAGGACAAATGACCAGAAACCTCCTACTGGGAGGCAGTTTTCTACCAGTCCGGACCTGGAACTTGCCTATTTGGGGCTCCACCACGTTCTGGTTGAAGAAATCGAAACTTCCACATCTGCATCAGCTTCTGCTCTTTCTGTAAATCAAGCAGAGCTCAACAAGCCCGAGCACACGGCTCCATTGATTCCAAACAAGCCACCCAACAACACCTCCTCCGCATCTCATATCTCACTTTATTTTGAGTTATTCTATTTAAAGCAGTCATGTTTTGCTAGCTGGGGACGCCTCGGCAAAGATGCAGCACGTTTTAGCTGGAACACTGGGAGCTGGGGACCGTGGCGTGTGTGCCAAGCCCCTGCAGAGATTGAGCTCTCCCTGCAGAAATCTCCACAGGATCCTGAGCTCCGGGTGCTGGGATGGTGTCCATGAGCTCCCTGTGCCCCGCTCCTGGGCTGGCACCTCCTGCAGTAGGAGTTCCCGCATGGTGTGTGACCCTTTCCTTGTCCTTCCCGTTGTGTCCAAGGAAGTGTCCCATTGCTGGACACCTCCATGGAGCTGCATCCTCGTTCTTGGCTCTGCCTCTCCTTTTCTATGTGTTCTTTGGCTGAATCACCCAGCCTGGCGGGGGTTTCCACGGCCCACAGCATCTGCCCGTGTCCCTCTCTCCTTTAGCCCTGGCTCTCTCCCTGCCGTGGTCCCGGCCCTGCCAAGCCGCCTTTCTCCAGCACACTGGCTTGCTGCCCTCCAATCCTCCCCGCCGTCTGCTGTGTCCTTCGCTGGGGATTTGACACTGCTGGCTGGAGCCAGTTTTGCCTTCCCCAGCTCCCAAAGGAGTCGTGGCCTGGGAAGTGCAGCCTACCCAGCACTCGGAGTGGAGATTTCCAGGTGTGGGGTGCAGAGGGGCTGGGGGTGCAGGGAAGGGAGGAGGCACAGAGGGGCAGGAGCAGGGCTGGCTCCCAGCCCTGCCCCAGTGCTGAACGGGAGCCACCAGCCCAGGGTCTGAGATGGGTGGAAGCAGNCTTCCCGTGTCCGGGCCAGGCTGCCCCAGGAACGGCGGGGAAACGGTCCGGGAGGCGGCTTGGCAGGGGTTCCGAATTAGATGTAAACCCCTGAAAGTTTAAAGCCGAGGGAAGGGGGATCTGGGTGCGGAGCCGCAGGGCTCGGGGCAGGTATTCATGTGCTTTCCATATTCCCCTTGGAGTGGGAACCGGCCGGGGGCGGCGTGGGCACCGGNCTGCTGGCTGGAGCCAGTTTTGCCTTCCCCAGCTCCCAAAGGAGTCGTGGCCTGGGAAGTGCAGCCTACCCAGCACTCGGAGTGGAGATTTCCAGGTGTGGGGTGCAGAGGGGCTGGGGGTGCAGGGAAGGGAGGAGGCACAGAGGGGCAGGAGCAGGGCTGGCTCCCAGCCCTGCCCCAGTGCTGAACGGGAGCCACCAGCCCAGGGTCTGAGATGGGTGGAAGCAGAAGAAGGGAAAGGAGGAAAAGACGGGAGAATAGAGAGAAAGTGGGGGAATAAAGGGAAAGGATAAAAGGAGAGGCAAGAACGGGGAAAGAAGGGATAGAGGGAAGTGGCGGGGGGNTTATGCGCTTTCCATATTCCCCTTGGAGTGGGAACCGGCCGGGGGCGGCGCGGGCACCGCCCCGGGCAGCATCCGCCGCATCCCCAGCGCGGCCCCGAGCGCAGCGAGCCCCGGCAGGCGCGGCCGGACCGGGCCAGCTGCCCGGGAGAGGTGCCCGTGTGCCCTGCCCGGGGACCGGCACCGCTCGGGCGGCGGCGCTTGACTTCGCCCGATTCCCGACGGGAGCACCTCAGCACGAGGAAGCCGCAAAATCCCGGCGCTTCATCCCCGAGCTCTTCACCCCCGGGCTTTCCCCCGCCAGGCTGCTCAAACAGAGGCCGTCTCTCGGGCACTGAGAGCATCCCCGTCCTCAGCGGCGAGTTTTGAACGTTTTGCTGAGGGACGGATGTGTATTTTTCCCAGGGAATATAAAATCTGCGGGAAGTCAGGCTGTGGATGTTTTCCAGTGTAGCAAACCCCTTGGAGAAGAGAGTGTGAATTGAGCGAGGATATCTGAGAAAAACCTGACCTGGTTCTTAAGTGAAGCAAAGTGCCGGGGGGGTGAGGGGAAAGGCTGGATCGTGTGTTACCATATGAACAGGGAACGGGGACATGGAGCCTGTCCCCACTCCGGCACGCGCTCCTTATTCACAGCCTGGGGAAGGTGGTGAAATGTGAAATGTGAAATGTGGTGGTTCAGCCACCGCGGCGAGCAGGGAGGGTCTGACACATCCTTTGGCTCTTGATTAATTGCCGGGCATTTCATAAAACTTCATCAGCCCCTGACGCGCGATGCTTTTTGCAGCTTTTAGGGTTGGGGCTTCCAGGCACGGAGCAGCAGGAGCTCCTCAGGGGTGCCCGGGGAGCGGGTCTCACTCGGCACCGCTGTCACCACTGTGTCCCTTGTATCCCCCAAATCCCCCTGGGGGAGAGGAGGCCTCGTCGGAGCTCGTCGGTGCCTGCATGGTCCAGGTGAGCCTTTGGAAGGGGCAGCAAGGATGGTGCATTCCCTGAAGATAGCACTGCTTCAGCAAGACAACTGCAATGGACTATTTCAGCTAGAAAAGAGCATTTCTGCTGAGTTTCCTGCAGCAGCAGTGAGTGCTGGTGGCACGACCCAGGCTGGCAGCTCTGCTGGAGGAGCGTTCCCATGTATCCATCACTGCTGCCCTTTGCCTTCACGAGTGCCTCGCGTCTGGGCTCCTTTCAGAGGCTCCTCTGCCGCTGTTTCAGCAGCACATCTCAGTCTGTCACGTCCTGACCCATGTAAAAAGCCAAAGGGCAGGAGTCTGGCTCCCAGCAGCCCATCCTGTGCCATCACACCTTCCCCTCAGGCTGCCCCATGTGACTTCCAGGGGACAGAAATGCCCCTGTGTGGGGGTTTCTCCGATCCCTTGCTGTATTCCTGTAGCTGTTGAATATATTCATTGAGCTGAATGAAATCCCACCTGGCAGCATCCATAGCACAGCTTTTGCAGCTTCAGCTTTATTTATGGAGAGGGGAGGGAATAGAAAATACAAAGGAGATATAATGCACAAGCCTGCAGAGATTTCAGTGGTATCAGCGAGCTGTGCGAGGCTGGGGTGAGCACCAGGAGCTGCTCCTAAATCAGCTGGGAAGATTTAAACCCCTGGGTTTAACATGGCATTTTTAAAATAACTTTTGACCTAGACCCCACCATCTCGTTATCTGGGGATATTAATCTCGCTGAAATTAAAGAGAGTTTGGGTTCTAGGTGTGTTCTAGAAAGATGGTTTGGAGTCGGGGTCACACTCATTTTTAAAGCTGTATAGTCACAGCCTCTGATACTTGTAGTAAAATATTTACTGGCAAAATGGAATTTGTCAAAGGACAACACGCATTCTATCATCAGGCTCAGAAAATTGGGTGTTACAGATGAGTAGAGTCTGCGTGGGGTCTTTTAGGAAGACAGGAATTACAGTTTTTCTTCTATTAATGAGGGAGATATCATTGCTTATCAGTGAAAACCCTCATTAGAGCAGTGTCAAGGCTGCACTGAGGGCGTGATTGGAGCAGCACAGCAGATGCACCCACTGACCCAGGAGAACTCGTGGATAATTCATTTCCCACCCAGCCCCATCCAGTGCTGCTTGATGACATCCTCACCTGCAGGGAGCAGAGGCTGCCAGGGCAGGACCTGGCTCACCCTCAAAACCCCACAGGTGGCCCTGGCTCCTTCCTGGGAGACACGAAATGATTACTGATGTTCCTTTTCCCTGCAGCAGCTCTGGCTGGGAATATCAGGTCGGATGTAGGTGGCAGGAGAGGTGCTGGTGGGTGGGTGCCACAGGAACAAGAACCTGGTGGTACAAAGGGAGTGGAAGAGGAGTGCAGGCAGAGACCAGGCACACACAGCCAAGCCGAGTTTGACCTGGGAATAGGTGCTGGCCTGGGGGAAGGATGGAGAGGAGTGAGACCGAGTCCATTCCCTGCCTGTTCCCACAGACTTTCCCAGGATGGGGCTGCGTTCCCCTGTGCTGAGCAGGGCAGCTGAGCCCACAGCCTCCTGCCCAGCTCGTGGTGCCTGTGCTGTTCTCAGGCTGCTCCATGTCATGCATGGCTTTTCCTGCCCTGGCTGCTGGGACATTTACTGTTAAATCCTGGAGCTGATAACAAATCTTGCTAAAATCTGGGTGGTAGAAAGTTTAGTGCCTCCAGTGAGGTATAAATACTTGTTATGTACATTAATACTCCTAATTATTAAGCCCAACAAGCTGCACCAAGCAAAGACCTTTCCCATGTGAAAATGGGACCAAACTTTAGTGGCTGCTCAGCATCAGACCTGGGGAGTTGTGCATGAAGACATCACCAACAGCTTCCATGGAGCTGTGTCCCAAAATGCTTGAGCAAAGCCAAATGCAGGAGCTGCTGGCTTTGGTCACTGGGTTTAGTGGCAGGCACGAGTTTCACTGGGTTATGAAGTCGTTTGCCAGGGGTGTGGATGACAGGGCCCTTGTGCACTTTCTTTACGCCATCCTTTCGCTGCTCAAGGCTTTGCAGCACAGCCGGTTTCTAAGCAGGGAAGAGGGAGTGCAGTCTCCTGGCTAACAAGGCACTGCTCCCTGCTATCCATCATCTTCAGTCACACCGAGGGGACGCAGGTCTCTGCAGCCGTGGCCAGCACGTGCTGCCTGCCCAGTGTGCCACTTGTCTGCAGCCCTCAGTGCTCGGAGAGCCCGGGGCCCTCGGGGGATTCTGCCTTTCTTTCATTTATCACTCCGAAAATGTTCATAAAACCCCTCCAGCTGCCAGTGCTGGCGAGAAGAGTGGGAGTGGGGGAAGAGCTGTGGCTTCCTGCCTCCCCAGCTCAGGTACCCACCGACACGGGGGAGTGCAAGAGCTTTAATTAGCTCTTGATGCTATTTTTACCTCCCAGCATGCTTAATTTAGCTCGAGCTGTCATGCACTGATCGTTAAGGGGAAAAGAAGGAGCTGGGGGTGTTGGCCCCTCTCTGCTGAGCAGCCTCTGAGCCTGGGCTGTACCTGGGGCTTTTCGTAGACCTTTCATTTCATAGCAATGAAAGTTTATAGCCCAGAGATGTTTCATGCATTTCAGGCTCTTGAGGTGCTTACACTGAATTTGGGGGCTCTGCTCACACCCACTTCAGTTTAAAATAACATCAATATCTCATAGAAGAGGTGCTTGAGTTCTTCAATTGTTACCTGCCTTGCTGCTGGAAGGACACAGAAACCTTGAAAAGCTGCAAGAAAGAGGATTATTCTCCTCTTTTAATCTACAAGGCTATTGTAGGACTTCGTGCCAACTTAAATGATACTTGGAAGTGAAAAAGGACCAGCTGTTAAAGCCTTAATAGCCCACCAGAGCAGCCCAGCCTTGGTGCTGGAGTGAGTGGATGTGCACAGCTGAGCCAGCTGCTCTCCCTCATCCCTGGGTCTGTCCCTGTGCCAGCCGAGGCGAGCAGAGGGAAGCACGAGGCTGCAGCCTGAACAGGGTCACTGGATCGTCGGGTTACTGCAGTTCATGTGTTTGGGATCTAAAGCCATCATGCACCTCAGGCAGAGGTTAATGGGCAGGCACCGCTCCCACGGCAGCAAGGCTTCTGCAGCTCCTCTAGCACAGTCCCCAGCTGGTTTGCTTTGCAGCATTAGCTATTTCCCTCTTTTATTCTGCTTTTGTAGCTCTTTGTAGGGTATTGAAACCAGAGGTTTGACTCAGGTCCCTGGCTGTGAGCCTTCAGGCACACTGTGAGTAGGAGAATTCTGTGTCAGGTTTGGTGGGGAGAGAGGACATTGGGAAGGGCTCTGCAAAGGACAGGGCTCAGCTATTGTCAGGGTTGTAAACTTTGAACAGATATATATAGGTTAGACCTGGAGAGCTGGAGCCGGGGCTGTGGGCAATATTGCAAGCTCAGAGCTTTAGCTCCTGTTTCCCTCTTGAGAAATGCACTTTGTGTAATGCTTTCCTGCAGCACCCCAGGGCAGGAGCTGCCAGCACGTGGCTGCAGAGACCTGCCTGCCATCTGCCTGTCCCTGTGTCCCAGCACCCTGCAGCCCTCCTGTGAGTGGGTCACAGGGGGAGAGCTGAGGCTGTGTCCTCTCTTCAGGTCCTGCCTGTTTCCAAAGTCATCCCTGCTCCAGCTCCTCCCAGACCATCCAGCAGCTGAAGCCTCACGAGGACCCTCGTCCTTGCAGTTGGTCTGCCAGAACTGCCCTTCCCACCTTCAGTCCCATCACAGGGGGGAAGTCTGTGACTGCCAAAGCATCGCTTCAGCTGGGGTTAACAGAGGTAAGAGCCTGAAACACCCAGGAAAAGGGAGATGCGTGGGTGGGATGGGTTCTATAAAAGTTTTGTGGGGGATATCTGTGGATCCAGGAGGACCATGTGGATGAGACTGACTGTACACACACGGGCTGTGCCAGCAGCCTGTGAACCAGGACCATCGAGGCTGTTTGGTCGATGATTTTATTTGCTGGAAGTTGCTGGCTTCATCCAAAGTCAATGTGAAAGAGGTGGCACAGAGCCCCCACTCCAGTGAGTGCAGCAGCGTGCCAGAAGTGGCCTGTTTGGGAAAGGGTCTGGTTTGAGGGCTGGGGTGGGAAATAAATCTCATTTGCTGCTCCTTTGACCTTGGGAATATCATTCGATCTCCTTATAGCTGGTGTTGGAGCTGAGGTGGGCTCAGTTATCAGTAACAGCACTCTCTGCAAACCTGACCCAGGCAAAAGGGCAAGTTTTGAGCAGTCCACAGCAAAAAGGCTGGTGAGGGATAAAGAAGGAGAGGGAAGTGGGTCAGCCTTGGGGATTCAAATTATGGTGCTTTCTCTACAGTGTTTCCATCGCTCTTGCGCTGCCATAGCAGGATTTTTTCACCAAACTGTAAAAAATAACTCTGGCAAGAAATGAAGCACAGGAAGTGCTAGGGAAAAGAAGACTTCTCAGAAAAATTATGTAAGTCAAGTTTAAGAGAGAAAATCCCAAGCAATCTCATTACCAAAATCAGTTAGTGGTGAGCCTTGCAGTGGGTGAGCTCACACATCGTTTCTTACAGATTATTTATCAGGTGTTCCTTCTGTGTGATGACAAGCACAAAATTAATAAGTTTGTTATTGCTACGGCTCAATCTGGGCTTAAATAACTCATAACCAGCCTTCTTTTTATTCATTTATTTATTTTCAAACCCTCCCTGGAGAGCCTGTGAGCCCAGTGTGCCCATTGATCCAGCGCTGCCGTGCCTGTCCGTCGGTAATGGCAGCGCTGCGCTGCTGCTCCCAGCTGAGGGGAAGCTTTCAAGCCCAGTATTGATCCTTTTGAAGTTTGTTTGCCCGTAGTCACAGTAACAAGCCCTTGTTCAAACTGCCGCGAGATGGGCTGTTTTATTTCTTAATATCAGGCTAAACCTCCTCCACATCAAAAATATTTATTTCTGCTCTTCATTTTTCCAATACGTATTTTCTCTCTCAGAAATCAAGCTGACATTTCTGTGTGACACTACTGCAGCTCTTGAAGCTGCCTGATGTATTTCTGTCTCCCCATGTGCCAGTGGAGGTGGTGGGTGCCAGCAGCCCAGGACAGGGCACCTGGGAACCCTGTGGAACAGCTCCAACCCAAACCCTCTTTGGAAATTTCCTTCTCAGTGTACCAGTGCAGGATTCACTGCTTTTCTCTGCAGCCATCCCTGCTCTCTTCAGCCATTCTATGGAACCAGAGCAGCCCTGTGTTCCCCTCCTTCCTGCAGCACACCCTTTCCAAGCTTCAGAAGCGACTGTTCCTTCCCAAGCAGTAATTCCAAAACCAAAACTATCTCTCCCAGTTCCCTGGTTTTCCAGGTCAGGTTTGTGGAGCTGCTTCTCCCGCGATCCCAGATGGAGCCGTGGGCGCTGCCCTCACCATCTCCTCCTCTTCCTCTCCTCAGCTGCGGTTTAAGTCATCTCCCCATGTGCTCCTCACACTGGTCCAACCCTCTCTGCCAACCCACAGAGCACCAGTTCAGCTGCCCTCAGGCTGCATCCTGCACTCCCTGATTTGGGACTGAAGCATTTGCACCCTTTGGGTGCTCCATGAGCTCTATGGGATCATTCTATTTCACCAGGGTTATTAAGGGCCAAATCAGCCTTTTCTGGATTTGCCCCTGAGGGAGCCAGGGTGAGTTGTGCTGTCTGAAGGAGGGTGAGAGTGCAGTGGTGGCCTTGGCACCATCTTGCTTGCCTAAGCACTGCCAGCTCTGAGAACTTTGGTCCTGAAAGAGTTGCTCTCCTTGACTTACTTTTTTTTCGCCCACATCCATGGCCTGCCTTGTGTCCTGAGGAAGGGATCACACAGCTCGAAGGCCTTTTATTTTTAGCCAGCCCAATTTCTTGTTGCATCTTAGTGGGAGCTGGTCCTTTCGGTTCAGCTCCATCACAACTCACACTCTCCTGCATTTGATTGCTCCCACCCAGGTCCCTGATATTCTCTGTACATCCACTGCTCCCTCAGTGGGTTTCCTACTCCCCTTTCAGCAGCTTCATTCCTTCTCCTTTATGTTCTGCTCAGCCTGTCCCACTACTCCAGATCCATGGCTGAATCTCTGATTTCCCTTGGCCCTTGTTTTGCAGCATGGACCAGGCACTCACAGCCATTGGCCACCAGGCTTGTCCTGCATCTCAGCACCCCTCCACAAACAAACTCTTCCCTCCCGTCTGTTCTGGTAACCTTGGCAGTGCTTCTCTTCCTCCAGAATGTCAGGAAATTGGAAATGATGCCACATAAAAATCAGTGGCTTGGCCCTGCTCCTTTGGCCTTTATGCAGGGTGAGAGGGAGCCGCTGTTTTCCGGTGAACTCAGAGCAGTGATTTATTGATGTGACCCCTCCTGTCCAGGCAGTTGACCAGTGATATATTCATTTCTCTCAGCCCATCCATGTAGCCCAGAGCAGTGGCTTGCGCTTGGCATTAGGTCACAGATGTGGGCTCAGAAATCTGCCCAGGGTATTTTCTTTCTGTGTCTGTGGAGCAATAGGTAAGGACTTACTCCTAGATCTGGGTGAACTGCGTTAGAAACAATGCCAATACTCATTTCATTTCCCAAAAGACTCAGGCCCAGCAAGGGCCATGTGCAGTTTCCATCAGAAACTGTTGCTCCAAGGCAAGGAGAAATTCATTACAAGGGATGCAGATTACATTGCAGGCTGCCTTTATTATTCCCTGAACTACTACCAGAAGGCACAGTGAGATCAAAGGAGCAGGAACAGTTCTAAGGTTCTATTTCTTGGAAATCTTTGGGGCTCTATTCATTTAATTTAAAACCCAGCTCCTGCTGGAAACCAAACAGCCATAGGAAGCATAACACAATTGATAAAGGTCACTGTGAACTAAATCCTTCCTGATAATCAAGCCAGCTCCTGTTGTTGTCCTCAAAAAACCTTTCACTTGGGAGCCCTGTGAATTCTCCAGGCGCTGGAGCTGGGGAAGGTTTGTTTCAAGCAGAGGTTCCGTGCCATCCCTGCTCCTGTTCCCCATCACATCAGGCTGGATTCCATGTGCCAGCGAGGCAGTAGCAGGCATCAGGCTGTAATGCATCCATGATTTCATGGAAATTGGAGTGTGAGAGGGAGAAGGAATGAGGCAGTTGAGAGGTGCAGTGTTGCCCTGGTTTTTGCTAAGCCTTCTGTTTTTAACTTTGGAGTCAGATTCTTTCACACAGTTTCATGTAAATAATAGCCAACGTTTACTTAACGGTATTTTCTGGTTTTCATTCCTTTTGTGATAAGAGAACTTTGATGAGCATCTTTCTTCTCCAGTGGGATTGAGAAGGAAGTCACATGCTCTCCAATCCCTTGTGGAGTTGGGACGTGTATAAGAATGTGAGATATGTCAACAATAAAGATTATTCCCTCCTTTCTGCTGAACCTGGCAGGTGTGAGAGCCTCTTTATTGTGTCTTCCCAGACACAGTGCAGCTCTGACGCCCGACTCCTGTCCCTGTTGCTTGCGCCACACCAACAGAAATGAGACCAAATGTGTCTATTTTCCAGTGCCTGACGTTGGTGGACAACAAATCACTGGGAAGACTTCGTTATTTGCCTCTGAGTGGCTTTATCTGGACCTTCACATACTCCTTACTATGATTTTTGGCTCACTATTAACGGAAGTGTGCAGGGAGGATGGTTGTTGATGATACATGAGCCAAGAATAGATTCCAGTTCCTTTTACCATTTTGGCACCAAAATGCCAAAAGGGATGAGACACCCTGTAGTAAATGCTGTTCATTTTGAGGCAGCAACTAGAAAATAGGGCTCTGGCTGAGCTAGGGAAAAGAATGGATGAGCCAGGGGATCTGTGTTTTGGCTCTTTGATTGCTGAATCCAGTGGGAATCTATAGAGATGGGAAATGGCATATTCCCCGGGAAATGGCAGGAGCAGGGCTGATGTGCTTCTCTGCCCCATAGCCACCAGTTTCTTCTTTAGCTGCTGCCTCCTAATTCTTCACGGAAAAAAGAATTTGAGCATCCTCTCAGCACTTCACTCCTTGCTCCCCTAGCAGGGAGGTGTTCCTCCTGGGAACACATCCTACTTTTCTTTAGCTGAGAGAAGCATTAAATAACAACACTGAAAATGAGGCTGGTTAGCAAAGCCAAAGGTGGAGGGAAAGCTCGCAGGAGTGTGAGCTGGAGCACTTGCTTGGGCCGTCTGGAGACAGCAATCCCCTTCCTGTAGGCTGGAACCTTCTGGGAAAAGGCAAAGTGTGAACGTAGGAAGAGCCAAATCCTTAATTTCATATGGAAGGGAATTGTCAAAGCTGCTGCAGCGCTTGAGGGTGCGAGTACATCTGCTTCCTACCAAGACGTACTTGCCTGCTTTGGACTCGGGGTCAGATGCGATAATTAAAGACTCTCTCTCGCTCTCTGTCTTTCACTCAAGAATTTGGTACTCTTCCAGCAGCATTCCCTGCTTTTCTCTCTTATTGCTGCCCAGAGCAGTGAGCTGGAGGGGCACACAGACCTTGGATGTTGCATCTGTTCAGAAAATGCCTTTCTTTGGACTCCACAGTAACTACAAGTTTCCTTCATGTTAATCTAAATGAAACTGCTGCAAACCCAGCCCAGGACGGGTGTGGGGAGCTGTGGATTTGGGAGACAGAAGTGCTGGGGATGGGCACTGCAAGAGCTCAGAGCTCCCCAGAGTGCTGGAGCAGCAAGAAACCTCTCTCAGCATCATCTACTCGCTTTCACCAGGAGAGAATTATGGCACAACATTATCCTTGGAGGCTTTCAGGTGTAAAAGTACAAGCTGTGAGGACTTTTGGCATCTCTGAGAGTCACTGTAAGCAAGTGAGAACTAATATATTTGCATCTGAGACACCAGAAAAAACCACCCTCCTCCAGTCTGCTCGGCCGTGTTGGAACAGGGAGTTGTCATCTCCTGGTCCAGGCAGGATTTGTGTCTCCTGATTTAATCACTAAACCCACTGCCTTTACTGCAGTGATAACAGCAACCGGACTTCTCTTCCGAGGAGTCTGTTCAGCGAGGGAGCACAGGAGTGAGGGAGCCACTCCTGAGGGTGTGAAACAAAGCGAGTGCAGCTCTAAAGGGAGTCCAAGGAAGATGCAGCCTGCTTCTCGAGTCAGTAGCTTTTGTTGTCTGACTGGATTTAGGTATTTTTTCCTTATTGCTTGCAGTGCTGAATAGCAGCAAAATGTGCCTTGGAAAATATAAATGACACGGCACTTATCTGTGATTCATTCTGCTTTTATAACAGCAGTCAGTAGCACTATCTGCTCCTTGCTACTCCACACAAGACCATCTCTTACACGTATCTTTTCCCTTCTTGCTCTTATCCTCTTAATCTTTTGTTGCTGTAGGTTTTTTTCCTCCCCACCATACTAATTTCACTCTTTCTCCACTGCACCAAGATCTCTGATTTTGGGTGCTGTTTCATCAGTCTGCAGGGCACCACAGGAACTGCTAATTTCCCCAAAGTAACAAATGTGCAATAAAATAATAATAATAAAAAAAGGTGCTATACATAAATGACATGGGGATAAGGGAAGTTTTTCCAGTAATGTTTGCCCAAGGCCTGGCTGCAGCTCTCTGTCTCCATTTCCCTGCCTCTCTCCAAAGCACAAGGTAGGTTTGGACTAGGGAAGGTACTGGCAGCTCTGGCAAGAGCAATAAAACAAAAAAAGGCAGATTATTGTGTCATGCCACTCCGCTTCAAATTGTTTGATGATGCCAAAAACGTAACATTGCTTTTGTAAAATTAGCATGATCTCCTAGAGGGTAAATCTACCCTGGAAGTGGAAAAACGGCGATGTTGGAGGGGAGCAGGATGGTGATGGGAGCTGCTCAGGGCTGGGGGCTGGCCCAGCAGTTATGAGCAGCTTTGTTAATCCCTGAGCGCGGTGTCCGTGATCCTCAGCAGCTCCCGTGCCGGGGCCTGGCAGCGCTTGATAAGGCTCTGCGGGTAGATAAGATGCTGTGGTTCAGCTCCATCCTTGGGGGGATCAGTGCCAGCTCTGGCTGGAGAAGCAGGAATTCACCTGCAGCAAATCCAGCACGAGCCAAGGAGCTGCTCCCGACCCATCCACGGCCCGTGCTGTGCCATTCCCACATCCCGAGCCGCGGGTCGGCGCGGGGCAGCACTCGGGTGGGATTTGGTTCAATCTCTCCTTCTGTCAGTGATTGTTCTAATGGCTCCTTGCAGTTCAGCCAACACAAGCAGTTCAGGGCACAGCTTTGGCACCCCTGCTCCCCGTGCTGAGGGCTCCTCCCGTGTCCTGCAGCCGCTCCCGGGCCCCCGATGCTGTTGGGAATGAGCGCCTGCAGCAGGAAGGCGCTGACCCTGCTCAGCAGCGTGTTCGCCGTCTGCGGCCTCGGCCTCCTGGGCATCTCCGTCAGCACCGACTACTGGCTCTACCTGGAGGAGGGCATCGTCCAGCCCCAAAACCAGACGGCCGAGATCAAGCTGTCGCTGCACTCGGGGCTCTGGAGGGTCTGCTTTCTGGCAGGTATGGTCTCCCAGCCAACAACATCGCCTTGGTCTGTTGTGTGTCAGTGCCACAAAGCAGGAAAGGGCCAAGAAAAACGGGATTTTTAGAGGCTCTGCCCATCTCTGCTTCCAAACTCAGGCACAACCTTTGGGAAGCAATGTCATTGCCTTATGCCTGACTTTAGCAGTCCAAAGGATAAATGTGCCTTTGCATACAGGCTTTGGTGAGTTTGCTGCTGCCCTGCCAGACCCCCTGCCCTGCTCCAGAACTTCAGCCATGATGCCTTGGGCAGCAGCTAAAAACTTTCCATTTCATCCCTGCAAAATTTGGATTCAGGTCAGCTGGAACATTCCCTCTGTCTGCGCCAAGTTTGATGAAGCAACTTGGCTGCAGGGACAGAGTGGAATAGAACCCAAGGGAATGGGAATCTCAAAGTGACCAACCTGAAATGTCACAAAGTTTCAACTGCTTTGGAACAGTCAGGGGAGAAGTGAGGAGCTCTGATATCCCCCCTGGGGTGACCTTAAACCCTCTGGCCTCAGGGTTCACATTTTTGTCTGTCTGCCGCAGGTGAGGAGCGTGGCAGATGCTTCACAATCGAATACGTGATGCCCATGAACATCCAGCTGACATCGGAATCCACAATCAATGTCCTGAGTGAGTGGTTTGGTGGGGTTCCACCCTTTACATCCTGCAAACACCAAGGGGTCGCTAGGGACCCTCCCCGAGAAATCCCACTTGTGTCCTTGCCAAAGAAGCTCTCAGTTCCTTGACAGTGCTGCCACACAAGGATGCAATGACATTTTTTACCATGGGAATTACCCAGTGTGCTCCTAAGCTTTTGGGGACATCCCTTTCTAATGGCAGGATGCCCACGGAGGCTCTAAGCTGTGCAATTTCCTGTCACTGGCTATTCGGCACGAACGCTCATCGAAGCATTTGGCTTTTTAGTCTCCTCTCCATAATTTGCAGCTGTATTTATTCCCTAGCAATTTTACACATTATATAGCGGGATGAATTAAGGATGGCATGTCACAACTCCCATGATGAATTCTGCAGCTATTTCTGATTTAATAAATAGAAGTGTTCTGCAAACATGTATGCAGTGAAGCTAGAGAAAAATGCAGGTTCTGATGGTTTCCTGTGCAACACTTCACACAGGAACCCTCAGAAATGCAAACACCGTGGAGGTGGGACCCTGGCGCAGGTTGCCCAGAGAGTCTGTGGATGCTCCATCCCTGGAGGTGTTCAAGGCCAGGTTGGATGGGGCCTGGAACAACCTGGGATAGTGGAAGTTGCCCCTGCCCATGACAGAGAGTTGGAACATAAGGTCCCTTCTGACCCAAACCATTCTATGTTTCCATAATTCTGTGTTTTACTCGGCTCATTAGCAAGGAGGGAAACCCAAACACAACACGGTCCGAGCAGGAGGACTGGAGCCCTCTCACCCAGCTAAGCCCATTTCTTGCACTGTTCTCACTTCCCTCTGCTCCTCTCTCAACAGAGATGATCCGCTCAGCCACCCCCTTCCCTCTGGTCAGCCTCTTCTTCATGTTCATCGGCTTCATCCTGAGCAACATCGGCCACATCCGGCCTCACAGGACCATCCTCGCCTTCGTCTCGGGGATATTCTTCATCCTGTCAGGTGAATTTTGCCAGCCAGGTTTTTTCCTGACAGCCTTTGAGCATGGAGCACGTTTGCTTTGGTAGCTGCTGGTGCTCTCCTCACCTGCCCTGGTGGCTCCTTGTTGGAGTCATCACTCCCAGCTCAGTCCCACAGCCTTTGTGGGATCGATGTAGAGCTCATTTGTGGAAGTGTGGGGAAAGGCCCCCACCACCCATGCAGGAGCAGGTGCTGGGGGAGAGGATGCTTCTCGTGGCCCATCAGTCGCAGGAGAGATCTGAAGCTTCAAACTGCTCCGTTGGGCTGTGTCTACAAGAGAAAAGTGAATGTTTTATTCATGGTGTTGTGCAAGTGCTAAACAAATAGCTGTGACAGCCGAGCTTTGAAGCAGCTCCTACTGGAGCCAGCTCCCTCCTCCCAGTGCACTCAGACTTCCCTGAGCAGGGAATGTTTGACTGGAATGAGAGGAGTGCCCTGGGTTAGCGCAGCAGGAGTGCAGCTCCTTTACCCAGTTATTACAAGCACACTCCCACAATTTTTTTTACTTCCCCCCAAAAGTCAGGCCTTCAGGAAGGTTCTTCTTCAGTAGCTTCATCCCTGAAGTGTTCCCCACTGCCCTTCTCCAGGTCTGTCACTGGTGGTGGGGCTGGTCCTCTACATATCCAGCATTAACGACGAGATGCTCAACAGGACCAAGGACTCGGAGTCGTTCTTCAATTACAAATATGGGTGGTCCTTTGCCTTCTCTGCCATCTCATTCCTTCTCACAGAGGTACCACACCCCTGTAACAAGCGTATCCCATTCCCAGGGGTGGGCAGACTGAGGCTATTTGGCAAAAAGAGGGCTCAGACGGGATTTAAGGGAGGGCTGTGAGGGCAGAGGGGTAATACAGCATGAAGGGGACGTATGGGGCGGACAGACCCAACCTGGAGCACTGATGGGGCATTTTGATCACAACTTGATGCCGAGCACGAAAAGCAGAGGAGAAGATGCAGTTGTGCCACATCTCCTGCACAGATTTATTTATTTACTGCGCGGATCCAAGGCGTGGGGCAGGGAAGTGACGGCCCTTGGGTGCTTTTGAGCATCAGCAGCAGCGCAAAAAAGGCGATTTCTATTTTGTCCTGTTTGGGTGGTGGTGCAGAAGGCAGCCAAGGGCGGGGAGGGCCTCAGGCCGTGTCTCTGTCCCGCAGAGTGCCGGGGTGATGTCCGTGTACCTGTTCATGAAGCGCTACACGGCCGAGGACCTCTACCGACCCCACCCCGGCTTCTACCGGCCCCGCCTGAGCAACTGCTCCGACTACTCGGGGCAGTTCCTGCACCCGGACGCGTGGGCGCGGGGCCGCAGCCCCTCGGACATCTCCAGCGAGGCGTCCCTGCAGATGAACAGTAACTACCCAGCCCTGCTCAAGTGCCCCGACTACGACCAGATGTCCTCGTCCCCGTGCTGAGCCCCGCGCCCGCTCCGATGGTCGCCGCGTCCCAACTCCGTTTGTCGTTTTTTTAGGCCACTCTTTCAGGCCAATTCTCTATTTATAGGAGCATAAATATAACCAAAGAGATTGGTTATATAACCAATAGTGTAACCTAGAGAATTGGGATATTTCCCTTGGTTTGTTTTTCTGGTTGTTTTATTCCTCCCTGCATAACTAAGAATCTCTCCAAAGTCCTCTTCTCTCAGCTCATCCCGCTGAGCAAACAGCAGTTCTGCCTGGGGGATAAATCCAGGGCTGGACTAGAGCAGGAAAAAGAAAATAGAGTAGAACTAAGGAAAAAAAAGGTGTATTTTTTTGGTGTAGGTAGGTAGGCTGCTAAAGTTTGTGCATTCAACTGTATCATTGAATTCTATATTTACTGGCCTGAGTGCCAACAGGCATAAAAGGTTTGTGTAACTTTCCACGAAATAACCAGCATCAGAAAAATAGAAATTTCGTCTTGACTGAGCACTTAGTGATTGGTATCTCTCACTGCTGGATATCACTTCCAACCAGGCTGGAATGGGAAATAGCCATCCTTCAGTGAGACCTCAGCAGGCTTGGACACGAGCAGGCTGTTGTTCCTCTACGGCCACTTGCAAACTGTTGCTTAAATATCCCGTGTTAGACTGGAGGCACCCCGGGGTGCTGGGCTGCAGAGGTGGCTCCAGCACCCAAATTTCCTCTGCCATTCTATAGACAGGAAGTCTGAAGTGTAAATGGGAGAATTTCAGTGCAGCATTGAGTGGAAAACAACATCAAGCTTTCCCATGGGAAACATTAAGTGCAGGATTTAGGGAAAATTGTGGCCCGAAGTGATTTCAGCAAAAGACAAGATCCCAAACTGGTGTAAAGTGATGTTGCTGAGATTATTGATACAAGTCCACTGCAGCAAAGTAGTTGGCTTATATTACATATTGGCAAGAAAATGGTATTTTTGCTGCTTTTTTTTTTTTGTGTGTGTGTATATAAACTTTATTTTGAGGTTTTAAGTTTTAAAACTTCATTTGATGCTTTGGCATTTTGGCCTTAGCCAGCTGCGAGGGGAGAGCATCACTGGTGGAAAACAAAGGGCAGGGAAGGAAAAGGCTGCGATCCCTCGTGCGAGCCCCAGATTGTCACCTTGCAGGAGAAAGAGCTTTGTCCAAACTTTATTTCTGTTCTTGTTATTTTCAACCTTTCTGAATATTTCCTTTCTGCAAAACAAAACCGTCTGGGGATTCGTGGTATATTTGAGCTTGTTTTGTGTTACTGTTAATTAAAAGAAATAGAATATACACAGTTTAAACCTCATTTGTAGCACACTGCGTAATGAATGTTGCACCTCTTTGTTGTAATTATTTAATATTATTATTTATTATTTGCTATTAAATATTTATTATTTATAAACTCCCCCAAAGCAGGGGCCAAGCCCTGGTGCAGCACCACTGTTTGCATCCATTACGATGCCCACTCCACAGGACATCACTGCAGGAGTGTATCCAGCCGGCTCTGGAGCAAGATTATTCCTCTCCAGCTCCTCCAGATAAGCAAGTAATGCATATCTAGTGTATATCTGGGCAGATTCCTAATTTGCAAAGTTTTCACATCAGGGCATATCTTTTAGACACTGCCCTATTTACCCTCAGTTTCTGTATGACCCTCAAGCATTTGTGTTCTCACCTAAGCCCCAGTTTTTAAGTGACAGGTTGGGAAGGTTCAAGCACTAAAGCACAACCCAGCCCCACCATCCAGTAACAAATCTGCTGTTCCTCACCTGGCCCCAGCCTGCTAAACCATCAGTTTTCCATCAGGATCTCCATATTCAGTGTGAATTTGGCTCCAAAAAAAGCACTGGAGTTCACAAGCAATCATTTTGAGTTTCCCAGGGTCTGGTCTGTTTTGCTGGGCTTGATGCTGGTGATTTTTGGTGGCTCAAAGGCTGTCGTCTTTGCACATTACCCTTGATGGATCCTTATATTTTCAGTTCTTCTTGGGAGGGAGATGTTCAGCATCACCAAAACTGCTGATGCCCAGAGGCACAAGGGCTCTCCCACGGCCACGTTCCTGCACACTGGGGAATCATTCTGTGGGTTAATCCTGTGCAGCACCATGAGGTGTCCCTGTCCCCGAGTGGAATTTTCCTTTGCACTGATTAAACACAGAATTATTCCTTTTAGAAATTAAAATGTTTGCCTACACAAGTAGGAGAAATCAGAAAAACTTCATGCCTTCCTCAAGGCCCCAGAAGGTTTAGCAGAGTCTAGGGGCGAATTAGAACAGTAATTACTTTAATTCATTGGAGAGATTCTCATCATGTGGCTGCATTTGAGAGCCTGGGAGTTCACACATTCACCCAGTGAGCACAAGTGCAGGACTGCCAGAAGAAACCTGTTAAAATAAATGCTTGCTGCTGGCTCAGTAAATGCATATTTTGGGTAGGAAAATGTGGTGTTTGCAAAGCACTGACAGCAATGGTTGTGCCTCTGGGTGCTGTTCTGCCCCTCCCAAAGTGCCTGGTGTGGCAGCAGCTCTCTCTATGGATGGCTGTGGCCTCCTAATGTGGTTAGCAAACCTTCATGGACTGGGGAGAAACTTTTCCAGAGCCATTAATCCTGGGAGTCGTGGCCTGGATGAGGAGCTGGGGCGAGCCCGGCCACCCTGCCAGGCCCTCCCGCCCCCAGCACCACCCTGGGGCTGCAGTTCTCCAAGCAATAAATGCTTAGTAAATACATGCAGCCCTCCTTAGGACACCTATTAATCATTTTATCACCTCTTCTGGTCATCTGACATGGTTTTACCCCACAGCCTTCCTTGAGGAGCAACACTCAGTCACCTCCTTCAGTGTTTCTCCCTCCCACTTCAGGGATGGCCTTTCACTGTGTTCTGTGTCTGTTGCTTTGGCTGCAAATAAATAAAAAGTGGTGTTGGAGGGTAAACTACCAATTAAATTAGAGGTTTTACCTCTATGAGTCCTTAAATTCACCCGATGGGATGAGCCAAGCCTCCCCCAGGCCCGTGGGAAGGTGACTGTTGTCTGACACTGCACAGAAAATGGTTTGCACTTGGAAGCAAAAAAATCTTGTTTTGCATGAATGACTAATTGGTGCCAGAGTGTGTGCACATGGCTGTGTCTCCTTGAACTGCAGCGTCAGAGCGAGTTACTGGGGCTAAGGGTTAAATAAAGCCTGCTCCAGGTGCAGGTCCCTGCTCCAGGTGCTGCTCAGGCCTGCAGCAGGTGAAGCATTTCTGTCCCTGCCATCAGCCCCCCATGGCAAGAGGAGCGATGGACGGTGACTGAGGGAAGGGCATGTGGGAGGTGAGTGAACCCCCAGCCCGGGGGAGGATGGCTGGGGAGGTGGATGTTCTGAGATCTTCTCAGGGAACCCCCAGGAGCCACCCTTCCCCTCTGTGTTTGGGGTTTTAAAATCAAATCCCCCTTCTGTAAGCCCAGAGAGGCTTTTTGTGGCCTGTATCTCCTGAGACATGACAGCTCCTCTGCCAGCATCCTCAAGACTCCTCTCATTCCCATCTTACACCACAACACTCCCATGGCCCCTGGTGTGATGCAGCCCTGGTGGGAACCATTTTCCCCTTAGCAGTGTCCTGAAAACCCTTACTGAACCATGGGGTGTGGATGCAAGAGGTTCATTAAAGACCAATCACGAGCAGTAATGAAGTAGCCAAGAATAACAAAGTTGTGCTGGGTCTTGTTCCCCTCCAGTTGCTGCTGGAGCAGCTTGAGGCTCCAGAGCCCTTTCTTGCACAGTGAAAAAAATTTGAGTATATATAGAAATGAACATATAGGTGCAGATGACCTGCCCTCCAGTGCTGCTCCCCCTGCAGCTACAGTGGCAGTGGGTACGAGGAGCCACTGGGAAGGTTCAGGTGAGGCAGGAGATGCTGTGGGGCAGTAACCCCACTCCAGGCAGGGATGCAGACTGAGCCCTGCTGGGCTGGTGAAGCTGCTGCTGCGGTGAGATGAGGTTTGGGCAGAGGTTTTGGGGCAAGCTGGTGCTGCTCTTGCCCAGGAGGGGGCCATGGAGCTGTTGGTCAGGCAGGCAGGGGGAGAGCAAATCCTGCTGCTGGGCAAGCCCCAGATGAACTTTGCTTTTGCATCATCTGGACAGAGGGTTGAAGACCTCTGCCCTTTATCAGCTTCAAGCAGACAGGACCCAAAGGTATTTTCTTAGGGTGCTTTCCAGGCACACACCACTGTGGCAGGGTGAGGAGCTGACTTGGTGTACACAGCGTGGGGGTTTCTAGCTCACAGTGCTCTGCTGTCGAGTCCTTGTGTTGCATTATTAATACTATTTGTCAAGGCTGTGTATTCATTTTCCCAAATGTGAGTTGGCCCCATGGGCTATTCAAGGTGTGCTAAGAAATTAAATAGTCTTATTCCTCCCTGCTGATAGCTTGTTAGCTGTGCAGAGCTGGTGTGCCTGTGCCGGGGATGCTGTGTGAGCAGGCAGAAATTCACCTGAGTAAATACTCCTCCACTAATGAGAAGTAGCTGAGAGATATTTATTTTCTTCTACTTCCTTCCTCATGGGATTTATTTATTTACTTCTTATTTTTTCCCCCAAATTGACAGTCAAACTTATCTAGAAAATCCATCTATTTTTTCCTTCTTGTTTTCCTTGTCCAGTTTTGGGGTCTTGATAGGGTTTCCTTCAGCCACTGCAGCACGCTTTGCTCCACCAGCTCTTTGTGCCCAAGAACCACATCAGCTCTTTAGCTCTTCTTTCTGCAAACTGGCTGTACTACAGCTGTCCTGGACACAGGCAAGCTGACTCCTGGGCAGGGAGCAGGGTGTCCCCAGGGCATCCCCAGTGCCCCAGCTGCTCCGTGGGTGCCACCATGGCTGGGATGCTCCACTGACCTTTCCTCTGAGCACTGCAGGGTTTCTGTCTATAGCTATTGTGTAGATGTCAAACCCCAGCCTGTTCCCATGGATACAGTAGAATGTAGAGAGAGAAGAGCTGCCTCACTGCTTTATCTTCATGTAGGGTTTTATACACCTCAGGTTTTGGGTTCTGGTGGCCTCAGTGGGCAGTGGCTATAAAGGGCAGGAGGTGGCTGCAGCAATTACCCCATGTGTCTTTAACTGCAAGCCAGTCTCCCAGATGTAACCCCTCTTCTCACTTGACTTCGTCTTTGAATCTCTGGTCATTTCGGTCTTGTAGAAGAAAGATTCTTTTCCACTATTATTACAATTTTTAACTCAGGAAAGCACTTTTTCCACAAAAAAATAAATTAGCCCCACTCCACTGTGTTGCCAGATTCTATTCCAAGGGCTGGATTCAAAGAATAGATTGACTCTAACTGGATATTTTCATGTCTTGAGCAGTTTGTACCGTGATGTTCTGAGGGCTCTGTCCAGCATTTTTAATCAAACCACCTTGGAACTCCCCAATCCTCATCCCTCTCTCCATTTCCAGTGAAAGAAGTATTCACACAGAAATAGTGATTAATATGCCTTGAAAATACACAGCACCAGCAGTCAAGGTTATTCCCCAAAAAGCCATCGTTTTTGTCATCGGCTCCGGACAAATCTCCTGGCTGTGATGAGATGCAGCTCCTTTCAATCTTTAATGCTAGGACAGTGTGCATTCATTTTCTTAGAGGCAAACCAAGTGTGTCGGGGGTGCAGAGAAGGTGTTCCGTGGCTTGTGCTAATCCAGGTTTTGCAGCTGCTGGAGCTGAGGCTGCTGCAGCTCCGTGTGCCCAAAGGGCAGCGCCAGCCGAGCGTCGGGTCCTGGTTAAATGGCTCATTTTGGATCAAAGTCACTCTTACCCCAATTAGTCCCAAACACCATCAAACACCTCTAAATCTGCATGTAGAGAAATCCCCAGACCTGAGATTCAGCTATGTTGCTAATTAGCAAAGTATTTAGGCACGTGCTGAAGTCCCTTGGACTCCAGCAGGATCCACCTCAGAGCCAAAATTAAGCCCAAGCAAAGCTCTGCTGAACAAGACCTGCCTTTGTTTAATAGCACTTGGTAGTTGGGTTTCATATAGAGGAGCTGGAAGGCACAAAAGAGGAGACGGTACAGAGACATAACCATAAATTTATTATTTTCTAGAGTGGTAACATTTTTAATGAGGTTCACAAAAATATACCTCTGAGGTTCTCACACCTGCCTGACATCCTGACACGCGCCAGCTTCCCGCTGCAACTGCAGGCGAAAACCTGCCAAGGAAGCTGAAAGGTGTTATTTAATTAATAACAGCTAATTTGAATAAATACTGAAATGTCACTCAGCTGATCCCAAGGGGAGTGTGGGGAGCTCACCTCCGTGGGAAAGGGAACACGATCGGTGTCACGAGCAGGAGAAGGAGCAGCAGGGTCTGTCCTGTTGGTGCAGGTCAGATCCTGCTCAATTTTTTGTGTTTAATAAGTAAATCTATGACATTTAGGTTTAGCATAACCGAGTGCTGTGGGGGCCTTAATGCTGGCTTAATCTGTCTCCAGCTCGGCTCATCAAAGGCTGCTGAAGTGAGGGGATAAAAGAAGAATCCATAGCACTGGCCGAGGCTGTATAGTGCCCATCCAGCATCTTAAATTGAGATAATATGGCTTTTAAAGCTGCCTTGCTTCAATGCTGAACAAACGCAAATATCTGAGTGAGAGCTCTTGATTATCCTGGAAAAGCAAACTGTGCTTTATTTTAGCAGAAATTACAGGGTCTGTACCTGGAGAGAGCATCCCCTGGCTCCTGCTGCACTTAAACTTTGGGGTGACCTGTGTTTGTCCAGGACAATAGGATTATATATTATTTAGTGTTATTATTCACAATTCAGATAAACAGAGAAGGTCTCTCCAGCAGTGCAGGACACGTACATATAAAATCCCCATCAAATTATTTATTTCCATATAAATTATGTACTGTCAAAACTGTTCTACTGATCTGAAGGTTAAAGGCTTCATCATGGAAATGGAGCAGCTCCCTGTCATCTTGATCAGAATGTGATTATTTACAGGAAAAAAAAGCATCCTGGTGGCTGTGGATTTCCTATTGATCTGCTTCAGCAGCCCTGTCTGGCTGAGAACAGCTGAAACACATGAAATAAAAACACAAACCTACGGTTGTTTCATCTTCCCGTAAAAAGTAGGTCATATCCCCAAGTGAGCTGTATTTTATTCATGTAAATACATTTTTACAATTAAAAATGCAACAAAAACTATGTTCATGTCAACAGAGCTGAGCCTGGTGAAACTGGGTTAGGGCTGATGCCAGGGCTTCCTTGGGCAAAGCCTTGCTGCTGGATGAGCAGCTCCCTCACGCCTCTGCCATGGGCACGGGACCCCAAACCACACATTTTGGAGCAGGAAAGTGAAGCAGAAGAAGAGTGAAAGAGCTTAAAGCTCTCCAGATTGAGCTCCATATAGGAATAATTATGGCTGCTATTTTAAGAAGTTGTTTAATAACGTTAAACCGATGACAGGCTGAGATTATAACACTGCCACCTCCACGCTCCTGGGGGCTTTTTCTTCCCTACTCCCACCCCACAGTCGGTTCTGGTATATTCACATTTTCCCAAGCCTTTTATTGTGCTCCAAGGGCTCTGGAGCAAGCTGGGAATTGCTCTGCACAAGGGCAGAAGACGAGCCCCTCTCCTGCTGTGTACCCAGAGTTTGTTCAGCAGCAACATCTGCATTGTCATCTGGCCCAGGAAAATATTTTGGGGTAAATCAGAGCTGCTTGTGGGGCTGAGAGGTCACCCCAAAGGTACCACCCTGCATGTGTGGGGCTGCAGCCTGTGGGAAAACACACCTCTGTCTCAGCTTTCCTGTTTATAAACCAGAAACCGTGCCCTTGATTGGCAGCTCAGCATTTTGGGACCTCTGGGTGAAGTGTGTTGCCCCTAGCAGGCACACAGATAATTAATGATTTTTTTTCAGGAGGTTTAATGCCTCGTTTGTGCTGCATGGTGATCAGCACTGAGCTCCCCCTCACAGGATGCTCCCTCCCCAGTGAGGGGCCTGCAACAGAAACTGGAGCTGCTTATGGAAACTGCCCTAACAGGGATGTCAGGGCCATCTTAGGGACCTGCAGCACCAAAAAATTAGAGCCTGAAAGAGAGGAAGAAAAAAAAAAGCTAAAAAAAATGGGGCTTCCTGCCACATTTTCCTATTTTTCTGGTGCTTCATTTGTAATAAGGAAAAAAAAATATAAAGAGTTTGGGTGTAGCTGGCTGTTGTTTGAGAGGGAAGGTGAGGAAATGATAGCCTGAAGTTCCCAAAGAGGGGACGTGAGCTCAGGTTGGTGCCTCCTCTGCAGCCATCACTGGGCCATTAATGGTCAGAAGAAACTTTATTTCCTCTCTTTTCCTGGGTCTGTCCTTATTCCAGCTGATGTCATCAGCTGGGATTTTGTTTGGTTGGTTATTTCTCATTGTGTCGGGGGTAGAATTGTCCTTTCCACACACACTACCTTTTTCCAGCTGGCAAGGAACAGCTGTTTTCCTGCCCCATGCTGGAGCTGCACAAGGAAAAAGAGGTTAGGAAGGTTAAAATGCAGTTTCAAGTAGTGTGAAAATAGATCTGTCAACCTGCTGTATTTGCTTGAGGGTCCTCGGGCTGTGTTTGGTTGAGTTTTTTAAGGTGTCAGGAAAGATGCTGGAAAATAAATTAGGTTTCATTTAGCTCAGAGTAACAATTAAAACTTGGAATGATCAGGGCCTGTTTAGGCAAATCAATTAAAAGATTGGCACATAAATTATGTGTACCTTCATCTTCCATTGTTCCTGTCATGCTGGGAGAACTTCAGACTGGGACTTTTGAAGGTGAGGCCACTAATCCAACATGTGTTTCCATCAGCCCACCCTACAACTGTCCTTCCTGACCTTCTGGCTGGTCTCTAACCTGGGATATTGTGGGCTTCTCCCTCAGGAGGTTTTCTCCATCACCAGCTCCTCCAGCCTCTTTTATTCGAAGCAATTTCAATCTGCATCTCCAAATTCATCCTCAGGAGGTTGAAGGAGCAGGCACACCCCACTGTTTGCTCACAGTGTTGAGGGAATCTGCTCATCCCACCCCAGGGGCTGTGGCTTTCCATCAGCAGGATAACTGTTGGGAAGGGCAGAAAGGTAAGAAGCCCTCAGGAAGTCCAGTCCCTGTTTCACACTCCCTCAGTGATGGATTTAACCGTTCTCACAATATACAAAGAAATTGGGAAAGGATTTTGAAAAGAATTGCTATTTAAAACAGAAAGAGCCTGAGGGGACCATGGGCACAGCACAGAAGACGTTGGGCACAGAAAGACACTGGATAGAAGGGGACCTTTCAGTCTAGAGGGCAAAGGCTGGAGGAGCCTGAAATGGGACAAAATCCAACCAAAACTCTTAAAGAGAAGCTCCTGGTCTCAGCTTCAGCCCAGCAGCAGTGCTGGTGTTCAGGCTCTCGGGCTGTTCCCAAAATCCTGGGCACACTGTGAGGCTTGGCAGCAGGCTTGGGAACACCAGTGGCTGCTGTGGCATCCCAGCTGCAGCCCTCACTGTATCAAATATTGATTATCCAAAGGGATGCAGGGAGCTCCCAGCCCACAGCCCCCTGCCCACGTGCCAGCAGGTCACAATCCAGGCAGCCAGTATTGGACCTGTGACACCAAAAGTGCTTGGGAGGGACTTGAGGGACCATCAGTGAGGCTGAGGGAAGGCCCAGGGATTGAAATACTGAAGAGCAGCCAGGATGATTCCCTAATAATGACCTCTAGGAGAGCCTGTCCTGCTCTGAAGGCTCTGCTTGGGCTCCAGCTGTGGCTGAAGGAGAGCAGCGTCCAAACAGCCGCTGGGAATGATGGATGGACTCCCTGGATGGTTGGCAGTGTGGGGATCAGCCAGGGCTGTGTGACAGCACCCAGCATCACCGAACCCCTGCTAGGGGGGCCTCCCTCCCCAAACACTCTGAGGGATTTCTTACTCCAGACAGGTTCTGTGCAAGGAGCTGCAGTGAAAGCTGGGATAAAACCTGCTTCTCGGCCAGGTTCAGGACACAGGGCCGGCCCTGCCCAGCACATCCCTCCCACAGCCGGGCTCCAGGGGCAGGGCGGGCTCTCAGCCTGACCCCTGCGCTCCCTGCCCAGGCTGTGCTGGGAACTCATGGCATTTGTTCTTCCACTGCAAACTGCCCCAGGGGACCTGGAGGCCGAGGGCCCAGCTGAGAGGTGCCATCACCGCTGGGACAAGAGCTTGTCACCGGGGAGCAGCCTGAGGAGCCCATCTGCCCGGCACGGGGAGTGACCCCTGCCAGCTCCAGCGCTGGCTCTTGGTCCGGGCAGGGATGGACAAATAACAGCTGGAGCATCCCCGCCCGTTCTTCCTTCCTGAAAGACACAACAGGTTGTAAAGTTCATGGTTAATCCCAGAGACAGAAAAGCTGAAAATGTTTAAAAGGTGGAGCTCTGGGCACTTTCACGTTCCTTTTTTTATTTTTTACTTAAAACCATTGCGGAATGAACACGTGGAGCAGTTTCCACCCTGAACCTCTCATAGGTGGGAAGCTGAAACGCCGAGTTCTAGAGGGACTTCTTAATAATTTTTTTCTCCCCCCTTAGTAGAAAATGTCTTCTCAGAGTCTGGAGCTGGGGGAACACCGGGGCTGGGGTGGCTAGGGGACACCGGGGGTCCCTCTCCCCGCAGCCGCCCCGCAGCCACAGCCGCTGGTTTCGCAGCACCCTCTCCTGCTCCTACGGCGAAACAGCAGCCGGGAAGGCTGGGAGACTCCCAGAAATTGCTTTTTCCATCTCCACTGATCCGGTAAATGCTCCTCAGCGACCTTGAGCCCCACTGGTCACATTTGGGAACACAGGATGCTGAAAATGCAGGTGAAACTCTTTCCGGAGAAGCAACGGAGGGGGCTGCCCTCTGGAAATGATGCAGCTCCTGCAGAAAGGTTTTTGTTTCTTTTCAAAAAGTAAAAGCAGAGCTCAGAGTCTTCTCTCAGGTGTAACTCGCAGAGGCTGTCAGGAATTTAATCATGCAAAAATATTTAAAAACAACAACAAAACAGAAACTAAGACAAGAAAAATACTAGGGTAGGCTCAGATTTTAAAAAGGTATATATGAATACTGCTTAAGGGCAGAAAGGAACAGCCAATAGGGGCAAAAAAGTGTAAAGTCACTGAGCTACTGACAAAACTGTTGTTTTGGGACCAAACAGTGGCCAAAACCTTCCCCACATCTGGGCAGTGCTCCTGCTTTGGTGCTGCAGTGTCACAGCCCCAGCTGCTCACTCTGATTGAAACCAGACACGTCCCTGCACCAGCAGAAACCCTGGGGCTGCTGGAGGGGTGTGAAAAATGCTGTAAGGGAGCCACAAGCAATGAAACAACCACCAGAGCCTGGTTTCTGATGGGCCTGTGGGTGGATTCTCCAGTGTCTGCCGGAGATGCATTCCTGCAGCAATCCTTCCCCCAGGAGGGGCTTTAGCAGCCTCCTCCTCTGTCACCCAGCTGTTTGCAGTGACTCTGCAGCACTCTTACATTGTCCCAGCTGGGATCCTACATCAAACTGAAACAGCTCAGGAGTTCAAAAGGTGCAGAGAGACTCTGACAGGTGTCTGGACCATCACACACTGACCACAAGAAGCAGATTTCCTTCGGAAGGAATAGTAAAAAATAAAAAAGCTGAAAGTTTTATAAATTCTTAGCAGACGGAGAAGAGGCAATGCAATATGAAGGGGCAGAATGAGGGACCCCTGGAGTACCACCGAAGTAGTGCCCTGACAGGGGAGATGCAGAACCTTCGAGCAGGCAAAGCCAAACAAGAATGTGGGCTTGGAAAAAGAAATCAGAAGGCACAGAAGCAAAGGAGCCACTTAAACCTGCATGGAGGAGAGAAGGGGGATAGCACCCAGTCCTGTGCTGGTGGTGGCAGAGAAGTGGAATCAGGGATTTTCTGGAAAATGGCATCAAAGCCATAACAGCAAATGGGTAAAATTTGCTAAAATGGGTAAAATACGGTGAAGTACCCAGGCTTTCCTGAAAGCCTGAGAACCAACTGGTGATGGTTTCACCCCCTCCAGCACAGATTCCCAGCCCTCCTTCCCCCACGTGGAGCATCTTGGGGCTGGATAATTGATTTTTTTCTGTATTTTCATCTCACTGGTGGCTCGGAGTACCACAGGAAACCCTCCCTGTGGGTGTCAAGACCCTGCTGCCAGATGCTGTCACATGTGGTTACTGAAGATTTCAGTGGACTCACGTTTTCTGCTGTGTAGAAATGCTGGGTTTATGACATTCAATAAGAGGGATTTCACTCCTGCCTTTGTTTAGACATTGAGGATACTCCATGTTTACATTGCTGGACATGGGAAAGCAGAATGCAAGCAGATGCCCCACAAGGGAAAAAGCCTGACATGGGGAATATGCCCTTCTCTACGTCCATAGCTCCAGGGCAGGAGCTTTATCATACAATAATGGAGCAGGTTTTTTATTCTGGCAAAGAGATGTGTCAATAAACACCTCTTTGGTGCGATTTCCGCCAGCTGAGCTTTGATTCATGTGGCCTCTGCACTACCTCGGGGATACAGCTACACAAAATACATGGATTTTGTTGCTAAGAGTTGAAAGCTTCAGTGTGGACAGAACTGACCCTTCAATAGATGCTGTCCTAATGAGAACTGCCTTGCTCCAGCCGTGCTACAGCACTGGGCAGCTCAAGCTGGCTTGCTCCTGCTCAACCATGGACAGCCCAGACAGGGGGATCAGGGGAACCAACCCCACAAAATTACCTGGCAAAGGCAAGGAAAGAAGGAAGGAAGGCAAGGAAGAGGAGGGAAGATGGGACAGAACACGTCCATCCTGTACAAGGGCAGGTGAATGCATCCTCCTGCATCCAACAGTGGCTTGCTGAGGATCAGAGCGTGGCAGGAGTAGAGAGCTCAGAAAATTCCTTATAAACTAAGGACGTGCAGGGAGCAAGAATCCCCCTGAGTTTATCTGTTGTTATTTTGAAAAGAAAACGAATGAAAGTGGTTTTTATTATTAAAAGAGCCTGTCTGAGGAAGCCAAAGACCTCCTCAATATCTGCTTGAATTTTTAAAGGGAATGGGTGAAGTACCGCACTTTGAGATGCAGTCACAGGTATCAGGATAAATCAATCCCCGTGAAAAAAAAGCATCAGCTGAGGGTCTTATTTTCAACTGCTCTTCAGAGCAATTTCAAGGTGTGCAGGTCAGTGCTGCAGGAGGGCACTGGCTTCCCTTGACACCAATAACCCCCTGCAGCACACGGATCTCAGGCCGTGGGGAAAGCTGCTGATTTCTGTGCATCCATGGAGGAGCCCGGAGCTGGGCTGGGGAGAAACAGCACTCTCTCTTTGTAATGGTGCTCAAGGAAAAAAAACAAGCCTCAACTCTCAGCAATAAGAGAATTAGCCTGACAGATGGCTTGCAGAAAAAGGAAAACTATCTCGGGCTTTGAGATTTGTGCTGACTGAGCCGCAGAAAGGAGCTATCGCAATTAGCATTTGTGCCGAGTAATTGACGAGCATTGAGAGAACCAACCCAATTTGCCACCATTGTCGAGCCTTCATTGTTCTTGATTTTGGGGGTTGTTTTCTATTTTCCCTTCAGGCACAAGTCTGGGGATAGACAAAGTGCCACTTTGGGTTTTGCCTTTGCGGGGAGGCAGGCGGAGCTGGGCCTGGGCCTAGCGCCCATCCCACGGGCAAAGGTAGCGCAGCTTCCCTGGGAGCACGGGATGGTTCCTGCCTCGTCCAGCAGGTCGAGCCTTCATTGTTCTTGATTTTGGGGGTTGTTTTCTATTTTCCCTTCAGGCACAAGTCTGGGGATAGACAAAGTGCCACTTTGGGTTTTGCCTTTGCGGGGAGGCAGGCGGAGCTGGGCCTGGGCCTAGCGCCCATCCCACGGGCAAAGGTAGCGCAGCTTCCCTGGGAGCACGGGATGGTTCCTGCCTCGTCCAGCAGGTCGAGCCTTCATTGTTCTTGATTTTGGGGGTTGTTTTCTATTTTCCCTTCAGGCACAAGTCTGGGGATAGACAAAGTGCCACTTTGGGTTTTGCCTTTGCGGGGAGGCAGGCGGAGCTGGGCCTGGGCCTAGCGCCCATCCCACGGGCAAAGGTAGCGCAGCTTCCCTGGGAGCACGGGATGGTTCCTGCCTCGTCCGGCAGGTCCATCATGGAGCAAACACTGTGATTCATCAGTATGGCTGAAGGCAGAAGGTCTGGAGCCGTGCGGCCATGTGCAGCTGTCATTTTGCATTCCCGTAACGCAAAGCCGGCCCGGCCTTTCTCTGGGACGGAATTCCTGTCTCCATCAAATGCACCCGGGGAAATGCCTCCCGGCAGGCACGCTGCGAGCCACGGCCCTGGCCCCCATCACTCATCTGTCTCCTTCTCTTTGGAAATCAGCCTTGAAATGCCGGTGTTTCTCCTGCTTCCCGTGTTTCTGGGCTGTGGCTGCGCCCCAAGCTCCGGCACGGGGCACGTGGGAGTGGGAATCAGCCCCAAACAACCCCAAACAGCCCCAAAACTCCTCTCACTGCTCCCTACATACCAGACCTGCCCACAGAAAAAGGGGGGAATACTCTTCCACGCGAGTTATATCCTTTCAGGGACAGAAGGTGGCAGACGAGTTTGCTCTGAGTGCCTGGAGAAGGAGCTGTGATATTACTCAGAAGTTTAAGAACATTGAATTTCTGGGTGGCTCCCACCCCCCAGCCCAGGGCAGCAGCCTCATGGTTGCTCTGATCTTTACAGGTGCCTGGCACAGGCTCTGCTATGGCACTGCTGGAAAAGCAACCCCTCACCCACAGCTGAGCTAAGCTGGGAAACAGGGCTGGGTTTGCTAAAGCCTGAGAGTTTCTGTTGTGAAACATGTGTTGGTTATTTGTTAGCTTTTAGTGGTTAAGTTACAGGCATAGCAAAGAACAGGGCAAAGCAGAATTTATAAAAATATTTCAATTTATGACGTTTTTCTCAGTGCTGGGGGTTCTTATGAGTTGCTCATGTAGCCAGTACCTAAGAGACATGTAAGAACAGAGCAATGGAACTAATCCTGGCATGGCCCATGCAAGAAGCAACACAGGCAGGACAAATCTGCTTTTTTTTCTTCTTCTTCTTCTTTTTATGCAATGCATCTGTGCAGGACAGTAATTTTTCCCCAGTGCAGAAAAGGAGAAGACATCCCTTTCCCATGGATTGCTGCTCCAACTGCAGCACCCGCAGCAGCACCTGCAGCAGAAGGTCTCATTAACAAGAGAGGGCACGGTGGAGGCAGCACAGGAGGTGCCTCTCTCCTCCTGCTGCCTCCTCCAGCCCTGCTCAAAGCCCTGAACTCAGCCAGGCCCAGGTACATCCTGTTCCCCTGAGCTGCTGCCTGCCTGCCCTGAACAGCAGGTTTGCTCCCAGGCTCCAGTGGGTTTTGGCCCCTTTAATTTGTGCCAAAGAGGTGGGAAGTGTGGGGCTGTAAAAGCTCTGCAGTGAGCACTGAGGCCCCCGTGGAGGGGGACCTGCCTTGCTGGGTACAGGAGGGCAGTGGCTCAGGTAAGAATCCTCCTCTCTGCTCTGGCATTGCTGCTTCCCAAGTGAAATTTATCTTCTTTTTAAACTTGATTTCCTCAGGAGCCTCTGCAGGCATCAGCAGAGGTCCCCTGCTATGCCCAGTGGTGCTGAAGGACCTGCTGGGGCTGCAGTTTGAGTCTCAGGAGAGGCTTTTTGCCTAGAAAAAAAGGTTGAACTGGGGTAGCAAACCCTGGATCTTGTGGTCTCAGCTGCTGCAAGGTCCAGGCTGTGCTGGAGCGTGTCATGGGCCTGATAGGAAGGAAGAGGGTTTGTTGATATGAAGCCTGTTGGCTTTAAAAGTCATATTTTAATGTTCCTGTCTTTAAAAAAAGAAAAAAGCTCTCCTGATATGTGTGTATATCTATCTACCCATATACAGATAGATAGATATATCTATAAATTAGGGTCATGTGGGGATAAAGACAAGAGATGTTGCACCCTGAGCAGGAGAAGGATGGGGGAGATGGGCCAGAGAAAATAATTATGGTCCTAGTGAGGCATACTTGAATTAAAAATACAAATGGATTCCTCCAGCTCTCAGCCAAAGAATCCAGCAATCAGGTGGTGAACTCCTGAGTGGATAAACCCCACAGCTAATTCCCTGATCCATCTTTCACTGCAGCAAAGCTTGTGTTGCAGTCAGGATTTTCAGTTTTCACCTAATTATCAGCCTGCAGCTTGATGTTGCTCATCACCCATTCCCTCTGCTCTGGGACAGGTCTAAACTGTTGGTCAAAAATCATATCTCAGACAAATTCCAATTCTCAAGAGGGTTTGGTTCGGCTGCCATCTTCCAGAACAGGAATTTCAAGCTTCTAAGTGATGATAGAAAACTTTGGTTGTGCTTTCTTTCCATACCAGGATACTTTAGTTTTTTTTATCTAAGTCTTTTTCAAACTCAGAGGAAAGCCTTGAGCTTAGGGTAGAGCTGGATCCTTTGAGACCACTGGGGAGTTTTTTGACCAAAAGCTTCAGTTTTTCAATGCTTGATCATTGACATTATGAACAAATAAAGGTGAGTAACAAACCTCCCCTACCCAAGGTAGGACAATTATTGGTAGTTCCAAACTGTAAAATGAAAGATAACTTTGCTATATTGCAACTTCAGAAAATTAGCAGGCCATGCTCTATCTAGAGACAAACACAACAGCAGCAGGGGTGTATCTCCTATTCCATTCCCTGCTAATGACCAATTTTTAAGGAACACCTTTAGCTGGGAATTGTTTTCAAATGAGTTGCAGGGGTGCTGGCAAAAAGAGCTGTATTGCATTAATGTTCTCTTAAAGATTCAAAACTGTTATGCAACAAAAAATTATCAATTCACGCCACTTCTTTAATGGACTTCCTAATGCATACTTTAAAAAATTAAAAAAAAAAAATGGATTGCAGAGTTTTCTTCCTGAGCTGTCGAGGCTTCTATCAGGAGCAGCTTCAAAGCCATTTTTCTTTTCATATGCTTGTCTGGTGTGTCTAACTGAGCATGATTACTTTTTCCTAAATGAATAGATAATTTTGCCTTATTTATAAGTAGAGCACCAGGATTTTTTTGTCTGTGACGCTCTTGGGCTGAATCTCAGGGTGGCTTTGCGTAATGCATGTTCATTATTTAATGTTTTGTGAAATTTGTTTTGTGGGGTTTTTTTCCTTCCACCTGGATTTGTTTCCGAGTCATATATTTTTGCCATAGAGCATTCACACACTCGAAATATTAATGAGGCAAGTAATGGCCCATTTCAATTGAAGTTTGCCATAATATGCAAGTAATCCTTCACAGGTCTCTGTTTTAATAACAATGGTGATTAAAATGCCTCATTTTCTCCCCAGCCAAGGATTCTCGTTAGGTTTTGGGGTGTGACAGTCCTTAGCTACACAGTGGCTGGACTCATTACAAGTGCTGGGAAAGGGGCTCTTGGTGGGTGAGTTATTGATGTAAAACTGCTCTTCAGGCCACACACTCACTTTTGGCCAAATTTCCAAGACCCTCAATAAATAGGTTGGATGCTGGAAAAACCCAAACTGACTCTTAAGGTGGTGAAATGCTTTCATGGCCATAATGACTTCTAGTCCAAAGTTTGAGGTTTTGCCACCCCAGCTTGGGGAGGGTGAGCTTTTCCTGGGGCCAGCAGGGAGGAGAGGTTGGATGGAAGATGAGACTTCCCGTGCCAACCTCCCTGAGCACTGCCCAGCCCAGCTGCTGCCAGGTTGGCACTGTGAGGAGAAGGCCCCTGAGATGATGTTGCCTTTGGAGAACTTGCCTGAAGGGTCAATGTGGAAAAAAGGCAGCACAAAAGCTGCCTGTGGAGACCAACATCAATGGTGGGATGGCTCCTCACTGCAGTGGGCAGCTCAGAAATGAGGGCAAGAGCCTCAAAGGAGGATGAATGACTACAGAGAACTCAACCTCCTGCTTTCACAAGCAGCTGTGTCAGAACTTTTGCTAATGTCGTGACTTTCCTGGAGTCTCAAACTTCTCAAAGCTGCCTTCCAGGAAACGCAGCTTCCTTTGTGACCCCAGAGGAGAAAAGAGGTTTTTGATTTTGAAGATATTAAGAGGCTCAGCAGCTTCACAGTGAATCCGTGAGAGCTTTGCATCACCTACAAACCCATTTTCCTTAGATCCCTGGCTTCTTTCAGGACTGTCAGGCTGTTCTGTGTGTCGTGGTTTGACACTGGCCCAATGCCAGGCACCCACAAGAGTCACTCGCTCACCCTCCCCTACCACAGCTGGGCAAAAGGAGGGAAAGGAGGAAAGGGTTAACAGAGGCTTCACGGGTGAGATAAGGAGAGTGGGAGAAATATTTCAAGGGCAAAACAGGCTCAACCTTAGTTGCTAAGTAAAATTTATTACCAACAGAATCAGAGGAGGGTAATGAGAAGTAAAATAAGCACTTAAAACACTTTCCCCCTGCCTCCAGCCCCTCCCTCCTTCCCACCAACGACACAGGGAGGCAGGGCAGGGGGTTTTGGTCAGTCCATCACCAGGATTTTCTTCCACTGCTCCGGGAGAAGAGTCCTTCCCTGTTAGGCCGTGGGGTCCCTCCTACAGGAGACAGTTCTGCGGGAACTTCCCGGCGTGGGTCCGCTCTCAGGAGCAGCAGCCAAACTGCACCTGCTGCAGTGTGAGTCCCTGCCACGGGCACACAGTGCTCCCAAAACTGCTGCGGTGTGAGTCCCTGCCACGGGCACACAGTGCTCCCAAAACTGCTGTGGCGGGGGTCTCTCCCCACGGGGTGCATCCTCCAAGGCCAGGCTGCTCCAGCCTGGGAGCAGGGCCCTCTCTCCACCGGGTCTCGCACTGGATCACAGCCTCCTCCAGGCATCCACCCGCCCTGGCACGGGCACCTCCCCCAGGGGCTGCGGGTGGATCTCTGCATCCCCCGGGGATCCCTACGGGCTCCAGGTGGATCTCTGCATCCCCCATGGACCCATGGGCTGCAGGGGCACAGCTGCCTCACCATGGTCTCTTCACCACGGCCTGCAGAGACATCTCGGCTCTGGGCCTGGAGCACCTCCTGCCCCTCCTTCTCCATGACCTTGGTGTGGCCATGTTGTTTCCCTCACGTGTTCTCACCTCCTCCTCTTCGCTGACTTGCAGCAAAAACCCCCCTACTTTATTTTGAGTTTCTTTTTAAATATGTCATCACAGAGGCGTTACCAGCCTCTCTCACTGGCCCAGTTCTGGCCAGCAGCATGTCCATCTTCAGAGCCATCAGCCACTGGCTCTGCCAGACATGGTGGGAAGCTCCCAGCAGCTTCTCACAGGAGCCACCTTTGCAGCCCCCCTGCTACCCAAAACCAGGCCGTGCCAAACCAATACACTGTGCTTAAGCTTTATTCAGACCTTGCAGAGAGAGATCTGCATTTCGGTGTGTTGCTGGGAACAGAGAGCAAAAGCTGCTTTGGGATGGGCTGGAGATGAGCACACAAGGCCTTTCCTGCAGCCTGGCCCGTGGGTTAGGTCTGACAGAGGCTCTGGTGAGGGGTGTCCCAGCCAGCACTGGGTTCTCCACTGACTGAATGAGAAGTAAATACGGTTGGCTTCAAGCTGCAGAATCCGATGTCAACAGCATGAGCTGCTTGGGGAAAATTGATTGAATATTACTGACATAATTCAATATATTGAATCATATATCAAGCCAGAGCTGTTCTGCATTTTGTGCCTCTTTTGTGAAGGCAGCAAGGACCCCTCCAGGATCAGGGGGTGTGGCTGGGGGAGCACAGTCCCTCTGTGCTGAACACCCCATCCCTTCCCCATTCTGTAAGCAGGGATGGAAAGAAAAAGGGAAGAAAAGCAAGACATGGATATTCCTGCTCCATCAGGGAAATTGGCTCTGAAAGTAAACAGCTATCCCAGGGAGGCAGGATTAGGTCCAAATCCTGGGAACATAAATCACTCTGCAGCAAGTGCTTATCTGTAAGCCCTGATGGGGAGAGCCAGGCACCTCTTCCAACTCCCAGCTCTGCTGCTGATTTGCAATGAGAACTTGAGCCTTGAAGGTACCTGGAGAGGCACATTTATAGGAAAAGCCCCAGGGATGAGGGGTCTGAAGGAGGAAAACCTGTGGATCCCCTGAAACTCTTGGAAACCTCATATTCTTGCAGCAGAGATCAGCAGCCATCCTTTCCTTTCCCCAGAGCCACCAGCCCCGGGGCCAAGTGAGCTGCCATATTTCCTGCTTCTCCTCTCTTTTTCGTTCTCCATTTTGTTCTCCAGTCACTGCTGGCTGACTGCTATGGAAATTATCATGGTCCTGGTACATGGTACGTGCATCACTGGGTCTGCAGAATTACTACAGGGATGAGCTGGCCAGTCACTAATGTGTTTGAGCTGGTAGTTTGGCTCCAAAACTGTTGTTATTTCTTAAGCTGCCATAAAAGAGAGGGTCTGCATGTACTCATGGCAGAGATGCAAACACTCCATCTTTCTCAGAACTCCCTACACATGGACCTGGTTAAGGGATGTTTCTGTATTCCCCTATAGAAAGGCAGCGTTGTCTTTCTTCTGGTGGACGTGGGCCTTGCCCTGGTCTCGTTCACACTGCTGTCAGCTGGATGTAACCCCTCTGAAGCCAGAATATAAAATGCAGCTCCTTGCCACGTTTACATATTCTACTCCTTACAGCATAATTTGTCCTAGTTTTTTAAGCTCCGAATGCCTTTGTAGGAATTTCATTACAGAGCGCAAGTTTTGTCAAGTGCATTCTGCTAGTTTTGCTGGAGGTTGCTAAGCATAGTCTATTTTTTTCTGAATCCTTTGTACTGATAATTATATTTGCTCATGCCACACAAAAATTAAAATACAGCATGTAGGAAAATGCAGCTTTGTGTAGAGTTCCTGACAAAAAACATTGTTCTTGTAAGGGAAGAACTTTCTGTGCTAGGAAACCTATCTCTGGTGACCCTTGGGGCTGAAAATGGGGACAATCTGAGGGTAATTTGGAGGATCTCAGCCTTCTTACCCAATGGCACAGCAGTCAGTGCTGATAATTGATTTCAGCCCATCTGCAAGATGAACACCTGCTGTGCAATATGGCTCTGTAGGATTAGTTCTCCCTACATAGCTGGAGTAAAATCTCCATTGCTGACCTGCAAGACTGGGTGCCTGTTTGCTAAAATCTGAGCCACGTCCTACTGCGAAGTTAAGGGTTCTGCTGCAGTATATTTTAAATACTCTACCTTGACACTTCTGCATTTCTGTGGATTTTAATGGGCTTCTTTCTTTCTAAGGAAATTTAATTCCATTACTAAATAATGCATTTGGCCTCCAACCTGACTTGTGCTAATTACTCACGTGCTGAATGGGCTTTAAATCTTGTTTGGAAACACTATAGGGCTTATTGTCTTATTAAAAGCACCTAATGTGAGCCGTTCTTTTTAAGAATGCAATTGGTCCCTAATGAAACCAAACAGATAATGCAATAATTTTTCACTAAACTAATTATCAGAGCGGAAGATGCTAATGTGTTCCACCAACTGTGTCCGTGTCTCCTCGGTTAATGTGCAGCATGGCCACGGCTGCTCAGCAAGCCTTTACATCTCAGCAAGCACAAAAAGGAGGCTGAATTTAGCTCGGGCTGTACCACCTCTGCCTGCACTTAGTGCTAATCAAACGGGTTTTCTTCCACAGAGGACTCGCAGGGCCCTCATTTACACGGATTCCTGAGGGGGTTGGGTTTCTGGGTTTCCTGCTTGCAAAGGTCCCAAGTACTCGATTCTCAAAAATTACATTACTTCAACTATGTTGGAAATTGAGGTACCCAAAATCAATGGCCGCTTGAAAATACCCATGGGATGTTTCCTCACGCGTTGAAAGAGATCTCTGTGTGCAAATGTGGGATCCTGACTGTGCGTGTGTGCAGGGGCTGACAAAATGGTGACAGCACCTGGCCTGACAGAGCTCAAGGTGAGCTTGGACAATGCTCTCGGGTCATGGTGTGGCTCTTGGGGATGGTCCTGTGCAGGGCCAGGAGCTGGACTCCATGATCCTTGTGGGTTCCTTCCACCTCAGCCTATTCTGTGATTCTGTGTATTACTGAGAATGACCTCTCATTTTCAATTAACTGCAGTATGCAACAACGGTGGGCTTTAAAAAGCAACTAAACAAATATCGAGGCTGCAGAAAACCTGGTCCTAGATGTGCAAAACCTGCAGAAAGCCCCGAGTGCTGAGAAAACTGTCCTTTCCTTGGAAGAAGAAAAAAATGAAGAGTGAAGGAAGAGAAGTGAAGTTTCACCTTGAGCAAATGCCACGTGTGCTTCCTTAGCTCTCCTCGGAGCAGGCTACATCGAAAACAGAATTGCAGCTTTGGCAAGGACTGGGATTTGCCTGTCTGATTGCTGTTACTTCCCAAAACAAATAAACAAAACACAATTATCTTTGAATGTTACCCAGGCTAATGTGTAGAAGTGGCACTGGGGAGTAAGGAGAGTAGAGGACACTAGGCTAAAGTCATTAATTGGTAATGGAGTGTGTATATTTGTCAACAAGATGCTCAGCTTGGAGAGATGAACAAAAAGAAAACAAGCTGCAGAAAAACAAATGCATACCAAGCCTTGTCACTGATATTTATTTAACAGCCTGTCACAAGCAGAAAATGTGGATCAAAGGTAGGAAAGGCAAGGAAGGAGCAGTTTGAGTCCAAGGCATCTGTTCTGCATTGCATCAGGGTTCACTCGTGGATCAGGGTATGTTCTGCCACATCGTGTTACATCAAGCGAGTTGTGAAATGATGGAGCCTAATGCAGAGTGAGTGTTGGGAATGGGAAGAAAAACAACAACCCGTTGTTTTCTTATTCATTACTCGCCATGGGTTTGGGGGTTATCCAGGAACAGAGATGCTGTTTTAAGTGAGGCGGAGAGTTAAGATTGCCAGGCTGTGCTTGGTAAGAGAGCCCTGCAAATTGCTTATGGGATTTGATGTTGTCCTATCCTGCCTCCAGAACAAATCCTGCTGGTAGGGGGTTTGGGTTTTCCTTCCTTAATCATTGGAGAAACCGTTACAGAAGAACTCTTCCTTCTAAATTTAAAAAAAAATATAATGTCTTCCTTCTTTTTAAGGTTTTTTTCCTTCTTAGTCTCAGATCCTTTTACTGGCTGCACCTTCCTCTTTCTCTGCTCCTCAGGTTGGTCTTGCCCCCTCAGTGGAAGTGCAGGGTGAGGTTCACTGGGTTTGGTTGGTGATGATGGTTGTGGAATTGCCCTTCACCGCTGGGAATGCTGCTGGAGAGATGCACATTTCCCCTCTGGCCACCTAAGCAGAGGTGACTGCTGGCCCCAAAGGACCAGCAGAGGTAACTGCCCTCTGATGTGTTTTTGGGCAAGCAATGCGAACATGAAGCTTAACTGGGTAAGAGATGGGAACAGCTGAGGGTGCAGAGAGAAAATGCCAGTTGAAAAATAAGCATTGTTCAGCTCTCAACAGAACAAACTTGAAATTCAACGCCTAATTTTCATGTCTTTGCATCAGAAAGAGATTTGGGAAGGGAATTGATTTAAATGATTGGAATTTCTTTCAAAAGCTTTACGGGCTTCCTTCTTAACCAGCCCCAGAGCTAAAGAGACAAATGATCAGCCAAAGAAACTGCAGCAAATAGTGGAAGCAACCGGTTTATGATATTGTGCTGTGTCAAACAAAAGCTGTGTGTGCTGAGCAACCTCTGAGCGTTGTTCCTCACATGTGCCTGCCCTGAGGATGACTGTGCAGGTCTGGCTGGCAGCGAGGAGCTGCCTTGGTGACTTTCCACTTCCCTCGCGGTGCTGATGGAAGCAGCGGCCACCGCGGCGGCGGCGGCCGGGGTTATTAATCACCTCCCCAGCTGCAGATCCTGCACCTCCTGGCCGTGCTCGTGTGCAGAAGTGTCGCCTCCAGGATTAATGGGTATTGATGAACCTGCTTAGCAACCTCATCCCAGCTGGCACTGATCCCTGGGGATGCACAGCTTCCCCGTGCTCGGACAGAAACACCGACCCTGTGCAGAGCAGTGCTGGGCAGCAAGAGGGAAATGAGAATGGGCTTGTGCTAGCTCTGTGTTTTAAGTCTGAGTCCCATTTAAGCTCTGTTTAAGCCCAGACTGGTGGCTCCATACCCAGCTTTTGGCCAACCAGGGCCAACATCTTTAGTTTCAGAACCGTTTCTCCTGTTTGATTAAACCACTGGCTTTGGATAGGAATTGCAGCAGTAGCATGATCCATGTGCTGAGAGTGCCTCTGGAGACTCAGGCTGGGGATAATCACATCCTTTTCATACTGCTAATAATTAACTATTAAAACAATTTACTAATGGATGTAGTGACTTCTTTAAATGATGAATTGATATGATTTAACACAGCTATGAGATATGGGCTTGATGCAAGTATTACTGAGTGCAAATCCAGCCTGCATTATAGCCTGTTGAGGTCAGAATCTATTAGCCATAATTCCTCTTAGCCTAAATTCCTTTCATCTATGGAATACATTTTTCCTACAGAAATTATTCTAAAACCTTCAAAACCAGAGCTGCATGTACTGTTATCATAAGGCAGTGTATGCTGTCATTCACTAAGTGAAGGAGAAGAGTGTTTATAAAAACTCCATCCAAAAATATAGCATATATATATAGTATAAAATATAACAGTGTTACCTAGTGCAGTAAATTTATTGGATATTTTTGTTTAAAATGGATGAACCTTGTGTGCCTGAATAGATGCAATTATATTTACTGGCACAAACTGAATGGGTTTGATCAGAGTAACGGCTGTTGAATGGGTCTAACATCTGTTAATTGAATATGGAACTAGTTTTACCTTATTCTTTCTTTTAAGAGGTTTCCAGTATTTACACAACATAACTGTCACAGAAAGTTTAATTAGATATCTGAGATCTCCCAGATCTTGTCAAATTAATTTCTGAACTCTTGACATTTCTGTGACAATACTGTCCTAATTCTACTTGTAGCATGTTCTTAAGACAACTCTAATAACTAAGAGTCATGTCTGACAAAATAAAGACAAGCTGTTATTTCTCTCGAAGAGATGACAGTTCCATTTTTCAAAAGCGAAGGGAAGGCTGCTCACCGTTTTACTTCCTGCAGCAGCAAAATTTCCAGGCGTGGGACTGGCAAAACAAAGAGTTACTTGCTGTAGGTAAAGGGTTTTTCTTTGCATCCAACCATTGTGCTTGGATGGAAAGGTCAGGTGTGTCAGAGATGGTTAAGGCTTTGAAGAAGACAGATGTGTGTATGCAGAAAGAACATAAAGGGGATTGGAATAGCTTAAAGGAATAAGCAGAATTGGAAAGATCTGGGCTTTAAACTTGGTTCTGCTATTGAAGTCATTGTTAGTGCTCTCCCCAACTGAGGAAAAAATGTCTTGGGGGAAAAAGACAGGAAAAAAAATGAAATATTAAATGTATTTTTCTGGCTATCTCAACTGCTGGAATTATAACAGTGCAAATTACTCCAAGCTTTTAGCAGCAGAGTAGAATCCACTTGACCTTTCTTTCCTCTCCAACCTTGTTTTGTCTTCAGCCCTGGGCTGGGACTGTGGGGACAGGTGCTGGCTGTGCTACAAAAGTGGGGGGGGAACAAAAAGGTGCCCTGCAGGCTCCAAGCCCAGAGAAGGCAGGAGAGAAAGAGCGTGTGTGCAGGACCTGGCTGTGCTCTTATTCTCAGCCAGGCAGGGTTCTGTGCAATAATTGAGCTGCGCTCGCTAAGAAGTTCAGCAATCAAAACCTGCTGCCCATCCACAGGGGGAGGGAGCCCCTGTGGTCCCTGAGCCTGTCCCCACAGAGTGTGACAACCTCTACCTCTCCTACCTGGCACCAGGATGAAGAACAGCAAAACCCTGTGCAGTCCCAGCCCTGCGGGAGGGGTTTCCCACATTTAAAATATCATTTTGTAGGGATGGTGTTGGAGCACTTGCTCTGCCTGTCACCAAACCCACGAGGTGTGTGGGGTTTGCTGCACTCCAGCCCCCCTGATCAGCTGAGCTCTGCCTGGGGAACCCTCACACCCTCCCCACCTCCACGGGGCTGCGCGGAACTGTAAATAAAACATCACGCTCAGCCTAAACAAGAAGAAAATCCCCGGCACATAATCAGTTTACTGCAAATGGGGATGGCTTCTGGCACTTTCTTCGGTGAGGCTGCAGTCTGGGGTGGCCGTGGGTGTCTCGCAGCAGCCAATACTCATTAAATAATCCTGCCCACCCATGCTGCCCCGTTCGGTTGCTCTGCCTCCAAGATGTTCCATCAGGGACTGATTCGGGAGATTGAAAAGCTTCTACATCTTCTCATTACCCCTGCAATGTCCCCTCTGAGAGGGGACTGGAATTTCTGGTCCCTCACATGTAATCTTCACTGTGCCATATTTGCCACTTCTATTTATTTTCCATTTTAATGCTTGTAAGACTGGAATGGACTTTTTTATAGAGGCATTACTGTTATGGGGAAAAAGTCAACATCTGCCAGCTCTTGCAGTAGAGATGCTGTGGGTTTTTTTTTCCTTACTACCTAGAAACCATTGTGTTACTAGAGATCTTGCTGGAATGCTTTCCTGTGAAAAATGTAAAAAATCCTGTAAAAAAGGTAAAAACATTTATGTTCACCTATATAATGCCAAAAAAAAAAAAGGGACCTGAGTGGGAATAGGGTGGGGAAATAAAAGGGAGAGGAGGAGGGATAGGATGGGGAAGGATCAGATGTTCATATTTTGGATTTCTAAGTTCCATGTAAGAACATGTACTTTTTTCAAGAAAAGCGGGCACTTTGGGCGAAAAAAAAAAAAAAAAATCAGTTGAAGGCATGATTTTCCTTTGAAAAATAGAATTAAACAGGACAGTTTTAATGAGTTTAATCATGAAGTCTGACAGTAGATGTTGACCTGCTAATGGTTCTCTGCTATGAGAAAATGGGTTATTTACAACCAGAATCGCTGCTGCTATTTTTCATTCTACTAAGTAAATTATAGTAGAATTATTCACATGATACCATTGTTGTGTGAAGCTCAGTGGAAAACTAATTCCTTTCAGCTTTTTGAAACCTCATCCTCATTCTTTTACAGTTTCTTCAGAGATTTCAAAAAAAAAAAATCTGGCTGCATCAACATACGTGTGGTGAACCTGAAAGACTTTCTAGAGATTTATCTATTGAATTTCCTATGCAGAAGTTTAATGGATACAAAACAGCACATTACTTATTTGTTAATTGAATTGAGTAATTACTCAATTGAGTCTTATATGCGAGGATTTTTTTTTCTCCATTAGCAGAGCTAAAAGCACATGGAAAAGCTGTAGGTGTGTTCCAGCCCTTCTTTGCATGGATCACTCAGAAAATAGTGTCTTTTTAATAGCAGTGGCAGTAACCATCTAATAACCTGCATTAGGAAGGCTCTAACAATTGGCAAGCGTTTGCCGTTTCTCCGTGTTAAATATTTTGTCAAGGCTTTTCACAGCTCTGGCTGCTGTAATTCCTTGTCTTTCTCCAAAACTCATTTTCCTTTTGAGCGATGAGACTTTTCCCGTGGGCAGAACCTCCTGTTTCCTGGATGCTCTCTGGCAGCCCTTGAGAGCGGCGTTGTGCCAGGGCAGCACCACCCCAGTGCCATCAGCTCTGGAGGGCACGGCCCAGAGTTGCCCTTTCCATACCCAGGATGGGGAAGCCAAAGCAGGAGCTCAGGGGCTGGAACCACGTGGGTTTGCCCACCCCACCAGGGGATGGGGCTCTGCTGCTCCTCAGATAATCCGAGCTACCCTTGCACTTCCAGCTGGTGACAAATCAGTGCTTCCCTTGGGATAAGGGAAGTGTTGGGCTGGGCTCTGCCAGCCTTGGCACACCCCATCCATCACAGCAAGAGTGCTGGTGGCACTGGAGCTCGGCCAGCTCAGCACCAGGATCTCTGAAGGGCTGTGAAGTCCCACCAGAATCTCTTAATCTCTTCCATGTCCTTCTAATTATTTTTCTGAGAAGAGTTTCTTGATGGGGAGCAGAGAGGTTGTGTTGGTTCAAGGTGCTTCTGGATTTTATTCTTTTTTGACAATTTTAAGAGGTTTTTCTTTGGTTGCTTTTGATTTGGTTCATGTATTGGCTGCTGTAACCAAACCCCTCTTACAGAACTTTCTGCATTTACAGTTCATTGCTAAATGTCTATTGGAGACCTCTTTCCCCCCCTCAAAAAAAACCCCACATCACCGTGGGGGAAGAATTTAAACTCAATCTGCAGGTGCTACCAGCTGGATGTACTCAATCACCGTGTTGAGTATAGAAACTTCAGTTAAACCGTACCAAGTTTAAACCCTTTTACCTGTGGCACTAACAGGATGTAAAGTGCTGCTGGTCCTACCAGCTTTTGCTCCAAAAAACATCGGAGTCAGCACTGGATCTTCTTG
>VYXC01003455.1:1610224-1769062 GCA_013397175.1 Platysteira castanea | reverse complement strand
GGAGAGGAGAGGAGAGGAGAGGAGAGGAGAGGAGAGGAAAACCCTGGGACCTTACACTGGTTAAAGACTGTGCCAGAGAGTTTATGGCTCAGCCAGGGAGTAGGTGTTTGCTGAGTAAGTGTGCTGTGACCTGACTCTGAGCAGACAGGCAGCATTTGAGGTGTGAAGAGAGATAAAAATCAATAAATACACCATTTACCATTTACTCAGCCCAAACAAAATACTTCATGGAGACATTGGTGTGGCTTTAAGAAGTGAGAGCAGAAATTACAGTTCCAGAGCAATGTGGACAGCAAGGCTTCATGGAATTCTGCTGGCTGTATTTACAGCTCACTTAAAACACTGTGCCAGGGGGTTTTGTTATTAGTGCTACAGCTTTTCTTCCTCTTCTTCTCACAGCTTCTGTCACATAATGGTCTGGGGAAAGGGGTCTCTGCCACTCCGTGTACAGTTGCTAAATGAGGAAGAAGTGGATGGGTTCTTCCAGCATTTATTCCACCTCAATTAGCTCGTGAATTGGGACTGGGTTTAAAGTTCTGCTCTTCCTCTTGGCAAAACTTCCCCTTGAGTTTCCCTGTTTCTCACCTCCCACCTCCCCTCACTCGCTGATTTCTCTATCTGGAAAAATAATTGCATTGAAAGTGAAGAAGAGCAATGGAATGAGAAATCCTTGTCAGGGACAGGCTTAAAGCCTCTGTTTAGATAACCTCAGTCCAGTTAGGAGCCTCCCAGCAAAGCTCTGACTACCTGGTTCAACACCCATCTCCCAAGTGTGATTCTATGGGAAAACAGCTCTTCAGTCCCATGTTACAAACATCTGATCAAGAGCAGGTTTCTGATAACTCGTACTCAGCACCAGAGGCTGCAGCTCCAGATGATCCAAAAGGATTTCCTGGTCTTGTGTAGAAAAAAAGAGCCAGAGCACAAGGAAGAGCAGATAAACCCACTTGTGGCTGCTTGTTCTATCCCTGACCTATCAGAAGTGGAGAGTAGCTGTAATTTCACCTTCCCATTTCATTTTTTAGCAGGCTAAGTGTTTATAAAACTTTTCCAAGGAAGCTGCTGGAGTGTGCTCCTGAAGGACCATCTCTCTGGTGAATAATCGGCTGAAATTCTAATGAGAAAATCCTTTCAGTGGCCAACAGCCTCCCTACTCAAATGCTGCATTATCAGCTCCAAATTATTCAGACAGATCTGAGGAATTTACTTTAGGCAGCTTAGGAGATAAATTCAGTGCAGCAAGTTATCGTGATTGATTTAAGTATTTAAGACTTATCCTAAAAACCTGTTTCGCTCAATCCGCCTCCTAACACGCTTCCATTGAAGGCCCTTTTTTTTAGGTTAAAAATCAACCTGAGCGCAGCAATTTCCCTCTCGCTGGCCAGGGGTGATTCTCCTGCACCCTCTGGGGCTGTGGGTGATGCAGTGCTTCAGAGGCAGCAAGCTCTCCACCAGATTGCCTCATTTTTTACACTCCTGTGACTTCAGCCCCACCACTCTACAGCACCTTCTCCCTTGGGTCTGAGAGGGAGGTTTGTTCCAAAGAGGATTTATATATTTATTTTCTAAAGGATATTAAAAAGAGTAACGTTGCTTTGTTTGTGGGGAGGTTAGGAGCTGGTGCCCAGGAGTGCTGGCAGGATGTGAACACACACGTGTGGGCTCGGGGAGAGACTCAGAAACGCCATCCCACTCCCTGTTCCAGCTCCCGGGCTGGCTGCAGTTCATGTAGGGCTGTGTGGAGCAGCTCTGGGTGTGTGTTTGTACAGCATGAACAGGTGCAGAGCTATTTCTCAGAGGTGGCTCATGATGGGTGGAATGAGAGAACCTCACAGGCATTTTTTTCCCCTTTCTCCACCCTCCCCATCATTGTACTGTGTTCCCAAGGAGAATTTGTATTTCCCTCTGGACGCTGCCCTGAGAATGAACACAGCTCGTTCCAGCAGTGCCTTGTCTGGATGAATACTCACTCAGCACATCCATTTCTCCGACATTCAAAACATAATGGTTTTTTTCACTGCCCTCTTAGCAGGTTTTTTGTGCTAGAAACTTCCATACTGTCTCATCAGGACACTCCTCTCCAAATCCTTTGAAGTATGATGCAAAATCAAGGCTCCTACTAACCACTTGCTCTTTCTCCCATTCCCTTTTTAACACTTTAGGCTCACACGTAATCCCTGCTCACGGATTTAACTCCTACTCCAGGTAATTTTTAATGTGCCATTTGCCACTGCAATGAATTTCCCTGTGCTTAGGACAGGGACAGGGTAGGACTTGAGACATGGAACTGCATGACAGGTAACAGGCAAGGTGAACTTTAGGTCTGTGAGACGTGTGCAATATTAGTTCCTTCTGTAGCTGGATGTGAATGCTATTGATATTAAATATCTTACCAGGAGGGCTGAGTATTTGAAGGACAAGCATTCATAATTTGCTTTGACATTTGACATGATCAAGCAAGTAAAGGAATAATATTCCATTTCTCCGTTGTCAAAAAGATAATGAGTTTCATAAGTATTGGTATTATGGGAAAAATAGAGCCTATGTAGTGTAAAATGTGTGAGAGCTGCTATATATTCTTCTATAAATTGCGTGTATCGTGTTCTTTTGTTGGCCCTATTCAAACACAGCATGCCTATCCTTTTTAATTTTCTGGTTTGCTGTGCAAATCTCTAACAAAAAATATTTCTTTTTTTTTTTTAATGAAAAAAGTTTTCTTGAAATTATTTATAGAAAGAGCAGTGCTGTCATCGAGGCTGTCTCATCGTATCATTCTTGGGTATCAATTTCTAGGCTCGGATGACAAACCATAGCAGCTACTTTTCCAATAGCAGCATCTGGCTTCCTGGCAAACTCGAAATGCAGTTATCTGGAAAGCTTCAGAGTTGCTTCTGAGCACATTTTATTTATTAGAAAGCAGTTGTGTTGCTTTGCTTCCCATGACTAAGCCAAAGAATATTTAATATATTAAAAGGAATAATAGAATCGAGGCCAAGCTGTTGTCCCTCAAGTGGCAAGGAATGACAATATTTTTCCTTTAAGATAACCATTTGTTCAGCTCTGAAGGACAATCCGAAACTCTTTGCCCTCACTCCAGACACTCTTTTAAGGACTAAAAAAGAAAATCAGCCTTATAGCACCTCAAACAAAATTCAAGTTCACCCTTTCCTAGACTGAACACTCTGAAATGTGATGGTGACTTGTCTGCCAGCCTTCCTGGAGGAAGAAGACCTCTGCACAGAGTGGGGTCCTCAAACGTGGAAGACACAGTGTCCTTGCAACTTATGATGAATTATAATAGAAGGAATGGATGGGTCTGTGGGTCGGGTTCTGTGCCATCCCTGAAAAAGAGTGAATTCAGCCTTTGTTTCACCACAGGATTTATGAGCTTGGTAAATCATTTGGATCCAGCTCTGCAAAGATCTCCTGAGGTAGCTCAGTAGATACCATGATAATCTGCAAGATGTGATCCAAAGTACATGAAAATACAGCTCCAAGAACAATTTTAGTAGGACTCCTTAAACAGACCCGTGACCCACTGACACCTTCTGCCATGTCCCAGATTCTTGCAAGGTTCTGTGCTCAGGCTGGAGATGTGGAGCTCTGCTGCTGATCTGAGGCTTTAATCAAATCCCACCACTGCCCTGGGGATAAAAGGAGATTATCCAACACTGTACAAAATGTATGAAACATCCAGTTCTCCATACACAGCATAATCTGAAGGAGGTTATTAAGGATTATTTTTCTCCAGTATCAATCAAATTAGATAGGAAACACACCAAGACCCATAGAAGATGACGATCACCAATGACATAGATGTCCTTACAGTTTTAGGACATTCCTAGATGCTAAAATTCATTCTCACATGCACAGAGCTAAAAGCTGAGAAAGAACAAGGGAGGATGAAATATCTGTTCCAGGCTTTGATGATGGTTAGACTGTATCTACACTCAAAGCCCTATTTAATTGAAGTGATTATTTTCATTCTGAGAAAGAACTCTCTCGAGTTCTTGAGCGATTTCCAAAAGTTTCTTTCAGTGAAATTCTAGTGCTATTTTTCTAGATGATAGATTAAAAAAAAATAAGAAAGCCTAATCTGTTAAACTCAATATGTTTGACACTTAGCAGCAGTAATGCTAAATGGTAACATCTTGCAGTGGTATCTCTGGGGCAGGATTTTATTAGTGACAGCTCTCACTGAATTCAGTTAAAGCGAAAGTTTTGTCTCCAAAGTAACTGTTTTTCAGTTCAGAAATAAAATGATCAGGCACAAGATTTCATTTAGAGCTTTGAACATCAATGTCAAGCAATTAAAACAATTCTGTTTCAAGATTCTGTTTCTCCAGGGTAAAAATTATTTCTGAGTTTGGACTCCTGTCCTTGCATGGTGTCGTGCTGAATTACAAGGAGACGCTGTGGGGCTTTCTCTTCTCATTGTCCTGAGCTTCTGCCTCTGGTCTGAGCTTGGAACAATTGGGTCTTAATTCTGATCGAGGACGGAGGAGGCTACTGCAGTGCAAAACACCCTGCCAAGGCTGCTCTGCTGCTACATTCAATGGCAGCTTTATAAGGCTGTATCATAAGCAAAGCCTGCAAATCAAAGGTGACACGGTGGGCAACCTTTGCTGCATGCAGTGGGTCAGAGAGATTTCGTGTTTAAGAAAAGACTACACGCTTTTCTGCTGCTGAAGAGCGTAAGCACTTCTGCCTTCCTTCCGCCACGAATGGAGATTATTCAATGGTTGGATTTAATGAATTCAAAATCCTTAGAAAATCACTAGAGCCAGACATCAATGTAAAATACTCCACCAGCTTTCTGTAGTGGAATATAATATTAGCTCTCCCACAATCTACTTCATGCATTTCAAAAGAATAGAGAACATTTTTAAACTAAAGAAGATAGCTTGGGCAGAAAACGATTGCCTGCCTTGGATGCTGCTCTGTAACCCTTCAGGAGCCTGAGTTATTTCTCTCAGGGCAGGAGAAACAGAAACAGTTGTCTTCTTTGCAAAAATGGGAGGGGGAGGAAGAGGAGCAAGGCATTTTATTAATAAATTCTGTTAATGTGCTGTTACCTTGCACAGTCAATAGGAGCGTTGCTGCAGGGCTGGTGGCTCTCAGCCCGTGCAAACCCTGTGGTTGTGTCCCCTTCCTGCTGGCGGAGGCTGCTGAGAAGCCACCAGAACAACCACCTGCCTCCACAACCACAACCACCACCCTGCCTGTGTCCTGGGGAATGTCTGGGTTGGGAGTGCTCGAGGAGGATGTTTCAGTGGCATGTGGAATCCCTGCTCTGGGTACAGCCCACCAGCTCTCCCCCTCCCTCTGCTCCTCGCTGTGGAGAGGCGGCCATAAGCATCTCTCCCAGCAACACTGTAATACAAATAAATAATATTAATTAAGGCTTGATAGGTTTAAAAAGCTATGGAAATAGCTTCTCTCCTGCTGTTTCAGTATCTCATTTCTCCTCTGTCCAAACCCCCAAAGCCCAGAGGTACAAACATATATTTCAAATGAGAAGTTTGTTGAACCTCATTAAACTTAAATGCTCAGTCTAGTTTTTCTGAACAAGGTTTCTCTGCTTTTGAGTTTACCTGATTTCATTCTTCCATCCCTAATGGAGACATTCATTTAGAAGGTGATTTTTGTAAAGGCACTGATACACCTACAAACCACAACTGAAAAGAAAAGCATAATTTACATTTTTAAACCAAGCATCTGACTTTGGAGCTCTTCTATGTTTATAGGCTTCATGTCTGAGCAATTCGCTGAGGTGTCTGTGAAATAAAGACCAGCTTTTAATTTGTATTTGCTTTTTGTTCCCCCAGGGTTTTTTTTTTTCTGAAAAGGACGAGCAGCTGAAAAGCCTCTCTGCGTTGGTATGCTGAGCATTGGAGTCACACAAGCACCTGCAGCCATCCACGCACTGCTCGGCAAGAGCACTGTATTTCTCGAGGTTTGTAGCTCTTGTCCTCCCACTCCCTAATTCATATACATAAAACTGGTGTGCTGCCACGTTCCCTCCACACAAATGCATTAGCTGATCAGGAAGCCTTCCCATTCATCTGGCTTGTCACTTGGATGAGGTGGAGGCAGGACCGACTTGTCAGCTCACGGTGATGAGAGTGAGGGGTGGAAGACAGAATAACGCGACAAAAATGGTGTAGATATTTCTCCCCTTAGTTTTCCAAGGGAAAATATTTTCAGGTGCTGGATTGTCTCCACACCCTTCCAAACAGGAGCAAACCAGCAACCCAAATACTTGCCTACAACCTCCTTGCGTAATTAATCGCAGAGTGAGGCTGCAGGAAGAAATCATGGCTAAACCCCCTTGTTGGCTCTGCTGTAGTTCCCTGGCAGTGTGGGCATCTTGGAATTGCGACGCCTCATCCCCACTGTTTGGCACCGTTTCCACGGTGATTTCCAGGGCAGCCCATGCAGCAGAAGGAAGGTGTGCAGAACCCACCCAAGAAAGCAGTGAAGGTGCAGAGCCTTGTACCTCTAGAGCGGGCAAGACCTCCCTGCTCTCCAGACAGGATCCTGGCGTGCTGCAGTGTTGAGAGCCAGCCTCATTCACACTCACACCTTCATGCCCTGTGAATTNCGGCGGCTGCCGGGCGGTGTCGTGCGGCCCCCCGCGCCCGTGCGGGGACTATGAAGCACCATGGTGTGGTGTGACCGTGGCGTCCAGATGCTGCTGACCACGGTGGGCGCCTTCGCCGCCTTCAGCCTCATGGCCATCGCCATCGGCACCGACTACTGGCTCTACTCCAGCGCCCACATCTGCAACGGCACCAATATCACGACGGACGAGGCGCAGGGGCCGCCGCGGCGGGCGCGGGGCGATCTCACGCACTCGGGGCTCTGGAGGATNAGAGTGAGGCTGCAGGAAGAAATCATGGCTAAACCCCCTTGTTGGCTCTGCTGTAGTTCCCTGGCAGTGTGGGCATCTTGGAATTGCGACGCCTCATCCCCACTGTTTGGCACCGTTTCCACGGTGATTTCCAGGGCAGCCCATGCAGCAGAAGGAAGGTGTGCAGAACCCACCCAAGAAAGCAGTGAAGGTGCAGAGCCTTGTACCTCTAGAGCGGGCAAGACCTCCCTGCTCTCCAGACAGGATCCTGGCGTGCTGCAGTGTTGAGAGCCAGCCTCATTCACACTCACACCTTCATGCCCTGTGAATTTCATAGACTCATGGAATGATTTGTGTTGGAAGGAACCTTAAAGCCCATCTCGTTCCATTAGACCAGGTAGCTCCAAGCCCCGTCCAGCCTGGCTCGAACACTTCCCGGGATGGAACACGTCAGATGTGGCAGAGCCCGCTCAGACCGAGGGACCGGAGGACCGCTCAGACCGAGGATGCTCGGCGGGCGCGCACCGGGGGCCGGGGCCGGGCTCTGCCCAGCGGGGCGGCGTCACGTCGGGGGTCGGGAGGCTCCGTGCCTCCGGTGCCCGNGGGGGGGAGCAACTTCCCGGGGGGACCCGGCTGCGCGCCCGGAGCCGCCGGGCAGAGCCCAGCCGGAGCTGGAGCCGGAGCCGCCGGGCTGAGCCCCGCCGGAGCCGGGGCCGGAGCCGGAGCCGCGCCGCTGCCTCGGACACGGCCGAGGAGGAGGATGGCGTTACCGTGGCAACCGGCATCTCCGACATTGCCATGGGAACCGGCGGCGGGATGCGGAGCGCTGCCCAGGGGAGCGCTGCCCAGGGGGGCGACCTCGCTCCGCGACCATCGCCGGGGCTTCGGGGCTTTGGGGGGCTCCTGGCGGGGTCGAGGCTTTTGGGTGCTTTGGGGCGCACCTGAGCCCTGCGGGCTTCAGGGCTGCCCGCCCTCCTCCCCCAGGACTTTGGCTTTAGGAGCTTTGGAGCTCAACCACAGCTCTCGGGCAGGACAGCGGGAACTCCAGTCCCTCCCAGTCTGCCCTCAGAGACACCGGGAGCTCGGGTGAAGGTGGTGTTGCCACTGCTCAGGTGCCCCAGTGTGGGCTCGGGGTTACTTAACAGAGCCCGAGGGTCAGGCTGAAGGGCAGTAACAATAAAAGGATGGGTGTTTGAGCGGCTGGGCCGGGCAGCAGGACCCCGCTCCCCGCAGAGGCCGAACATGTGGCTCCCGCTCTGAAAATGGAGTTGTGGAGAAGGCGCGGCGGTAACTGCCGGGACAAAGAAGCACATGGGTGTTGCGAGGATTTGGCAGAGCGGGTCGCAAAGCCCAGATGGGAAACAACATCTGTGAGCCGAGGGCGCGGGGCTCTGACCGTGGGAAAGCGGCACATCCCCGGGAAGGGACATGCGCTGGCAGTGGGGGCCGTGGCCACCGCGGTGGCTCCGAAGCTCCTCACCTGCTGGCCCATCCTCTCTGTGAACAGCCGACAGAGCCTCCGTGGTGCTGGAGGAAAGGGAGAGTGTGGGGGAAAGGGAGAACTGGTGCTTTGTGGCTCGTGGGGGTGGGGGCACGCCGGAGCCCTTCTCCCCACAGGGATGCGCTTGGCGGACGGGCTCTGTGCGCCCAATTCCATCAGCACGGCTTAGCACACGGGAACTTTGGAAACCTGGCTTCGTGCTTTATTCCAACTGACAGACGGCTCAGCCCAGACGAGCCCAGCTCCGGTTCAGAGAAGCAGCTGTGTTCAGATGGGTTTTTTTCTCCCCAGAAAAGGCTGTGGCGTGGTAGAAAACACCTCATGCTCACGTCTGTTCTCATCTTCTCCTTTAGCTAATGATTTAAGGCTACAGTGTAACATGAATTTTCTCTTAAAATACCGGATTTGCTATCTAGTGATCATAAGCATACGTGGAAGAGCTGTAGGAAAAGGAAATATTTTTAGATGCTAAAGAGAGAAAGAATTATTGAAATGTGAAGGGTTATGGGTAATAGGAATGCTTGGCTTTATGACTCTTAAAGGAAATCTAACTGTCATAAAAGCATGGGCTTTTATGGCACCTGGAAAATGAGGGCTTGCATCTGAGAGCTCCTGAGTTTCCTTGAGATGCTGAGCATCCTCCACTTGAACTGAATCTTGTGATCTTCACTGAGCTTGTTCTAAGTGTCTTCAGCCTCCGTTTTTCATGGAAGTTTGTTCGCATCTTGCAGGAGTTGCTGAGCTTGCTCAGCTAGGCTGGACATGTCAGGAAAAATCCCCGAGTTTCCCAGTGTCAGGATTTCCATGTGGTCTCCGAGTAACACCATTCATAGAAGTGAAGTGCAGCTTCGATTGAAACTGGTGGAATTTCTGCCTTGATTTCACCTGGGCTTAAGTCAGAGCTTTATTTAGGAGAACAGCAGTCAGGGGAGCTGTGAGGAATGGGCAGTGTTGAAGCAACTCCCAGCACACGGCCGAGCTCCGACCTCGCTGCATCGCTGGCAGCACCAGTGCCCTCCTGGCACTCCCCAGGGTATTTGCTGAACAGTTGCACCCAGGAGTTGTGTGCAAGAAAAGCTGAAACCCCCATCAATCTGGGGGATAAAAAGGCATTTCATGGGATGCATCAATCCAACAGCAAGGGAGCTGTTCTGCTCAAAATTCAAATGCTCACAATCAAACTATAAAGTTACAATTTTTAAAGTTGTCAAATATGTGCTAAGAATGCCCAATTTGAGAAAGCTGTCATCTGTTCACAGAGATGAGGAGCAGAGACTACATTCTCTCCTCTTTTTTCAGTATGTTCTGTTTTGTAAGACCAAATCTATAGATACATTAAATTATTCATGCTTTAAACCATACCATGGGACTTGGATTTCAACATGGAACCATTCCTTTGTTTTATAAAATAATAAAACCATTTCTAGAAGCTGATTTAAAACAACACTCTCTTGACCATTTCAGAGCCTCACTCATTTGAAGTGGCTGAGTCTTCTAGTAATATAAATGTAATAATGCAATTCTGAGGAGATACATAGCAGGAAAATAACTTCAGTTATGGATTTTTATATCTGATTAAATGGTCTGACTTCAAACCTATTTTTAGAAATCCTCTGGTGTTTTGGAGAAATAATTGTAAAACCACCTTAATTTATTTTAATGGTCTTTATTGCCATTTCACTCTTATGTCAAAAAGACAAATCTGAGACACAAATGTGCAGAAGCTAAAAATGCCTTAAACAGCCTCTGAAATGGCTTTTGACATACATAAAGCATTTTGCTGAGCAAATTTCAGGTCAATTGAAATTTCCCAGTAAAATCTTTCTCAACTCTATCCATAAAACAATCTGTATGCTGGATTTTGAGCAATCTCCTGTTCAGTAACCCCAGTTCCAAGATTTCAAACAAAATTGCTGGAAGAGGATGTAAAAGGATAACCTTATAATTCAAATATCAGACGCTCCTTGATGTTTTCCTGATTTCCTTTGAAACAATATTTTACAGCAAAGTGGCATCATAATTGGAGTGATACAGTTTAGGGATCAAACATATTATCTTTGTTTGGGGCTGCGGGGATGAAATCATGTTTCAGTACTAGTAGTTGGTACTACTATGGAGCTTAGTCACTCCAGAAGCAGCGTTAATGATACATCAGTCAAACTCTTGCCTGTCTAATCCCAATTTTGTTCTTTTAGCATGTTTGTCAGAGGTGGAGGTAGGAGGTTCATTGAGTGGATTTTAAATAATGGCACTGTTTCTGCGTGGATTTTTGGAAGTTATATCCAAGGTAGCTGCCTTCGGTCGGAAACTGAAACGATTCCTGGTGTGGATGTGCAGAACAGAAGTGGCTGAGCCTCTGCAGGAAGATGGCCCAGGGGCTCCCTGGCAAGGCTGTGGTTTGGTTTTCTGGGCCCAAGACAACCACAACAGCCTTGGCAGCTGAAGTTAAGATGTCACCAAAGCAGGGAGTTTCTGATGGAGCCACCATGCAGCCAATCAACCTGAAACCTGCACCCCAGCCCACAAATTCACTGGAAGAGCAAATCAGCCCCAATTCGCGTGGCTGCTGTTCTGTTCCGTGTCCACTCTCGAGCTGTGGTGGCTGTCACAAGCTGTGGGTCCCTGGGTGCAGGGCAGGGTCTTGCAAACATAGCAAATGCTGTGTCCTGTGAATAACCATTCGTGGTCAGCCTAACCCAAAAAAGGGAGATTAAACCGCTCTGATTTCCCAGCAGCCCGTATTCCTATGGGGAATGTGCACAGCTTCGAAAGCCTCACGCAGTCTTACTCACGAGGAGGATCTGATTAAAGTATTTGCCTAGGAAAACACAATGTTAAAAACACCACTTTATCCACTGAAACTGCTTATCTTGGTGAACAATCGTGCTGAAGTTAATAGGACAGCTCACAATAGAGCGCTCTGCCGCTCTGTGACATCAAGATAGGAAATCAAGTAATGTACTTGTAATTTAAATTTATTCAAAGAGTATTTTATTAAACACTTCAGCGTATGAATCTCTTTGAACCCATTGTGTCTACTGCTTTTAGTATTCCCTGTTTGCCGTTTACTTTTCAAGTGGTGCAATTGGCTATTTAATTCACGTGGGCCCACGTGTCCTTCCTGGCTGCGTGGCTGGAACATTTATAATGGGGAGGAAGGATCGAGTAAATCATTTATGATTTGAAAACTTGCACAAACGCACATTTGCACAATTATGTGCAAGTCTTCCAGCTTGGATGAATGCGCACAAACACGGGAACTGCGGCACCCGCACGCGCTGCTCCCATGGATACTCCTGAAAACAAAATAAAAATTCTTATACCAACGTTTGAGGCAAGCAAATAGAGGCAGGCTGCTCTCCATCAATACTGCAAATTCATGGCTCATCCAAAAAGAATGAATATTCCTTAGTATTCTCCAAGCACAGCAATGAAGCTCCAGCACCACCGCTGTTTGTAATAAGCTGAATACAATGCAGGCTTTTTATTCCAGTTCTGTGGCCAAAGCGTTATTTGGTGTAGAGCAAATGTTAAACCACTCTAAGATCAGACATGACCTGCCTTGGAGGTTGTGTCCACAGGCACATTAAGAGGTGATTGCTCTTCTCAGCCTTTGCAGGGCACTTGAGCCTGTGCTCACACCGTGGAAGAAAAGTGGCTCTAAAAGGAGAATACACAAATGGGTATCTCTGCTCTGAAAAACTTGTTTTGTGATGCCATGGCCTATTTCTAGGACAATATATACGTATTAGTGCACTCCTGAAGAGTGAACTTTCACCCATGAATCTTTCAACACAAACATAAATCCATTAGTGAAGGACCTTGCTGAGATTCAGCCCATGTTTTCATTCCATACGTCCTGCTCACACCATCTTCGTTTCCTTGGTAAAACACACGCTCTTGGGCAGGTCCATGTGCTTTACCCACTGTTTTTAAGAACAATTCTTAGCACTCCAATGTCAGCTTTGCAACCCTGGCTGAAGCAGAGCAGTTTTGCCAGCAATTGATGGAGTGATTTTTTAACAGCCTCTTTAGATTAACTTTTTTTTCAGGCGCATTCCATTTGTTAGAGTTTCTGAATTTGGAGCCGCCTTTATGGACACAGAGTTCAATCCCTTTGAAATATTGTCCATACTATAAAATACTTAATAATGCTCAGAAATTTGGTGCTGGAGGACCTGTCAGCAGAAGATGGGTTAAGGTATTATCTACTCTCCAAAGAAAAGCATGTGTCTCCTCAATGCACCTCTTTGAACATTTGTACAGAGGCTCTCCAATGATCGTATTGATGTCACAAAACATCCATTCTTTCCTGCTCTATGAAACAGGGATCTGAAGCTAATTGACTGAATACATGTCACTTTAATGAATTAATTTGCTTTCTTGAACTAGATCTACTCCACAGCCAGTAGGGAGCTATCAGGCTACACGAAGGTTTTGGTTTTTTCTCCGTGGCTCTCGGCATGTCAGATATCCCAGTGCAAAACTTAGAACCCAAAGACTCTGTGTGCACTAGCGATGCTCCCCGAAGGCTGCAAACCAATGAAAGCACATTTGTAATCCTGTAAATCTCCTTCTACTGTGCGGGATGCAATGTGGAGAATATTAATCTTACCTCGGATTCAGGATTGTTCTGGGGAGGTTTCAGAAATGTTTTGTGAGGAGTCAAGGAGGCGTTGGGTTGTACAAATAGGATACTCGTGGCTGTGTTGTGCTGTAGTTGCTGTTTTATTCTGTATATAGTTACACTGCATGTTCTGAGGACTTGACAGATGGCATTTGTGGTAGGATCTGTCAGAGCCATAGTAACTCATTTTGGGGTTTGTGGGTCCTTTGCAATGATGTAATGTGGTCTTTGGGCTTCGTCCAGCAGCTGTTACCTTTAAGTGACCTTCTGCCGTGGGCTTTTATTGCTCTTTTTAGCTACTGCCAGGGCTTGCCCTGCCTTCTGGCAGCTCTGCTGACCCTCGCCAGTGTAAACTGGTAAAGCAAGTCAACACAACAATGTATTTTATTTTGCTTCTGTGAAATTTCTACGCAGTGATTATTCCTCCAGTACATTCTGTCCCATTTGCTGGGTCACACAATGTCACCCCTGCTCAGGTCGTGCTGTCCCACCTGTACCTTTGGTCAGAGTCTTGCCAGGTGCAAAACACCTCATAAAAATCTCAGGGAGAAGGGGAGTGTATCTGATGTCTCCATTCTGTAGTCCTGTGTATTTTTCCAGAAATAGAGGAAAAAAAGAAAAAAATATTAGGAAGGGAAGCAAGTGCTTTCATCTCATCTCTAATTCCTTTGAGGAGGTAGGAGTACTTAGGTACTGAGTGTAATCTGAAGTCTGTTATTAACACCTCTCAGCTCCCAGATATTTAGTTGGTGTCTCTGTGGTTTATGTGTTAAAGAGCAGCAATTTTTGTAGAATTTCTGTATTCCCAAACTGAAAATGGAGAGGGAGGAGGAGGAGGAGGAGGAGGATGGGCTTGTGGCTCTGGGCTTTGGTAGGTTTCCTGCTTGATCTGGGGCCAGTTACTTTATCTTCCTGCCCCTGACTAGGAGGGATAACTGTGCTTCCTTTCCACCCACTTCCCTCTCATTCTAATAATAAAATGGAAACGAAGATGTGGAGAAACTGGGACACGGCGATCGGGCTGCCCAGCTCGGGGAAGATGCACGAACACTGCTTTAACTGGGGTTGAAGCATTTTGCTTGCAACTTATGTTTTATACATGCAATATTTGGTGTTTAAGCATGTCTTCCTTGAGGGACAGGATTAAGTCTGATTCTCCACCTACGTAAACTTAGCTGCTTTCTAGGAAGGCGGTGGAATTATGCCAATATGTAGCCAATATAAGAGAAGGGATCGCGGATTTTTCCCTTCAATTGGACCTTTTCCTGCTGGTCCTTCTTTTCTGAGCCAAGGCTCATCTCAGGGAATAAATCAAACTATCAAACTGAAAAACTGGTCCTGCTTCCAAACATTACTTGGTGCTTATCTTCGTTTTAGATTTCTGTTTACTGGTATTTATTATGTCTCAGACTTATGGTTCAGCATCCAAATTCTTCCCAACAGATGGCAAGGCAGGATGCACAGGAGTAGTAAAATAAACAGGATAAATGCACAACTGCCCATATGTCTGAGAGGCTGATACACATTTATGACTTGAGAACAAAAGGGTGTTTTCAGCAGACAGCACCAGTGCTGGGCAGGGCTTCATGGATTTTCTGCCCTGTTCTAAAGCCTCTCACTTTTCCAGTGTGTCTTGATCAGTTAGATTGCAATATATTTTGTCCTCCCTCTTCTACTCCCAGATAGTTCTTTCCCTTAGTTATTTGTCTCCACTCCCAAAGTATATCAGTTCGTCTTCAACATTTTAACGTGGAAGGTGGCTCTTTCCTGGGCCTCAGCTCATGTTTTTTCTTTCAGTGTGCTTGTGACTTGTTTGAGGGGCAGACAGGGGTGCTGGGGACCACAGCAACATTGGAGGTATTCTCTGTATTGAGATTTATCATAATATTAATGACAAGTGGGCTCTCTACTATCTCAAAATAGCAAGCCTCCAGGCAAGCTGCCTGCAGGATGGATAGCCCAGCCCAGACAGACTTTAGCTAGATTTCCCTTCAGATCTGGGGGCATTTTTGCCAGTTGTTGCATGCTGTGAGTCAAATGCAGCGAAAGCGTTGAAGCAGTTCTTGATTTAGCCTGGCAGATAGTCCAGCCCCTCTTTCTCCTCCTTCCTGTGGCATCCTGTCATCTCAACATCGTTGCTCTCTCTCTCTTTTTGCCTCTCCTCGCTGAAATGTTGTAACCTTCCTTCTGCTAAAGACATACCTTTGAAATCAGGTCTTCGACGGCAGTGCACAAGTCCTTCTCTAGAAAACGAGTAGATGCTGCCCCAGGTAGAAATCCGAGATTTTTAATTTCCCTTCTTAACTCTTGACCATCTCTGTGCCATCCTGCCGATGAAAAACCTATCATCCCTTACTTGCACAAAGGCATAGTTTGGGTTCTCTTTTTCTCTACCTGTTTTACTTGTTTCCCAGGATTAATCCAGGCTCCTGCCTACTTTACAAATAACCTGTATGTTCTTCTTCAACAGAATTGAGGCATTTCTTGTCAAATGTTATCCATGAAGGAATGATAGATTATAAACACTCAGTCATGGTATGAAGAGCTGGGTGAAGGGAGAGCACGTTATGGAATTACAGTATTTCCTGTACCAATTGCCAAGCCCTGATATGAATTAACCTCTTTTATTGTTCTTTTTCAAGCATTCCGCCTTTTAATTGCTGTTTTGGAATTGTGCCACTTAGCTGTGCCCTTTGAATGTTTCTCACTTAGCCAGTCCTGTTAGCTTCATAATGCCAAATGTTTCTGAGATATTCAGAAGCGCAGAGCATCCCCTGCTCGGGTGGGAGAGGCACCCAGTTCAGGCAGGAATTGCCACCCGAGTTTAGCTGCCAGGGGTTTTTTTCAGATTAAGTTAATAGCCATTTTAAAGTCGTTGCCAATTCTCTACCAGGGGTTTCAGATCAGTTGTCTCCCATTTATACTTTTTAAATGCTGCAGTTTTGTGTGGAATATGGATGACTGGATATTTTCTCCTGTCCAAATATACAGCATTCAATAACACTGGGATTGTTATTGTCTTCCTTGCATCCCAGAGGCACAGTTTATCTATTGGTGCTGCAAGGCATTAAAAAGGAGCCATGACATGTCGCAATTGTGACTTGAAATAGGATCTTGCCAGAGGAACATTGCCTAAATGTAATCAAATCTAAACTCTAACTTATTGCAAATACCTATCAGAGCTGTGCACACCTATCTCTCAGCTCGCTGGTTATCAGTGATAGCTGATAGCAAGGCACTGGGTGATTTTGTTGGAAGAATTGTCATGCTGTTGGGGTTTTTTAGAGTTCAGCCCCCAGCATTCAGCTGCCTGCAAGCAAATGAAATAACAAACTCTCAATGCCGGAAGACCTTGTGACTATTTAGGCTGAGCTTTCAAAGGTATCCAGATATGAAAGTTTGTGATACTCCTCCGTGCATGACTCACTAATGGCAATAGTGGGCTTTAATCATCCTTGTCCAGTGGATATTCTAAATTCAAGTAAGCCATAGCAATGCTCCTTTACATAATGCATATATTTTAATGCAAAATTCGCTAGACTTGGTTTCTTTGTGTGTTAGTTTGGTTTTAGCCAGATGATGAAACAGCAAATTGCATTGTGTCACATCACATTTTCATCCACGGGGATTGTAAACAGGGTTGAATCCCTCAAATTCACTGAACAGAGCCCTGGTACTGGAGCCAGTGAAGCCAATAGCCCAAAATGGATTGTTAAACTCCAGCTATGGCTCTGCTGAGTGTGGGAAGGTGATTCGCTTGCAACTGTGAACTACCAAAACTTCAGGAGCTTGATTTCCATTGGAGCTGGAGAGCTCCAGACTCTGCTTCCTCCCAGCTTTACCTGACTGAAGGCAGTTTATTCCCTACTGCTGGAGCTCAGGAGCAATATTAACCATTTCAACTGGCTTCTGTTAGGGCAGCTGCTGGAAAACGTCAGTATCAAGCAGAGCTCTCCTAGACATGATAAAACATCAATTAATAATTCTGGGAGCTCAGTAGCAGTTTGGAAATGTTTCTTAAAACCAAGTTGCTAGCCCAAACCAGCTGGGTCCTTACCCTCATCCTTCTGCCAGCCAGCAGGGGCTCAGTTATTTGCCATGACAGCAATTTGGGGGTCACCAGAGTGTTCTTTGCAGACAGAATGACCCCTTCCAGATGGAGCAGTAGGACACAGACAGCTCCAGTCCAGAAGCCCCTCTGCACACACTGAACCCAAGCCAGTGAACGTAGCAAGAGGCTGTTTCTTGGCTCATGTTTGGAGCTGCTTGGATGTTCTCATCCTGTGTTTGGACCAGAGCTGGTCCCCCCAGCTCTGCCCACTGTGAAAACACATTTTTGTCTGTCGACAAAAGGTGCTCCAAGACAGTGAGCAGACTTCCCAAAGGGTGAGGCTTTTGACCTCTGTCCGAGCTTACATCACACTGAGAGTCAACCAAATTTCATTTTTCAAGTTACTTGGGTGTTTCAAAATGTATTTATCCAAGACTATGCCAATATCTGCTCACTGTGAGGTTAAACATCCTGTGGTTTGCTCCAGAGGATGGGAAGCGTTTCTCCTTTGCTCTGCACATTTTGCTGTGCCCTTGTCCTTGCCTTTAGCGCTGACAAACGCAGACGGTTCCGAGGTGCTTTGGGATCCTTAAAGATGCAAGACCCTTAATAAACCATGTAGCATTTAGGAATGATGTTCACAGCACCACTTCTAATTACCGCCGTTCGAACAATTCATTTGCAGTGTCCCGCTACAGTGGTGCTTATTAAAACAGAGTCCTCTTTATAGTTTGGTAGCAAATTAAGAGGGGAAAAACACAGCTATCCTGTTCCTTCCCATGCCTTTGAAAGAGGTTTACCTTCATAACTTGCTTTCTAGGGATATTTCCCTTGTTTTCACTTGCGCTCTTGGTGTGATTTTTTAATGACTTACTCGATGTCTCTTGGTAGCCATTTCCCAGTGACCTTTTCCTCATTTTATTTTAATTTCTGTTTATAAATGGCAGCGTTTTAGCTGGAGACAGTCTTTGGGCACAGCACAAAAACCCCATAGGGAAGGAAAAACAGGCCAGAAATTTTCCACCTGAATTTTAAAGTCCTAACCCAGGGCTTTGGCCACACAAAGAGCCAACACGCTCAGCTCTGCGGGATCAGGGAGCGCTCTCACACCAGAGCTGGGTCCTGCTCCAGGACCAGGGCCAGACCTGGGCAGCAGGACCTCACCATCAGCATCTCCAGGCATCAGCCCTGGGTGCAGCTACTCCCACAGGTTATCCCGTTTTCTGGCATGACTGCTGTGCCCCGGGAGGGCTGAGCAAGTGCTTGCAGCTGGCCAGAATATGGGTACACAGCTCCTAATGCTGATTTTATAGCATTAATGTGCACCTGTTTTGGTGGCCAACTGGCACCGTGCTCAGCCTAAAATGTCTGTGTAAGCTCTGTATTAAAAGAGGCACAAGAATTAGCGTGTATCAAACATGTCATTAGACACGTGCCTGGTAGACATAATGCAGGATAATGAATATGATCACAAGAATAAATTAATAACCAAAAATATTTTTTATATGTGTGCACACTTAAAACAGGGTAGGAACTAAGTGACACTTGTGTCACCAGTTTATAATTAAAATGCAGTGCTTGAATGAAAATGTAAGCTTCAATTAGCCAGCACGACCCTGCTTCCGGCTTTACTTCCCACTGAAAAGCAACGATAACAAGCTCACATTTATTATCAGAGTTTTTCCTGGAGCTGTGCACTGAAACATGCTCACATCTGAGCCCTTTCACTGAAGACATTTTTTCGCTTCAGCAGTTTGGCATGCCTTACAAAGGCTCTCTGATTTTTAGTGATGTTCACCTCCTCTTACATAAAAATGTTTTCTGTGCATATTATTTGGTTTTAGTTAAAGTCCAGGTGCACGGGTTACTGAAGAACCAAAGGGATGGCTCATCACAGAGCACAATGGGTAATTATTGCTGTATTGCACAGACAAATCCTTTCTTGGAGCTCAGCATTGTGGCTGTGAGAAAGAAAATACCTACGATCCAGCCCAAAGTCCTGCAAGGGTAAGAATAGATCCTGTGGGAGATGCTTTGCCCATTTCATTTTTAACTCTCTCAAGGGACAGAGCTTCACAGTTTTGTTTAGAGACATTATTCTGCATTTTAATTTCACCAGTGGGAAGTTAATACATATATAAATTATGAGGTCTCATGTGTTCCCATTTTCATCCCAAGAGGATGTTAGGCTTTTTGTAAAATGGCTAAATAATTCTCTGGGTTCTGCCCCCCATTTAAACCAAGCTTTATCTTGATTTATGGTCCAAATTTTGCTACTGCTTTGCCTGAGGATTGAGCTTAATTTCTGCAAGAGAGGGCAGAGTCCTTGGCTGTGCAGGCAGGAGGAAAACCTGCCTCGGCTCCTGCCCAACCCCACACTTTGGGTACCTGGCTCAGTGCTCTGTGCGAGGGGCAGAGCCATCCATGGAGATCCAGATCCTTGAGGTGCCTTTGGAGAGATCCCGACATCTTCCCAGTTTCCCCCAAAATAGGAACCTTTCAGCCTAGAACCTATTCAGCCTTGTGTCCATGCAGGAGGTACCTTACTGGGGGTTTTTGCACCCTTCAAATTGATCCATGTGCAGAGAAGGCTGCAGGAATCTGTGTCCCAAATGATCAGGACAGGGAATGGCCACCTCAGCCAGTGCTTAGGAGAGCTGGTGAAGAGCACACAAACCCCAACAGCCCCAAAATGTCAAGACTGAGCAGCTGAGCCTCAGAAAGTGTATTTAAGGAATATGTCCTCTCTGATGGAGATGGACCAAATGTCCACACAGATATCTTTTGCAATGCCCCCTCCAATATTTTAAGCAATTTCTACAGGCAGAATTCTTGTGATGTGGGAGTGGATGTCAAGCCAGGGTATCTCAACTCAGAATAGATATGTGCTCTTAGCTTTGGGTCAGGCAGTGACGTGTGGTGGAGTTAGAGCCTCCAGGAACTCTTCAAGTTGTAAAAACTACAAAGCTCCTGGTTTTTCACTGGTGTTGTTCACATGGGACAGAGTGACCTCTCCAGAAAGCCCTTCCAACAGCAGCCGCAGTCTCTCTCAATAGCATTTAATAACTACCCATGGAGAAAATTACACTCTATTTAAAAAGGCCAGAAAAATCATCTTCAGTTTAACTCTGCTGACTTTGGTAGAATTATACCAAAAATGAGTTCTGTCTGATATCCTTTCCCGTACTAATGCTCAGTAGCTGGGCATAAAAAGCCTTTCCAAGGCAGATTAAACAAGTCCAAATGGTGAAATATTCTTTTAATTTTCTTTCACACACGTTATTTTAGGTGTAGCTTGGAACTCTGCCCTTACGAGAGGCATCCCTTTAAATATTTATACAGCATCAATATGTAGCCACCTTCATACGTTTTTAATGATATGTTCCTTTCTAAATTAACCATTAGGTAACCCTGTCCTAAAGTGTTCTGTATTTTGCACTGCGTTTACGCTGCCCTTGGATTTTTATTTTTTTATTTCTCCGTAGAACAATGAAGATGTCAAGGCAAGGCCCAGGGGCACTGTGGAAATCGAATTCTTGGAGCACCACTGCTGTTGCCATGTGGACACACACTCAATAGCAACACTGTGCTGCTCTGCAAGCCAGGGGGATGCAGCCCCAGCCCCACTGCTGGGCCGTGGCAGTTCAGTGCCAGAACACTGGCAGCTCCTCGCTCCTGGAGATGTAATTCCCAGGATCAGGGGGGATTCAATATTCAAAAATATTGAAGCAAACCCAAGCGGAGAAGGTGCAGGAAGAGATATCTCCATTTCGAGGTTCTTCTTGAGAACCAGGAGGTTCCTGAATTTGCCAGAGGTTTTTCTCTTTTTTTTTCTTTGTAATTATGTTATTAAGATGCTACAATGTGCCAAGGTGAACAGGATAAAGCCCAGCACTGTCAACTGAGTCAAAGATCTTTTTCTCATGATCTCTTTGCTCAGCCCTGATTCAGCCTGAAAACCCACAGATGAGTAAAATTGTTGGTACAAGCCATGGGTTTTTATAACTCCGGGATTTTTGAGTCCTGTTTAATTACACCACATTATCATAGCAAAGCAGTTTCTGCAGAAGCTGCTCATGGCTTGTTTCCCCTCCCTCCCAAGGGGACCACAGGAGATGGCTGCACCATGAGATCACGGCTGCAGAACCAAACCCTGAGCAAAGCCACGGCAGGCAGGCAGACAGACAGACAGACAGACAGTACCCCCGACAAAAAAAAAGGGGACATCAGAGTTTTCCCTATGCCCTGTTCTACTGCAAATATTCCCACACAGTGCTTCACAAAGAAGAGTTTCACCCTTCAGGGCTGGAATCCAACCTCTCCTCCTCTGAAGGGGCCTTACCCGGTACTTGTTTTGTAAGTAAGAGCTTCAGTTAAGTCAGCAGAGATGTTGTCTGAGGATAATGGGCTCAACGGAATACTGAAATGCAATTTCCCTGGGTTGCAGGGTATTGAAGGCAGAGATTGAGTCACCAGCAGTGCCCTTCCAGCACCGGAGCGGTTCGCGGAACGCGTCGCGAGTCGGTCCCAGGCAGGATGTCACTGTCTCCTACACCGCAGATAAGGCACTCTGTAAAAGGCACAGGGGCATTTTTCTCTCTTCCCTCCAATGAGGCAAATCTGGAAGGGTTTGGCTGCAGCAGTGGCTTGGTTTCTGGGTTTTTAAATGTGCTGGTGAAGGGACATTGTTGCTCCAAACAAAAGCTGCCTGGGCTTGGCATTCCTGACGGGTGCCTGAGGAAGAGAAGCCAGGCAGCAGCTGAAATCCAACAGACTGCTCCCTTCCACCACAGGAATGGCGAGGTATGGCCAAGCTGAACTTGTGCTGGTATTCGAGGCTTTTCTTTGGGTTGCAGAGGCAATTTTTTTTCGGTGTTTGCTGCAAATATGCTTAAATTCTCTCTGTTTTGGAGGCAAGTAGTCAATGCATCTGAAGTGCATACTTGACATATGTTTCTTTTCACATGCTGTCCTCCATTCATTTCATGCAGCAGATGCTCAGTTTACCACTTTAAATATATTCTTATTTACTAGAAATTATTTTAGAAAATAGCTGTTTGGAACTAAACATTTCCAGCCCTTCTTTTGGTTGCAGGGAGCTCCTTTTTGCAGCTGTCCTGGGTGGCTGCATGCAGATGTTGACAGGTTAATTTGCATTTGAAGAGCTGGATGCAGTGAGCTAAGCAAGGGTTTTTCTTCCCTGCCTCTGAAGGCAGTCGCTTCACACTCCTTGCCAAATTTAGCCCCGATGCTACTCTTCTTAATTAACTAGAGCAACATCCAAGCTGAGTTTGGCCCATTATTAGATGGCCATTTATTACAGGGTTGAATTAAACCCCTTGGCCATGTAGAAGAAAGGCTCTTATTCTGGAAATTGATTGTACAAAAGTGAAACACAAGGACAGCCCTAATTCTCAGCAAGGTGGTAGGTACAAGCTGGTTTATCTGATTTCCTCTACCCCATCGCCAGAATCTGCAAGTCCAACCTGGTTTTCCTGCCTGCTGCACACTGCTGGGGTCAGAAATGGTTTGGTAAAAAGAGAATCCTGATATTAAGAAGAACTGGTAGCTCACACTTCTCAGTTCCCCTTCTGCTCAGTCCCCTTTCTCAGAGAGGTTGCTTTTTCTCCTTGTTGTGGGTTTCTTTTTTCCTTTAAAATAAGTTTATATCAAGACTTTGAGCACATAGACCCAGATTTAGACTTCAGTCCCTTCCATCACTACAGGAAAAGGCAGAAGTCCTGATCCACAGCCCTGCTGTCAGCCTCTAGGAACTGTTGCTGCTGGTCTTTCATGTGCCTGATCCATCCATACCGGCTCAAAGCTCGGTTTAGCAGAGACCAAAAGCTTCCACACTGCAGCAGGGAGAAGAGCTGGCGTTCAAAGAGCTGAGCCCTGTCACCACCAAGGCCCCCACACTTTGCTTCCACTTTGGTTTCTTTTCTTCCCTTTAGATGTTACAAAACTGTCAAGGAAAGCTACATCCAGTGGGTATTAGAGCACTGAGCTGAACCTACAGAGACATGGGAAGACATAATTAATGTTTCTCTTTTTGGTTTTTTTTTTTCTCCACCTTCTTTTCACCACACTTCTGTGCTTCCCTGCCACGTCCCTGCCATGCTCTGCTGAGGGCAGATGCTGGTCTCACTTCTCCCCCCATAATCTGGATTTCAGCTCAGTTTGCTGCGCATCCCCCTGGCCAAGGCTGCCACGGGGACAAAGTTACCCATCTGAGGGACAAAGTTACCCATCTGAGGGACAAAGTTACCCACCTGAGGGACAAAGTTACCCATCTGAGGGACAAAGTTACCCATCTGAGGGACAAAGTTACCCACCTGAGGGACAAAGTTACCCATCTGAGGGACAAAGTTACCCACCTGAGGGACAAAGTTACCCATCTGAGGGACAAAGTTACCCTTCTGAACTGGTCCGTTTTGATGCCCTTTTGCAGGCATTAAATGAACACTGGTAACACATTGGATTCAACCTGCACTCCTGGCAAAATTCTTCCTGGTCACAGCCAAATGCAAACTAATTCATCACCCCAGCTGGGCATGGAGCAGGTACTGGCACAGTGCGCTGTCTCAAAGGGAAGTGTTTGCTCCAGTCCATCATTTGCATCACACATGAAGCTTTTCTTGGAGATATCTTTGGGTTTTCTACGTAAGAACTGAAGGGGAGGGGATGGGAATGGAGAATGTTGCTGTTAGACAGGCATGATTCAGGTACCCATGGCGACATGAGATCACTCTGCATTGTCACCAGCACAAGGAGATTACCTTATACGAGAATAACTAAGAATAGAATTTTTGACCTTCAATATTTCCTTATCTGTAAACATTAGATCTGTAGAGCAGTGCAGCCCTGCTTGTCAACAAGAAGAAATAAAAGAAAAATAAAACTAATTTAAAACCCCACAGTGGCGGTGGAAAAAATTCATACATTTATCATTTCAGAGGTTCCCATCACTCCTGCCTCTTTTCCTTCAAGGTTTAAATGATTACATTCTTTTTTATGTTATGTTTACTCTCCTAAGAATAGAGCACACTTTACAGAAGCTTATATGGATGAAAAAGCATTTTCCTTTTGCACTGTTGCTCACAGTTAGCACACACAAACCTACATCTTGAGCTTTCCACAACCTTGGTTCATATCACCATCAAATAAATTCATGAAATATTTAGAAATTTATTTTTAAGTCCTTAAAATTTGAATGTTTATTAGCTGAACTTTCACTTGAAAACGTATCATGGATCTCAGTGACTGGTGCAAGACTTTATCTAGTCCAGTAAAAAAAGGGACAGATTCTTCACAACACTTGCACCTGCCCCTGCTCTTGTCAGCACTAAAATCGGAGATATTTCAATGAAAAAAGATCCTTAAAGTGAAAAAATGCAGGATGAGGTTCTAAGCTTACCGTCGCAGCTGGGGAGAACCTTGTAAAATGAAATTCAGCATCTACTTCTGTAGCTGTCTCAGGTTTTAAGTTTCTGAGGCAGAGGGTAATTTTTAAGCAGGATTTTAACTTGCACATACATGAATTATTTCTAGTGACTGGCTCAGAAATAGCGATTTGAGCTTGTGCAATGTGTTCACAGAGGGCTGGAGCGTGGGCAGGCAGCCTGGCCAGGCCTGGGGACACGGAACCTTCTGCACACACCTGGGTCGCGTGTCCTGCCTTGGGTCTGGCACTGTGGGCTGGGGACACGCTCTGTGCCTCCCTTGTCCCTTCCTGGGCGTGGGTCAGCAGGGAATGGGCAGAGTTTGGGGTGCAGACATCTCGCTGAGGTCTGAGCCGTAGTTCGGAGTCGCTGGAGGCCAAAGGCAAAGTGCTGTCCCCCGGGAGCAGGGGCTCATCGTGCTGTGTGACTCAGAGGTGCAGCTGGCACAGCCCCCGTGGCTCCTCCTGTGATGGGAACAGCTCAGGGCCCGCGTTGGGATTGGGCTTCAGTTCACCATCCAAGTCATGGTACTCAGGCTCCTCGTTTGCTTCACAGGGAGAAAGGACTTTGTACTTCTCTGAGAAGGAAAAGGAGGCTGTGGTGTGGGAAAACCAGGTCCCAGGTTCTCACTCATGAGAGTACTGCTGGAAAAAAAAAAATTCCAAGAAAAAAGACATTTAAAGCACAAGGGGATGACATTATCTCTGCTGGAGCCCCCCAGAAGTCCATGCAGGAACCCTTGGTGTATTTGCAGGTTAGCAGGACGTGTCAGGTAGGATTGTGGGGAGCTGCTGCAGAGAAGCACTGATATCTCATGAGGGTATGGCTCTCCTACTCCAGAGCCTGCAGGAGCAGGTCTGCAGAGGGGTTGAGGTGATGCTGTGCCTAAAAAGTCAAAGCTCAGCCTTACAAACCCCAGCGCCCTGGACAATAAATGATGCTGAAGAGCAGAGCACAGGAGCTGGACCCTAATGCTGAGCAGGCTGACCTCAGACCTTCCCTTTATAACCCACAGGGCTGATGTTTGGGGCCATGCTCATCCTGAGGGATGGACATCACATCTGTGAGTGCTCTGGATGGAGTCAGCAGTGCAGGAGTGCACGGCACGTCCCTCCCGGGGCGCTGGCGCTGCCCTGGCAGCACCATCAGAGTGCACATCCTCACTCTCCAGCAGGGATTTGCTGCCCATAACCCGGTGATTCCAGTCTGTAGAGCAGAAGTAATCCACAGTCACCAGGCAAACTTTGTCCAGAGCTTATTTGGGAGAGAAAGCCCTGCTGCATCGGCAGCGCTGGGTGCAGGAGAGCTGCTGGAGCCAGGTGATGTTTCAACATGACTGAGTATTTTTAGACCTATCCTATAGTGCAGGATTTTTAACTTCCATTTCACAGCCCTTGAAGCCTGGCAAACTTTCATTAAGATTTGATGCCTTGAAGTCATGCAAGGTCTGGGGGAAAAGGGAGGGGAAGGAGGGAGAGGGAATACACCTTTTTGGAGGGTGCAGTTTGCAAAGTTGCTTGGAAGTTGAGAAAAAGCCTCCAGTCCCTCCTTTTTGTACCAGGGGGTTTTAAAGGACCCCAACCGTTTAGAAAACAAAGCTAGAATTTCAAACCATGGCTGAGTGGAAGAGTCTTAATTGATATGTCGAATACCTGGAGCCTCTCTGGCCCTTGGGGAGTTGAACCCCACCACCTTGCAAGGATTGTGCCTCTCTTCTTTGACCATTATTAGGCAACTTTGCTGATAAAGGGCTGTTTGACCCGTAAATCCCCAAATCATTTATAAGCCATCAGGCATCCATCCTCGAGCAGAGAACACGGGCCATGGAGAAGTCAAAGGATGTGCTCCCATTTCCCACTGCCCTCACTGCCATTTCTGCTCAGCACAAAGCAAGGCTTTTTTGCCCAAAGTTATAACCAATGAAAACAGTGCTTCCCTGGCTACAAGGCAGACTTTCAACTGGAAAATAAGTTAACAGAAACTCTATTTTTCCCCCCTCTAAATATACACACATTTACACACACACAGAGCGTCTCTTCGTGCACAGAACTGGGATTTTTCATAGGCTGAAGGAGTAGGAAGAAGAGACGTATTTTTGTCTCCTTGGCAAAAATATATTGGCAGCATATCACTGAGTTGTAAAGATTGAGTAAGTACCAGAGCATGGCCCCGTTAAGCAGGTTTTGGAAAGCTGCCCTTTGGCTGCCTCTGCCCGTCTGCCAGGACCGGAGCAGGGACACTGCCCTGGGGGGCTCAGCCTGAGGGGCCCCAACAGCCCACCCAGGCTCCTGAGGAGGAAGAGGAGGATGCACTAGCTGGAAATGAGGAGCTGTCAGCTCTGCAACATGCCAGACGAGGTGTCTGAAGGGGAGAGGAGCTGTAAATCTCCTCCTGGGCATGGCAGCATTCCCAGGCAGTCGGAGCTGCTGCCTGACTCCTGATGTGGACCTGTCAAAAGGTCTCACCAAGGAGGTGACAAACTGGTCCTTCAAAACTCAGGGGAAAAGCTGGTCCCCAAGACATCATTATCCCATGGCAGGGAGAAACATGAAGTGCTGAGGGGGAAGGAGTCGGTGGCACAAGAGCCACCACAACCGGGCACAGGAACCTTGCCTTTTGTCCAGTCTTCCCAGCAAAAGGAAAATGTTTTGGTTTTCTCCTCCCAGATGTAAACATTCCCAGCTGTTTCCATGCCATCCTAGGACAGCAGAAGGCAATGAGCATTTCTGGTTACAGTGGCAGATGTGCCGGATGGTGGTGAGGGCTGGGACTCTCAGATACATTATTTAAAGCAAATTCTGAGGTCCCAAACTGGATTGCTCAAAGCTCCCACCACCACTGTCCTTCACCAGTGCAGGCAGAGACATTTCATAGTAAAACACAATCCTGAAATACTGGAAGTAAACTCAGAAATCTCGACAATAAAATATTTATGAGTCTGTGCTTTGGTGCATTGTAATTTTGCATGATATGTTTTGCTTTTCAAGACTGACTAGATTAAGGCTCTTTAGATTCATTAAACACATTTTCCCAAATGCTGTTTCTACAAATATTGTTGGGTCATTGTGTTTAGTTGCATTTATTAGCTGGTGTAACAAGGAACTTACGTCTTCCATAAACCTGAGAGGAACCCGCTTAAATGTGTTGCTCTGAATCTCAGCAGAGAAGAAAACAGTTCTCATGAATAATTAAAGCTTAAAGAGGTCATGCTGGTTTTGCAGCCTCATTTTTATTTGTAACTGCTTCGTTTGCATTAGGAAATAGGAAGTTTCAGGTGCAGGAGCCAAATGGAATCTCTTCTGCATGTGTTCATTTAAACAGATCTATTTGGTAGCCGTCTACATTTTTATGTATTAGGTCATTTGTTAGCTGTAATAATTTGAATCAGTCCTGGGAATTAGAAGTTTGAGGCTTTTAATTTTCATCAGGCAGTGGCTATGCATCCCTTTGCCTTCTGGCAGGAAGGGACACCAGCTCCTCAGCCAGGCAGGGCTGGGATGCAGGCAGGGCTGGGATGCAGGCAGGGCAGGGATGCAGGCAGGGTTGGAATGCAGGCAGGGCAGGGATGCAGGCAGGGCAGGGTTGCAGGCAGGGCTGCTCAGGGAGGACCTGGGTCACCATCTGGTCCCTGGCTCCACAGGCCCCTCCAATCTGCCAAGCCCCTGCTCTCCTCCCAGGTCCCCTGCTCACCTCCAGCCACCCCCTGCCCACCCTTCCCATCTCTACCTCAGCTTTCTCTCTCTCCCACTTTCTTCCAAGCTTCTTTTCCTCCTCCTCTGTGAACCACTTCCCATTCCTCTACATTCTGCCCCAAAGTGCTCCTTTGCTCTTTTTTCACATTGCTGTCCGCCTTCCTCCACGAAGGTGCAGCACCTCTCGGGTTGCACGTACTGCTGGGAATCAGGAATTACCAAGTCAGTAGTAACTAATCCAAGTTAACATCCTAAAGGTGCCTTTATATTCCCTTCCAGGATTTAAAAATTGTGAAATATTTTCATTCTTTTCAATTTTTCCCACTGGAACTTGCTCAGCCTTTCCAGCAGCTCTGCTATTTGTTCCCAAGGTTAGACATCAGCCCTGGGTATTCAGCTCGACAGCGCACACAGCACTAATCTCTCCTGGTGGAGTGTCTTTCACACTAACACACCATGCAGATGATTACTGAAACCTTTGCCTTGCATTTCCCAAATCCAGCCATCAGCAGGGTTTGGCAGGTACACCCCCTTCTCCCAACCTTCCGATTCCCTGTTGTCATCTGCCTTGTTTCTGTCCCGCATCACTGATTGTGCATGATCAATCTCTAGAGGCTTCGCTTCTATGTTTAACTCAACAAGCTGGCAGAGGAACCAGGAAGACTCATTTGTGTGCTCCAAAACGAATGGAGATCCAACTCAAGGTCACTGCTTTCCAAAGACAGACACATTACAAGCATTCCTTTCAACTAAGATGATTTATGGAGTGTTATTTCCCTATTGCTTCTTCAATATCCAACTATTTTTCTGAATGCCATCGTCTTATGATGAATCTCCTTAGATTGAAGAGACATGGAATCACTACAAGATTCCAGGAGTGTCCAAATATCCTGCATATTACTAATCAATTCATTGGCAAGGCCCTGTATCACTACTTTCCAGTGTAACCCTCATGCTTTTTTTATTAAATAAACCCCAACTTTGCAATGTATGAATGAGCCAAAAAAAGTTTTGTAGAGAAAGTTCAGCTCTAGATGTCAGGTTAGAGACACTCCCTGCTATTGGAGCAGACAACAACTCATTTAATGCAGAGAGGTAATTATTTAGTGCCTTGCAAACTTCTGCTACGCCCAGAGAGTTCACCATCAGTAGTCAGAACCATCAGTAATCCATTCTCAATATTGATTGCATCAATAATATGAAGCATCATCTTATCAATCAAATATCAATGGTATGAAGCACTAATAATAAGAATCATTTTTTCTACTGTCTTGATTGGAAGGTTTTTCCATTAGAGAAGAAGACACCAGGTGCACCCTGTGCGTGTTACTTCAAACATCCCCAGGGATTAGCCAGGTCCTCGTTCTGGAGAGCTGTTTCTTAAATTTTAGACCGCTGAATGCCAGCTGCAAACCTTGCCTGGTGTGAAATGAAAATGTTTCAGAAAATGGGGGGGAAATGGCAGTTTAAGAGGGTCTAAAAGTAGAAATTAAGAATAGGAAGGCAACAGCTGGAAGTTGTGCATGTGTGAAAGTTGGAGTGGCAGAAAATACAGGGGATTAAGCATCACCCATTGCACTGGGTGTGTTTCGGGTAGTTCAGGGAGCACCCCAGAGGTGACCATGAGAGTGACTCTAACTATAAACTCAGTAGAGACTCTGAAGAGTCATCAATGTCCATTTCCTTAAATTCAGCCTCCCAGGAAGTGCTGAGCCACGAGACAGGATCTGTAGACATGCTGTGATCCTAAAAAGGTGAAACCATCCAGTTGATCACCATGTTAATGAGGGGGAACTGATGGCTTACCAAAGGAAGGGAAACCGTATGGATAAAGACCAAACTACCCCTTAAAGAAAACTTGATTCCAATTGTGCAAATGCAGGAAAAAAGCACAGTTTGACATTGTGAAAGTAAACATGATTTGTCATTTTGCAGCATATGAACTTCACCAGACAAAATGAGGGCCTGTTCTCAGTTTGGGACTTCAGCCCTCTCACAACGACTGGCAGCAGCCTCTCTGGATGAGCAGTCTTTGCACCATTGAATCTGTGTCAGGGTAAAGAAAACTGGGGGGGAAAGAATAGATTTTGTTCCAAATCCTGGCTAGCATTCAGGCCAGCACCATTTATTTCTCACACTGAGGTGTTGGAGCGGTGATGGTCACTGTGGGGCCACTCACAGTTGTGAAAAACAAGTCAGTCTCTGACATATTGTGCCAAAAAGCTCTGCCAGTTATTAAAGTATCTCTTTAAATTAAGGTATTTGGAGCCAGAATGTAAGTAAGAGCTGGAAACTCATTGGAGGATGACTCTCAGCTCAGAGCTCTGATGGATGAAGGCTCTCACCTAAGAAGCCAACACCAGCTCCTCAAGTGTTTGACTAATTGTAGCTAAGGTATAAAAGCCAACTACAAAACTCTAATGGAGGTTTCTATCCAAGCTCCAAACTCACTTTAAAAGGATGAGGAGGATTATATCAGCCACCCAGAAACAGCTTCAGCAACGTGGCAGCAGAGCAAAATATGGAAGTGAGTGGTGAGACAAACTTCTGGGCTGCCGGGATAAAGGACTGTGGCAGGAGATGCAGGACGAGACGAGGTGTGAAGGCAGAACACAGCGAGTGTGGGCCGTGGTGGTAGAGAGAAAAGCAGACACAGAGAAGTGAGTTAACCACCCGACAAACTAGAAATGTTGACAGTTTCTTGGGACTGAGCCAGGCATGAGAACACTCACCGTGGCAGGGCTGACTTATCTCTGACTTGAAAATACTCCTCAAACAGCATCACCAGTGCTGCCCCAAAACAACCACATCATACCCAGGCTGAGGAATTGCCCCTGTTCCCCTGCGCAGCTGATTTACAAAATGCAAACCGAACATCAGGGCTGGAAGTGTGTCAGTCTTTCTCCCTAGAAAACACAGAGTCATTCCCTCAATAAGCTCCGTAAAAAGGAACAAGAAAAAAGACTAAAACAGAACCCCCTGAAGTTCCCCCCACTTTGCCATCCAAGCAGCAGCACGAGAGGATGTGGTCGATAAGGAGAAAATCGTAACTGGTAGTAGNAAATACTGTTAAGTAAACACTGGCTATTATTTACATGAATCTGTGTGAAAAGAATCTGACTCCAAGGTTAAAAACAGAAGGCTTACAAACCAGGGCAACACCTGTTCTCCTGCGCAGTTGATTTACGAAATGCAAACTGAACATCAGGGCTGGAAGTGTGTCAGTCTTTCTCCCTAGAAAACACAGAGTCATTCCCTCAATAAGCTCCGTAAAAAGGAACAAGAAAAAAGACTAAAACAGAACCCCCTGAAGTTCCCCCCACTTTGCCATCCAAGCAGCAGCACGAGAGGATGTGGTCGATAAGGAGAAAATCGTAACTGGTAGTAGGAAGACCCATCAGCAGCACTCGTGGGATAACAGAGATAGTTATCTGCTCCGTTATCTGCTGCTGGGCCAAGGAGAGGCAGCTGGGAAGGGATAGGAGCACTGCTGAATAACCTCAGTCATGAATTCCGTGGCCAAAATGCTGGTTTATGAGACAAACATTTGAAGAAATTGGAAACTGAGTAGCCTAAACCAACACTTAACATCCAGCTCCCCCCTACTCTGCCGCTGCCCTGCATTTCCCTGGTACCATTGGTATTCACTGTGTAGCACAAGGACACTTAGTACTTTTGGCAGCAGTTTTGTAATGACTGAAGAGAATTCAAAGGACAGCAGCCACACACTGTGATGTGTTTTATTAGCTCCCAGATGTGCAGGTGAGGTGAATCTTTGGGAAATGAGTTTTCCTGCCACGGGTTCTCTAACATCACTCAAGGTCTCAAAATCTTATAATTGGAACAAAAGGCTGTCATAGAATTAGAAAGTCATCTTTGGCAAAGCATCTTTTCTGAATCTGTTCGTTTCTTACACAGAAATACAAATGCACAACATCTTTGATGATATTTGCCCAGCTGAAAACAGGAGGTCAGCTGCTGAGGCTGTGTGTTTTCCACATGAATTACAAGTGACTGAGCCTCTGTAGGCATTTCCTGGGATATCTTCTGGTGTAGGTGATCCAGAATCTGGAGATGCTTTACCAGGCTGTATAAAACAGTGTTTGGTGCATCCTAGATTGCAGAACATCAAAATAACAAAGAGTATTTTGCTCAAAGAGCAAAATTGTTCCTGCCAGAATTAGAGGTCACCCCCCAACAGCAGAGGTGCCCCATTCCTGGAAGTGTTCAAGGCCAGGCTGGATGGGGCTTGGAGCAGCCTGGTCTAGTGGAAGATGTCCCTGTCCATGGCAGGGGGTGGAGCAGGATGAGCTTTAAGATCCCTTCCAACCCAAACCATCTCTCATTCCATGAACAGTGGACTTCTTTACCACCTAAGGTACAACTTCTGCTCTGGGGCCAACTTCTCTGGGAAATGGTGAGCACCCCCTGGCACCTGGAGGAGATCAGCTAAGGCATCACATCTGGGCCACGGGAAACTCGGGAGCGTTCGAAGAGGGGTGGTTGTGACCTGAAGGTGGAACTGCCCGGGTGGGAACCTCGCCAGTCGCTGTTTGCAGCTGTGGAATTGGCACTCGGGCCCCTGGAGGTGGCTCCTCGGCCACACCAAGCGTGAGCTCCACCGCAGTCTGAGACCACTGTGAAAAAAGCAATGCAAGCAACAGAGCAGCACAGCCTTCGTTCTGTGGGACTGTGGTGAGAGAAGGGGCTGTGAGCAGCCTCTGCCTCCAACAGAGAGGGCTTTGTCCAGGAGCACCAGGGAGAGGCTGCGGATGGCAGAAGGGAATCGGATCAAGCGCTGCCACAGTGCAGGCAAGTTGGGGAAAGCAGATTAGAATATTCTAGACAGAGGAGAGTGGTGCTATAAGAGTCTCTTTTTGTGTCTGGGCAAACACAATAAGAAGCTCTCACACCTGCCAGGTTCAGCAGAAAGGAGGGGAAAGACTTTTTATTTACATATATCACGTTCTTATACAGTTCTCAACTCCACAAGGGATTGGAGGACATGTCACTTCCTTCTCAATCCCATTGGAGAAAAAAGGTGCTCATAAAAGTTCTCTTATCACAAAAGGAATGAAAACCAGAAAATACCGTTAAGTAAGCATTGGCTATTATTTACATGAAACTGTGTGAGAAAGAATTCTGACTCCAAGGTTAAAAACAGAAAGCTTTAGCAAAAACCAGGGCAACATGTCGTCTCATAGAAAGTCTGCAATAAATACAGCAGAGAGCATTTACTACACGAAGGTAAGAGAGCGGAGTGAGCACGTCAAACAAGGCAAACCAAGACCTGTTCCTGGAGAAAACGTGCTTCTGCCAGACTGGAGGGGAATGGGGAGCACTAAATAAAGGCCAGGCAAGAGCTCCCTGCCAGCCCCAGCTCCTCTGCAGCGCGTGGGCAGGAGCAGCTGCTCCGGTGTCTCCTCCAGCTCCTCGGAGCCCTCCCGAGGTACTGAGCACACCGGGAAGGTGTTCTGCCTTTAAAAGCCTCCAAGAGGAGCAAAATGGAGCAGGCAGCAAATCCTGACTGGTTGTTCCTCACCTGACACCGAGGGGACTGCCGGGAAGCTGTGAGCAGCGGAAGGTCTGTAGGCAGCGGAGGGGGAGGACTGGAAAAAGGGGAAATTCATGTCACAGCAGAAGATAAGAAAATAAGAGACTTGAGGAGGAGTTTTGCTTTGCCCACCAGACAATTGAAAATAGATCAAAAGAAGAACCCAAAGGGTTTGTTTGAGATGACAGCTCCTAAGGAAGAAAGTGGGGCAAATTTCATACATTTCAACATTTTAAAATAATTTTCTTTCTGCCCGGGAAGTAGATGGGAAGCAAATGAAAGGGAGTAGGCCAGATTTTGGTATCACTGGGTGAGACAGATTTGAGTCCCCTGCAGTGAAATCAGACTCTGGCCCCTAAGTAGGCAGTTCCACTCCCTGCAATGACAAACAAGTGGGTTCTGAGTTAGGGAATGGAAGACAAAGAAAGAAGAAAAGGACTTCTATAAGTGAAATACAAGATTCTTTTTTTCATAGTCTCAAGATCTGTAGAGAAACGTGGTTAGGAGTAAGGATGAATTCCTTTTAAAGATTCAGCTGAGCTGAATTTGCTTTGGCCTGACCACAACACACACGGGCAGCTCGTCCTGCCCAGCTGGTTTATGGCACCAGGATAGCCCACAGTTATGGGAATAAATCCCTAATCTTTTTAGGTCCTGAGCATTTTCTGAAAACAGGACCCACCCTGGCAAAAGTATGACAGTAACCCCAGGTATGAGCAGCTCTCTTCATCAAATTCATCTTCAGGATGAAACAAAAATACAAACTGTCATGGGGACAAATTTCCTGGACTGGCAGGACTCCGGGGGTGTCAGACAGAATCTGTCTCAAAAACAGCCTATGCTTTGAAGTTTCCAGCTCTCACAACAGCCAAACTTTTTTCAAAGGCAGACACCCAATAAATGTGTATTTAACCTCCCGAGGCTTCTTCCTCTGCTGGCTCCATCCTCCGCAGTGATGAAGGCGGCTCACAGCAGCATTGTGGTGTAGCAAATTCACATGAGGTGTGTTTTGCACATGACCTGCATCAATAGTTCATGATTTCTTTTATAATGACAGCATTAAGCATCTCCAGGCAGAGGCTCATGGGATCTGTGCTCGTTCGAGTAACTTAAGGACAGGCTTGTGAAACTCTCAGCAACCAGCAGGAGACAAATAATCAAACCTGGGACAGTTTAACACAGAAAGTTCCAAGCTGCAGGAAAATCTGATGGTGGTCTGAGGGGAGAGCTCAGGATGTGAATAGCCCCTGTTTGAACACCAGCACCACAAAGCAGGTTTTGAAAGTAAAAGGAGGTGCACCCTCCTTTCCTCTTCTCGAGGGTTGTTTTACAAGAGGAGTGAGAAGAAAGCGAAGGCAGCAGCTGTGTGTGCTGTGGTGTCAGCCCAGTGAGACAGGGGAACTGGACTGGTGGAAAATCAGACAAATGAACACAGTGCATAGATAGATATTTCTGTGGAGATGAACGTTTTTTGGCATGTCTGATCTCCTTTGCTCACTATTGCTCAAATCACCCGGCAAAGGGCTTCAGAACCTGTCAGCAGAGAAATCCTCCCAAGGAGAAAAACACACAACTGTTCCTCTTCTCCCCTGGCAGGGTCCAGCACTGAGACACTCTCACTCACTATAAATAGAGGTTCTGCACTGATGTCCAAGGGAAGTGTAAAGCCAGGCCATTAAGGAAACCCAGTCCTGCACGACGTGCTGGGATGGACACTGTGTTCAGGCAACTTCTGCTACAACAGCCCCCCTCTGCATGTCACGCGTTTCTCGTGGTCTGTGATGCTATCTGTCAGTCAGCCTTCTCTGTGCTGATATATTCAGAAAACTTGTCATTTAAACGTTCAGATATTCATGTGTTGCAGTAAATCAGGCTGACAGTCAGCTCTGGAACTGAGGCACAGTATTTAATCACAGAATAGACGCAACAAGCAGAACCATCGGTCCAAATTTCCCATGGTACCTTACTAATTGCCTTATTTTTAATATACAGTCAGCTCCTTGCAACTTGTATTCCCTGTTTCCTCAAGCACTTGCTGTCAAATGATCCTGAAAATAATTTCATTCCGTGTCTCCAAACCATCCCAGAAGTCCCACATTTGCCAGAAAGAAATGGGCTGCTTGGTGGGATTTTGGGGTAGGTGACTGTGGGTGTATTTACCGGCCTGCAGGTCACTGCTGGAGCCAAGTGGCCACTTCTGCAGCTGACATTCACAGCCCTCATTCCACCCGTGCAACTCCGTTGGGAGAATCCCCCGCTTCACACTATTAATAGTGTTCATGTGTGTGCTGCAAGTATCCACAGCTGCTCAAGAGCTGCAGGAATGTGGTGTGTTGGCAGGGGAGGGCTTGATCCAAGGAGGTCGCGAATGTCTGGTGACCCATGAGAAAACAAGAAAGGCTTCTCCACCAGGTCCCAAACCCAGTGTTTTGCTGCATAAGGAGGGCTGGCAGCTGAAACAGTTAATGGGGCAGTGGCTCTGCAGAAGATGATGGAGAAGGAGGGAGCAGCTCGGCCCCCCTCTCCTCGAGTGTCTCCCACTGCTATCGGATATCGCCTCCCGTAAGCGCCTGCTCAGCACAGGGAGACAAAAATTGCTATTGACAGAAGTCCCCCGCAGACAGGGCCCTCTGCTGCAGAGCTGCTCGAGTCCGGAGTGCTGGAAACCTATTTCAAATGACAACAGAGCAGTAATGCTAGGGGAAGATCTTGTTTGTGTGGAGTTTTCAGGATTAGGTCGGGGAGAAAACAAAAGTACAGCCTTGTGTTGACAAATATTGTCAGACATTTGAGGGCTCTGTTTTCCAGTGCTGATTTGTGCAAACACTTCCAGGGCATCAGGGAATGCTGTCGTTGGTAAACACCAATCCCAGGAAATGGCTGTTCTCAAAGACATGGCTGATGCTATGGACAATAATGGGATCACGTAACGCATGGCCGCCAAATTAATAAGCATTTGCATCCTAAGCATTAACCTTCACTCTCAGTCATCAAAAAATAAAAACCCAGTGAGCAATCTGCAGTGGTAGAGGCAGGATTATTAAAGGATTATTTGAGAAAGAGCAAGGAGAAGGCAGTATGTCATCAGAATTTGGGATCACTTCTTTGATTTGCTGTTGAAACCTCCATGTATTTTAAGATCTCAAACCCCAAAACAAAGCTTAATCTTCACTTAGGCACTACAGTTCCCTCCCTTATCACGTTATCCGAGTACATCACTCTCTAATTATAGTTGTCTGAACAACACTTAGTGAGATTGGGAAGTACTAACCTTGCCAAAGAAGCCCTTGAACACGGAGTAGAACCAAGTCAGGAATTTTTTTTAGTTCTTAAATGCCAGTTAAGTATGCTGCAACCAGTGGGAAAAAATTGTTCTTACACCATCAACAACACTTCAGAAAATTTACCTCTTCATTATCATTAACACAGATCCTGAAGTCCTGGCTCAAAATTCAGAACAAAGTCGTTGTTATTATGAGGGGAAAAAATGCATTCTAATATTTGTATTTCCAAAAGCATCATTAAGAACGTATCAGTAATCATTCAAAGAAAGGACTAATACTTACAGCATCTCAGTGGGATATTATATCTCACTTTCAAGAGGTATCCAGAAGTGCTTCTCAATATTTTAGTATCTGTTAGGCAGTGATTGCAGTTTATTTAGCTCTCTCTAGTGGGTACAGCAGTAGGAGTTAAATATTCCATCTTCCTCTCCCAAGGATATAAGGGACTGTATCCCCCAACTCAAGCAAGGAAGAAAATCTCTCTCCCACATCACCTCCTGAGGCGGGAAATGGCTTCACGTGCCTTAGTTAGTGTGGACCAGTGGCCTCGTTTGCCTGCACGTTTCTGCAAGCCAGCTGCTGAGAAGCCTTCCAGATGAGCCTCAAGGAGCCCAGACCTTGTGCAGATGCTGCAGAATGGTTGTTACTGAGTTTAATTGAGGCATTTCCTTTTCTGCCATTCCAGGGCTTTCATTCTTTTTGCATCACTTTACGTGCCAGGGCGTGGAGATGGGTATTCCACCAAATCCCAGCTTTGCTTTGTTCTTATTTTTTGTGTAGAAATACAACTCAGACTCTGCTGTTGTGCTTTTAGAGCTGACCACTGCTTCAGTAGCTTCTCCAGCTAGTTTTAATTTTTGCCAAATCTGAGTTTCAAAGTCCATCATTATGAAGAAAAGAGGTATTGTAACTTTTCCTAGCAAGCCTTTATTTCTGATACTTTGTGGATTGAAAGAGGCCTCAATACCCTGTAGATCACCAGAGTTCTTGATAGCAACTTCAAGCCTCACTGAGAGTTTAATAAGCTGCTGCTGAATTACACTGCACTTGTTAAGTTTATAGAAGAAAGTTATCCAGTCTGCTGCTGTTACTAGCTATCAAACACCAGACATTAGAGAGGACCCTGAACCAGTATCTCTGGTCTGAACTACATCAGAAATACTGGGGAGGGTATTTTGGATTCCTAGGCTTTGATACAAGTCCAAATTTCACGATCATTTGCTGTTTCTATAATAATTTAGCCAGATAAATAATGACCAATAAATAATGACCAATCCCAGCATTCCTAAAAACTGAAAATAAAAATGAACACTCAAACTCATCCAGATTTTTTGGGGTTCTTTTGGAGGGGGGGAGGATAAGTGTGGTTATCCTGTTTTTTACCTCTGCTAGTCTTGCTAATACTCTTTCATGTGAGAGTGCTAAATATAAGAGCCAGGAAATGAAGGTCTCATCACTGCTGTCCTGCTGGTGCATTCCAGCCCTGCGGTGGGAGGAATGGCTTCGTGGCCTCTGTGAAAGTTCTGCTGAGGGGCCCATTTCACTCAGCAGTTTAATTATGTTGGGCCATTTTACATTTTGCAAACCCCTCCATCAGTCCATCAGAGCTGCACCACAAGAGGCTTGGGGAACATTTCAGTCTTGCAGGCTTTTTGTCTGTCAAGTGAGTTTCTGGGATGGAGGTGTTTGTTTGGGCTGTTGCCATGTCCACACTGTGAATGTGCAAAGGGAGCCTGTGATGGGTGCACAGAGCTCTGTCCTTCAGGCATCTCCCTGTCTGCACCAGGAGCTGTGACCTGGGATGCTTCTGCTTTTATATCAGCTCTGGATAAACTCAACCAGTTACCTCAACATTTATTGGGGAATCACAGAATCATGGAATGGTTTGGGTTGAAAGGGATCTTAAAGCCCATCTGATTCCATGCTCTACCATGGGCAGGGACACCTTCCACTATCCCAGATTGCTCAAAGGCCCGTCCAACCTGGCCTTGGGCACTTCCAGGGATGGGGCAGCCACAGCTACTCTGTGCAACCATCCTCACATGAAGGAATTTCTTCCTAATATCCCATCTAACCCTGCCTTCTGTCAGTGTGAGAAGGACACAGAATACAGTACCTACAGACAGAGAAGTGTGCACAGACTGAGAGATGGCCCCACCCATACACACACAAGCACAGTCATTGAAAAGCCTGTTTCCACAGGGAATTAGAACGGGAAGATTATTCCGATTTCTTTTCCTTAATAAATAGAGAGGATAAAAATCACATTCTGAAAGTATTTCCTGTAAATTGCACACCTCAATGGAGAGACTCAATGAAATGACCATCCAGTCTCAGAGGCTCTGTAATGCTGGGAGTCATTCAGTTTCATTGCGTGAACTGCCATGAAAATAAGTACTGGGATCTTTAAAACCCGAGTTTCGGGTTGCCTTGCCCCAGAGCCGTCAGGAGCAGGAGACCCTGTGGTGGCCAGCACGGGGCTGCTCAGGCACACGAGCTCAGCAGGAGCAGTCCCAGCTGGGGCACTCCCCCCACCTGGCAGCCAGGACAGGTGTGTCACTGCCAGATGTGACATGAGCCACTCACATCTTGTTCCCAGCCTTTGAAGTGCTGTGCAGAGAAAGCCTGAGCTGCTGCTGCTGCAATTAGAGCCAATACATCATTTACTGGAAGAATTAAATGCGCTGTAGTAGCAAACCTGCGGTTGACACTCACAGGGTGCAATTTAAATCCTCCGGATTAGTAATTCTTTTGAGATCTTTGTAATCATTGGTAATAGGTAGTGAAATAAATCCACATTTATATCCTACAGACTGCAGCTGTGCTTCTGTTAAAGTAGTATTAACTGATGGGTTTTAAATCCTTCTGCCAGCTCAAGCTGTAAGCACCGAGGCTCCTGTGCAGGGATAACTCAGCCTGGGTGATGTGTTCCCGAGCAGGAGAGTGCTGGTTAATGAATAATGAAAGCACCACGGCACAATCACAGCTCAGGGCTCCCTCCTGCAGGGAGCTCTCTGGGGAGAGGTCCCCGCGTAGCTCCCTGTGCCACAGCGACCCAACTCCAGCTCAGACTGTAGATAACTGTGAGAGGAAAGAACACAAAATGCTCGTGGGAATCTTTACCAACGTGGACAAAGTGCTGAGGTGCCAGGTTGAGTGAGGGGTTTGTCCGGCCAGCTCCAGCTTTGTCCCTCCAGGTGTGCACACTGTGCCCTGACTTACTGCACAGGCTCCCAGTTAACTAAACAAATATGCCATTAAAAGCAGAGCCAACCTTGAGTGGGACATATGGGCTTAAACTGCAGCAGGAAGAGATTTATGGACTTGTTTTCGCAGCCTAGAGAGTAATTGAAGAGGCCTCCGACGATTCAACGTTTACCAGCTCTGATAAGGGAAGGCTGCACTTCACTGGGATGAGATGGGAAGGGTGGTGGGAGCAAGATTGGGGCTTGGAACCCCAGCTATGGAGCAGGGACCCAGCGTGACAGCCACTCTGGGAACAAAAAGAAGCTTTGCAAACTCAGTATGCTTGTAAGATAAGCACAGCACTGATAAAGTGAAGCACTTAGAGATTAAAAAACTCAAGAGAACGATGTAAGTGGCTGAAGGAAAGAGCCCAGGAATCCTGGCTGTCCCTTCCTTCAGCCCAATCTGCCCAAAATTCCTTACTTTAGGGATGGTTTCTTGACAGGTTAAAAAAAGCACATTTAGCTGGTTCTGTTCCTTATGGGCTCTGTTTGCTTTGTTTTCATTTAGGAATCTACAAAGGACACTGTTTCCGAATCAACCACTTCCCTGAAGACAACGACTACGACCACGACAGCTCCGAGTACCTTCTCCGTAAGTGGCAGCGATACCTAAGGCACAGATGTGGCCACACAGGCTTCCCTGGGGGTCTCTTCTGCAGAGGACAACCCCAGTTTTACTCACTGCCAGCCTGGCCCAAACTGGGCTGCACAGCCCAGTGGTGGCACGTGTCCAGTTCATGCTGCAGCTTGCAGACACAACCATCACCCCTGGGAACCCCAGTTTCACAGAGTCACTGAATCATGGAATGGTTTGTGTTGGAGGGGACCATAAAGACCATCTAGTTCCAGCCCTCTTGCCATGGGGTTTCAAGGATTTTTTCCAAGGGTTTGCTTCAGCCAGGGGAATGCTCATGATTTTGGTGTCCATTCTCTAAATATCGTATGGCAAATTTTCAAATGAAAGCTACAGCTACCGTGCCCAGATGGGAGAGGATATTTTACAGAGGGAGTATTTACAGCATTAGTGTAACAAAACAGGTTTGAGTTGTGGATTCCAGCCCATTAGGAAGCTTTACCTAATGCTTAAACCCAACCCTTACTCAAACCTCAGCCTTTACAGCTGCTGAGGCACCTTCCCCTGCAGTGAAATTACTGCACTGTTAGGAAGGAAGCTGAAATTTCTGCAGCTAACAGCAAAATCCCAGCATGATCAGGGGCTGTGGCTTCCCTGCCTGGCCAGCCAGCCACTGCTGCTCCATGCTGGCGTGTAAACCCCTCTAGAAGGATTTCATCCACCAACCTGCTGCTTGAAATAAGGGCAATTGTTTCACCTCCTCCACGTGGCCACTCTCTCAGCTGATGGGAAATCTTAGAACCCAAGCATGAAACCTGCAAAGCTGAAGTTGGATTCCCCTTCCCCAGAGGACTCCTTGCTTTGTTGTTCCTTCTGAACAAAAGAGCTGAGCAGCCAAGCTGAAAGCAGTGCCCTTTATCAGGGAGAGGAACTGCAGCTCACAAGGTGTTGGGAAATCAGGCAGCGGGGAACAACGCTGCTGGCAAGGCAGAGGACTCCTCAATTACAGTATTAATTACCTGAAACACCACTTAGAGAACCACTCTGCCCTTCTGCTCACTTCTGGGCAACAACTTCTAGTTGCTAAGACATAAAGAAGGAAAGAAATCTCCGAAAAGTTTGCTTCACCAGGAAACCCAGATGTTTTTTTCCTCTTTGCTCTTGTCGATTTAGATCAGTCATAGCACCCGGGTGACACGACTTCAGAGCTCAGGCGAAGGCAGAGTGTGAGCACAGCTGCATTTATCTTTCATACAAAGCCGTGGAACTAATGTTAAATTGATGCCAAGTCAGCTTTAGGAAACAAACATCATTAGTAAAAGGAAAGAGGAATTAAGTAGCATCTTGATAAAAGCATATTTTGCCTTCTTTATATAGGGAAAAGTGAGAACTGGGAAAAACAGACTCCAGCTCCATGTTAAGACATGAGACTGGTAAATTGTTTGTAAGCGTGCTTGTGACGGGTGTTCCTAAAAGCTGTTTGCAAAAGTGACTAAGTACAGATCTTAAAAACAACTTGGCCCAACCCTTTATGTCTTCTGCAAAATCAGTCTCCGGTGTCTCCCCCGCAGAGCAGAGCTCACCTCACAGAGTCTGCATGGAGACAAGGCTCCTTGGCTCTAACTTTCATAAGAAGAACCGCAGTTTCCCAAGCATACAGTTGATTTAGAGATTACTGAAAGGTTACGTGTCTAAATCCAGAGGAGATGAGCTCATACCTATATGTAATAGGGACCAAATCATTGTCTCAGACAGGAGGATATTTGCATCCTGTTTCAAAGGGACGTGAGAGCTTCCGTCCTGTTTTTGCCCTCTGCAACACCTTTGCAGTCTGCGGGCTCCGTATCATTCTCCACTCATTCTGGCCATTTCTTGGCACAGTTTCTCTGAGGGACACATTGGGACTAATCTTTGTTTTTCCTGCCTGGCTTAGACAAAGGCACCAACACTCATGTATTTCGTGTTCCTGAAAGAGCAGCGTGAGGGGTCTCAGCCTCTTCCACAGTCCCTAGTTTAATTCAGGCTTCAGAGAAATGCAAATATTGTAGTGCTAGCAGGATCGAGCCCTGGTTCAAAACCCCATGGAAATCAGTGACAAAAATGACTGATTTTAGGAGACTTTGGTCCAGGGTGTGGGTAGGGTCAGGAGTTTGGATTTTACCCTTTGGTGTTCAAGCTGCTCTCCGCAAAACCAAGCGAACGACAGCACAGTGACAGCTGACACGTGCAGAGGAGCTCAAACAAGACCCTTCCTACTGAACCTTCCCCGTGGCAACACACGTCAATCTGTGCGTCTAAAAAACCCCCCTCACATGCCTGTGCAGGGCCCCGGCGAGCAGCAGATGTCCCACTGCCAGCACGGAGAGCCCGTGCGCTCCCCGGGCTGCGCCGCATCCCCAGCGGCAAACGTGCCCCGGCTTCCCTCGCCTCCTGCTTCCCTCGCCTCCTGCTTCCCTCGCCTCCTGCTTCCCTCCTCTCCTGCTTCCCTCCTCTCCCGCATCCCTCTGGGCACACAAAACCCGAGCTGCTCCCATCCAGCATCACAGCAAGCACAAGCACCTCTCCCTTTGCAGAAGGGGCATCTCGTCCTCGCTGTGCGCTGGGAATGTCGGGGCTCTGCTGCTCTGAGCAGGGGGACCCCGTTTGAGGGGCATCTCTACGCTTTCATGCCCTCCTTCCCTGCATGTTAGAGCATCCTCTTTTCAAAGCCATTCCCTCGGCTCATGCCTTTCTGGAGATTAAAAGCCCGAGCCGAGCAGGGTTTGCAGCCCCATGGGGAGGAGCAGCGCCGCGGCTCCACCGAAGGAGGTGTCACCGCACATAGCGGTGCACAGCAGGCGATGCAAACCGACAGGACGGTAAACAAGGGGAGGGGGGAAAGCCAGGCAGAAAGCAAAAACCAGATTGCCTTAATGTTTTTTGATGTGCTGTCATTTTATTACCAGTATCAGGAGACATATGTAAATTCTACGTGGTACCTTGTGAGCTTCCTTTGAAATTTCAGAGCTAAAAAGTGCACATTGTAAGAAAAAATATACTGTGGAGTTTTTCAGGAAGAGAACATTGTGTGTTTTGTTTCTCTTCGCATTAATTACCTACTATAGAAAAATTATCTCTGGAGATTATTAGAATAAATAGAACAACACACCCCCTGTATTTGGCTTGTCTGACACGTTCCTTCCAGTGACATCACTGAAGCATTTTGGGAAAGCTCTTTGATTTAACTGGAATCATTATAAAACAGCATGACCATAAAGTACAGGAAACAACATCCAGAAAGGGTGGGCCACAGGAGATTTTAAGCCTTTAGCCAGGGCACAAATAGACAGACAGAGATTTGGGGTGCCTTAATGTTCAGCAGCAGAGACTGACTTTGAATCTTTTTCTAATAATTGACTGGAAAAACTGACCCAAAAGCCAAAGTGCTGTTAATTCATACCACACACGTGAGGATACACCCAGGACAAGAGAACAGGCTTTCAGCTCCCAGCAGGCTTTGACCAGAGACCTTACTCCCACCCGCATCGCTTGGGTTTGGCAGTTCCTGCAAGACGCCGTCTGAATAGCAATGCACCCGCCTGGACCGGCTTCAGATCCGGCTGGAAAATGCCCCATCTGCGAGGGACACGTGCGGCGACGCTGACAGTTTGGGAAGGGGTGGGCTTTTCTCGCTGTTGCAGATCGATACAGGCAGAAGCTTCCCAGGCAGAGACAGCCTTTTTGGGTTTGTGTCTGCACCCTCCCTCCGAGGCCCGGGCCGGGGGGGGCTGCGGGGCCGTGCGGGACGCGCAGAGCGGTGCTGGTGTGGCACCCCCAGCCCTGTCCCTCCCGCAGCCGCCGGGAGCTCTGCCACCAGTTACCAGGGGAATCGCTAGGAAGCGATTCACTGGGTCGGGAACGCCGCGGCCATCGACAGCTAAATGAGAAAGCAGCAGCTGTAACATCTGCCCGCTTCTCCCGGGGATGCGGGCGCCGCTCGCTGTGCGTGTCAGCCAGGAGGATGCGCCCGGAGAGACCGCGGCGCTCACGGCACCGCAGCGGCCCAGATGGCGTTTTCTCCTCTCCACTCCCTCAGCCCTGGGGTGCCCGTGGTCTCCCAGTCTGCTGGGGGTTTCCATGCCACTGTGACAGCAGCCTCTGACTCTCACTCGCCTTGGGATCCCCCCAGCCTGGCACCCCTCGCCCCGCCAGGGCTCCCCTCGGTGCACTCGTCTCTCCCCAGCTTCAGAGTGATCCTGTTTTCCACAGCAGTATTCAGCGCCTTATCTCCCCTTCTTCAAAAAAAAAATCCTCTCTCTACAGCAATAAAACTCGGTTCCTCACTCTGCCTTTCAGGAACCTCTGCCAGCTTTTATCACTTTGGTTTTTACGATACAGACATCTCTCTTCTCATGCTTGTTTATTTTTTCTCAGCCCTTTTGTTCCCTCCCTGCCGCTTCCCTGTCGATTGCTGCTCTGTCTCGTTGCGACCCGACTTTGAAAGCTGGCTTGAAGTGGTGTTTTAATATTTTTGTAGGGGATTTTATAGCCCACGCTGGTGAATGGACTGAAGCATACAGAATTTTAAATTACTACTTTGCTGTCAGGAAACTAAACACAAACATCTAAGACACACTTGTTAAAATTCTTTCCTTAGAAATCTGAAAGGTTTCGATGTCCGTAATATCCAGCAAAATAAAAAGGGGTTATTAGCTGTGCTTGCTGGCAACATGGATGCTGCTGACTTCAAGAACTGTAATTTGCTCACCTTGTGTGTGCACCACGGAACAGATCCATCTGCTCCAGCTGTCCCAAACGTTGTAGGGTTCATAGCCAGCTCATGAATTTTTCACTGCTGCTCCCTGCGTGATGCTGGGTCTTAATGTCACTTACCTTGGGCTTTGCCAGAAATATTCTGCACACAGTGGCATCAGAAAATGCCAGTAACACTGGACTTCCTGGGAGAAAGCTCAAAAGATTGAAGCCACTCAGTTGAGAGTCTCTGTCACGCTGACCACCTCATGGCCTCGCCATCCCAAAAACATGCCCAGAAATGCAGAATCAGTGATAATTCTAGCAAAAATGAATAAAAAAATAATAATAAGTTAGATTAGGGGAAAATTCTTTACTGAAAGGGTTATGAAGCACTGGAACAGGCATCCCTGAGTTTGTTCAAAAAACATGTGGATGTGGCACTCAAGGACATGGTTGAGTGCTGAGCATGGTGGAGGTGCTGGTTTCACAGCTGGATTTGATAATCTTAAAGGTCTTTTTCAACCTTAACTGTTCTCTGGTTCTATTAAATCATTCTTTTTAATGATTTTAGGAAAAAACCAGGGGTTTTGAGATTCTAATCTCCACACTTGCACCCGAGGAGGCATCTGAAATGATTACTGTCTCTTCCTTTCCTACCTGTCTCCCTCCAGGCATTGTCCGTGCCTCCAGCGTGTTCCCCATCCTAAGCACAATTTTGCTGTTGCTGGGAGGGCTCTGTGTCGGAGCAGGAAGGATTTACAACAGCAAAAACAACATTATTCTCAGCGCTGGGATTCTCTTTGTTGCGGCAGGTATGTTCTGTTTAAATTGAGTTCTTAAGAAGTGCTGCACTTTTCAACTGGAAAAGGCTGCGGAAAAGCTCCTTGGCAGTGCTTTCCCCGCACCCCTTTCCTGGACTGAGGGCATTTATAACACCACACCAGGCAAATTTCCCAAGACAAAATTATGCTCTTGAAGCTCTACAATAAGTATATTCTAGAAAAGCTTTTGGTTTTCCCGCAGAAGGAAGTGAAATTCAGTGACAAGCATGTTTTACACTATTTAAAATGTATTAAACATTAGATGAATCAGGCATCTCTTATACCTAGGGCCTTTTTTTTTTTTTTTAATATGAAGGCAGAAAACATTCACCTTTGATAGGTCGAACCCGTTTTTCACACTAGAAACATCTGAGAGAGTCAGCCCCATTAATGGCTGTTAATAGCTCTCCCTGAAGCCTGGATTAAGCATGCTGCATTTAGATGAAAATTCAGCAAGGTGGAAGAGAACTTATCTTGATCAAGGTGAACAGCCATAGCCCTGAGCTCCAAATGTATTTTTGTCGTTCTTTTGGATGTTAGAATCCCACTAACAATATTAGTGAGCTCTCATATGCTTCTTCTTTCCCACTGTGGCAGCGAAGAGATGGGGAAAAGTCCTGATGAGTATTTTGGGATCCATGTGAGCACACGTGACCCATATGTTGATCTACTGGTTGTTTTTCAAGAATAAATGAAACCTTGAGATAAATGAAAAAGTAAATAAATATAATAAAATTTCCTTGTCCCAGTCTTAGAACCATTCAGGTCCAGAAAGTATTTTTCTGTATATTTCAAGTATGGCTTGAATTTTATCTCCCCAGCCACATAACCACTGACTTACGTTTTCCTTCCTCCAGGTCTAAGTAATATCATAGGGATCATTGTCTACATATCGAGCAATGCAGGTGACCCAAGTGACAAGCGAGATGAGGACAAAAAGAACCATTACAACTATGGCTGGTCCTTTTATTTTGGAGCCTTGTCTTTTATTGTGGCCGAAACCATAGGTGTTCTGGCTGTGAACATTTATATTGAGAAGAACAAAGAGCTGAGGTTTAAGACCAAGAGGGAATTCCTTAAGACTTCTTCCAGTTCTCCTTACGCCAGGATGCCAAGCTATAGGTACAGGAGGCGGAGGTCCAGGTCCAGCTCCCGATCCACGGAGCCCTCTCCATCCAGGGACATTTCTCCGGTTGGCATGAAGATAGCAGGCACCATCCCCATGAATGAAATTTCCATGTACACCCTTTCCAGGGAGCCTTTGAAGGTTACCACGGCTGCCAGCTACAACGCAGACCAAGAAGCCAGTTTCCTGCAGGTCCACAACTTCCTCCAGAAGGAATTTAAGGAAGGACTCCACGTGAACATGGTCAACAGGAGAACGACGCCTGTTTGAAGCACCTTCCTTCCTCGTGCTTTTTGAAGAGATGTCCAAACAGAATGGATCTGTCAGGAGCGATGTTAAAATACCCTCTCACCTCTTTAAATGTGGCATGTGTTGAGGTAGCAAGTGGAGATCCTCTGGACCAACATAAAGATATTTACACGCTCGTAGCTTTTTTGGAAGCTATTTGGAGTTTGTTTATTTCCGTTCTTGGTGTCACAAGATGAAGGCAGTTCATGTTCCTGCACTTTTGTAGTGTGTACACAGTCTTGGAGAAACCGCAAAGGACTGGCCACCAGTGTGTTTTAAAGGATTACAGAAAAATTATTGTGCGACTTTTTTTTTTTCTAATATTGAGATCCCTTAATACAAACTTGCAAATATAATTTATAGCCAAGCCCAAGGATGAATATGAACTACTCATCAAGTGAGCCACTTTCCTTTGACACGGCGTAAGCTTTGCCTCTTTCAAAAAAAATAAGAAAAAAAGGAAAAAAAAGAAAATATTTTTGAAGGCAACACTTTCTAAAACTGACCTGTGCCACTGAAACCATAGAGCACCCACGTACTGAGCATTACAGACTCCCTGATGGGGTCGGAAGGGGGTCTCCCATTCCTGGGGTAAGGCATCCCTTGGAGCAATGCAGGCCAAGGAGCAGAGGGTGGGTGCATCTTGAAACACCTAGAAAGGGAAGAGATTAAAGCAGGTGGGACTTGAGCATATTTGCAAACATCATTTCTTGCCTAACGTTTAGAAAACTTGAATTCTCATTTCGACGAGCCCTAGTGCCTGATCCGGCAAGGTGCTGAGTGCTGGCTGCCAGGAGCCCCTGGAGACTTCCTAGAGCGAGGCGAGGAGCAGGGCTGAGCCGGGGCGGCCGCGGAGCCGCCGCTGCCCTGCCAGCGCGTCCCTATTTCCTTACTGCTTCACAAGTGCAACACTAACGCTACTGCAAACCGAGATCTCTGAGCAGCGTGCGGCAGCACACGAGGAGCTCACGCGCCCGGACTGGCGAAATTCCTGCAGCAACGGGAGCCGAGTGTTAACAGAGCAGATGACAGCTTTGTATTTTTTAAAACAGAACAAAACGGAACAAAACAACAACAACAAAAAAATCACCGTTTAGGAGATATTTATTAAACTCTTTTTATTATTAATTAAGTGCCGCATGGTGCAAGGTATAGTTGCTTTTAGATGGAAATGGTGGTTCGATCTAATTTAATTTATTTTGTAATGATGCCTCTACTTACGTGCAGAGAGCCCACAGCAAACTCTATGCATCACGTAAGGAGGGAACTAATTTGTACCCTTTGCTTCTGTATGTTTCTAAAAGAGTCTGAAATTTTTTTCTTTTTTCTTATAAATTCCTGCTTTCAGTTTTTACACTTAGGCTTGGATCTCAAAGCTCGAGGGCCTGATTCAAAGGTGATTTAATTTAATAGTACTCGTGCTGATTTTAGTGACCACTCGACCAAGCCATATGAGAATGAGGTGCCCGATTCGCCTCAGATGAATTAGATGCAGTGAGAGAGGAGCATCTAATTCCTATAGATTCCTTTGAATATCCCCATCATCTTTGCCCAGAAAAAAATTGCTAGCAGAAGACAAGACAAGCGGTGACAAGAAAAAATCCATAATTTGGAAAGTTTGGGTCACTGGTAGCGGGAGATCTCAGCCAAACTGTTAAAACCTCTTTAGTCTTAATTTATCCTATGATGGCCCCAGGGCCAGAGACTCAGTGGTGGTTTGGATATGAGGCTTTCAGCTAGTGGAACCAAGTCCTCCAGGGAAATCCCGGAGAAGCTGCCTTAACATCCCAAAAAGCAAGTTGAACTCCCTCTCCCCGCAGCTAAACCCTGCTCAAGCCTCTCTCCTTGCAAGAACCAAGACACAATTCTCAATTTTAAGCGAGAGTCTTCCCCTAGTCACTGTTAAGCTCTGCCTGGCCCTCAGCCTGGCAGAGCCACATCATTATTTTGGCAGAGGTGGGTTGGAGCCCTCATCCCTGCTCATTAAGAGTTTCCATTCAGGTTAAAACTCTGCTGGGATCCTTTTTTCAAACCTCTGAACTCTGAGAGCTAAAGCGAATGGAGCGATGGGAAGGATTTAAAAGTAGAAAATGTTGTGCTACTTTCTGTATCAACACACTATGGAGAAAGATGTTACACAAGCTTTTTAAAAAAAAATTCAAACAGAGGCAGAAAAGAAAACTTTTTTATCTACTTTTCGGCTAGGACAACATAAAAAGGTTCTAAAATTATTAAAGTTCTTGATGAAAGGTTTTTTTTACAAGAATCTTTATGCTTTCAAACAATAAATTATTTCCTACTTTTTGAGACTTCGTAATATTAAAATACTTTGATTAGCTACGATAGAAGTAGAAGTTTGCAATGAAAAAAACCAACCTTCTGTCTCATTAGTGTGTCATACTAAGTGCTAATTAATTTACATCTAATTATAGTCGATGTATTTTTCAAGTGCAATTTCCCAGAACTATTTGTTTCCCACTGTGTTAATAAACTAATAGTTAGAACTAAGTCCTCATCCGTGTTTACTGTAATTAAGAATAAAACCATTCCCTTTAAAACCAGGAGTTAGATATAGGCTGTTTCTCTAAACTCATCTACCTTGAACTGGAAGTGGACAGTGTGAGGTTTGCTCCGCGCGTGGGTTTTGTTCTTTTAGTGGTCGTTCTCCAGTGAATGTGCTTCAAACCACCCATCTGATTCCAGCCAAAGTCCAAGGTTTTTCTTCAGCCCAGCTCAGACCTGCAGAGGCATGTGCAGTATTTTGGGCAAAAAAAGTCTTGCTGAGCGTTTTGGGATGTTGCTCTTTGCCAGAGTCTCCTCCCCCAGGGCAGGGCTGGGTCCAGCAGCTCTCCGAGAGCGATGCCCTGTTTTGGTCCAAGCTGGAGCATCTGCTCCTTCTCCAGCAGGCACCTTCGAGAAATGGAGCTGGAGCGGGGATCAGGGGCTGCTCATGGGGTCTGGGCAGGAAACAAAGGCATGGGGAGGTAACAGGGACCAGAGCTTTTGTCCTGTGGGACAACAAGGGCTGCGACTGAAAACTCAGTGGTTAAGCTGCAGTGCAGTAAATGGTTCAACCAAAGCCAAAGCCAAAACCAAAAAAAAATTCATTTGACAATTCCAGTAAAAAAAAAGAAATCCTCAAAAACCCAGTCCTTTCCCACGGAAAACTTTGATTCTGACAAAACTGAAAAATTTGCAGCATTCCTGCCCATGAACAGCCTCGCTCCATGGTTGATCTATCTGAACAGAGTCAGATTGTGCTCAGACTTTGAAACCACTCAGTGATAGTTTAAAAAAAATCATCTGTTCTTCCACATCTCTCTGGTTTCCCTGGACAGCATCGAACAAATGAGCCCCATTTCCCAGCAAGGCCTGCAGACACCATAAAACCATATCATTAACAATAATCAGTCTTTTGGCATATAACATACTGTAGCAGCAGAACTGAAAAAAAATAAACGCTATTGGATCAGATTTGATTTTCCAAGAAACAAAGTTTCAGGTATGCCATGAGCTCTCTCTTCCTCGTTTCTCATACACAATAGGAGTAAAAGGAGAAATCACTTCAGCTGCCCAGACATCTAACAATAAACTATTTTTCTATTTCCTTTTCTCTCTGTATGGATCACATATCCACAAGGGCTAATATATCACGTCCCTTGAGGCTACATTTCTGTCTGCAGTTCTAAAGTGTTATTTCCACTGTGCTTCAGTTCTACTGGTATAATCACAACATGTATAATGTACTTAATCCTTACTTTTTAAATAAACCATTTTAAATGTATTTGGTTTTGTGTGGAGAAAGGTATATAGATTTTTAATTTCTAAATTCTCTGAGCTGAGATTTCTTTTTTCACATTTTTCACTGTTTGATTGCAGCTGGCCATGTTACTGGGAGACAACATTTCAGAGGAGATAAAATTATTCTTGTGGTCCCACAGACCACAAAATCTCCAAGATGAGCTATCTTCACAGTATTTCCAGTTATTTGGTTGGAAATTAGGAAAAACCTTCTCATTTCCAGCTTAAACTTGTCCCATATGAGACACGCTGTGGTTTCAGTGCCCGGTTTGAGCCAGGTGTGGTGGCCAGAGGCAAACCACCCTTGAGGAAACCAACCCAGTGTGTTCTGTGCCCTTCCTGAGCCTGAGCTTTCCTCCAGCTTTTGAGGCTTCCTATGAACTCACCTCGAGCATCCTCCTCTCCTTGATCTTGCCCGTTTTGCCTGGAGGAAGCCTGACCCCGCGTGCTGAAGCTCCACACAGCCTTGCTCTGATCACCACCACAAAATCCCAGCGGGAGGAGCGGTGCCGAACCTGGGGCTGAGCAGCCTCTCCCCGCTCCCAGACATCCCCAGCCATCCCCAAATGAGAGACAATATTTCTTCTTCAAATACTTCTTTTAACTTCACCTCCCAGCTCCTCAGCCTCCAGACTGTCTACAGAGACGAGGACCGGCTGCCTGTCTCTACCCACCTCTCCCAGGCTCATGATGAATTCGCACGTCTGGAGGGAGGCAGAGGATTCATCTTTTCAAATGCCTCTGACACGCACTAGTGAAGCCATTTAAAGCTCAGGCCCAAAGCTGCTTCTTTTGGACTGAAATAAATACAGGTTTTCCCCACATTTATGAGCAAGTCCATGGGTAAATGGTGACCCCAGGAGCTGTGGCTGCCCTGCTGTGAACAGGGGTGTTGGGAACAGTGGCAGTGTTTGAAATGGGGGGAAGCAGAGGCAGAGTCCTTAAGGCTTCAGAAAGTGGAAAAAAAGAGGATGTGGCATTTTCTTGGAATGAGAAAAGTAACAGACATGGGCAGCGCCGAAACTAGAAGGGAAAGGAGAGGCTCTGCACCTGTCTGCGGTCCAGCTCGACCTTCAGCCAGCTCTCCGTGCTCCCAGAGCCAGAGGATCGCTTTCCCCAGCAGCACAACCGGCACGGCCGGCGGTATTTTGGGAGCACGGAGCTGTGGATCAGTCACGGGGCAGCAGGGATGGCCAGCTATGTACAGCGGGGTGGGAGTCTAGTGAAAAATAAAATAGCTGGCCAAAACACACACACGCATTTAGCTCTTGCCTTCCACGGTCTCAAACTCGGAATCGGGGAGCTTTCAGAGGGTGCCATTGGTGGCATTCCCGAATATCGGCTGTGCAGAGCCCACCCCGACCCCAGAGGTGTCACCACACTGGGGCAGTGCAGGCTGGGGAGCCCAAAGATTAGTGAGGAGCCCGTGTGGGAAGAAAGCTCTTCACTGAACTCACATTCGAGCTGAGAGCAGAGCAGGTGCCCTCCCCCCTCTCTGGGTTATTCTCACCTGGGAAGGGCCTTCTGCAGAGCATCGACCTGCAAGCAGGGAACCACGGAGTGAGGTTAATCTGGTTGTGGTAGATCCTGAGGCTGGTCTGGGAGAAATACAGAAGAGTGCAAGTGCTGGGGAGCAGAGCCAAGTCACCGCCTCTGCCAGGGAAAAAAACCAACACAATAATTGGGCTTCAGCCGCCTCCTTTGGCATTTTCTCCAGAAGAGAAACAGAATTGTGTCCCTCACTCGCTGCTGCTACAGTGCGACTAATTGCAGTCCTGCCTGCTTCCCAACAGGTCCTCATTAATAGTCTGTTCATATTTCATGTGATATCGATTTTTAAATGTGAATATTTACCAGCTGACAAGGGAGACTGCAGGAAACATTCCCAGAGGATTAGGTATCATGGTCTCCTGGATGTGCAGAAAACTTCCAGGATTTGCTTTAGTTCTGTGCTCCTCCAGAAATCTGTTTTGTGTCTGCATTTTTCAGGTGCCCACAAGTAACTCACAAAACCCCCTTTTTCCCATGGGCTGGCAGCACTGGGTCATTTTTGGGGGCTGGGGGCAGTGTTTCACCTCAGCTGCAGCAGTGTGAGCTTGGGAAGCCACTGCTGCCCATGCTGGGTCTCCTCGAAGCCTGTTCACACTCTCAGCTCCACTCAGCAGTAGGGAAAGATCAGTTATTCCCTTCTGATTTCACTTCAGTTGTTTCCTGGAAATTAAGAAACTCAAAGCCAAACCAAACCCATAGAACTTCTCCAGAATGAAGGAGCTAAATGAGAACAAAAAGTGTGATTCTTGCCAACACTGGAAGAGGCACAAAGACCAACACCAGCGAAAAAATTAATGAGTTCCCACCCCTGCAGTCCTTGCAGGTTGTAATTAGTCTAAAGCAGGATCATTAGCACTCGATGCCTCAGCAACCAGAGCCTCGCTTTGTGCCCACATTTGCAAACACAAATTCACTTCCCTCTGCTCCACCTGTGGAGTTTGTAGCATCAAGGAATTGAAGTCGGGATGCAGCTCCTGAGCTCGACTGATGTCTAGTGAAATTTAACAAGAGTCTGCTTCAAAGGAAAAGGCATTACATCTTTAATGCATGTCTCTTCTGGCTTAAAGTCTGCTCCCTTTAGGCCTTTCTGCTTTCATGAGAACTCTTGGTTCTGGTTTAAATGGGAGCCTCTAGTATCTCTGCCAGCCCCAGCACAGATGTGCCTGTGGTCCCTGGTCCCTGCCTTGCTCCATGTCCCCACTGCCCTCCCTGGTCCCCTTCCCCTCCAATTTTGTTCCAGGTACCTTCACTCCTGCCCACAGTTCCCACATCCCAGCAAGAACGGGGCACCAGCTGCCATCCTGGGTGCCCACACTCCCTCTGCTCCACAGGGGTGTCTGAGCCATCCCTGCCACAGGCGAAGCAGAGCAATGTTAACCCCTCTAAGTCATATTTCAATTACAATTATTTTAAACCAACATTTTTTAACTTACACTTTTTTTTCTCTCCCTTTCAAATGCTCTCCCTACACCTTAATTCCTTGCTCTACACTGTCCTCATTGGCTTGAGCTGACACCTCTGCACCTTTATTTTGACATCAAACTGGGGTGTTAATAAAGCAGGACTGGAGTAGCTCTGACATTATCTTGACACAATGATATTTGCAGCTCTCCACTGGCATTTTTTTAACCATTCTTTTAACATTCGGGTACTGTCACCCTCCTCAGTTTGACATCACAATTGTAATGTCACCTCCACAGTGGCCTCTGCATTGACATTACCATCAAATCAGCTTTACAATCAGCTGAAATATCAAAGGGAAGGAGAGAGGCTGGCCCAGCCCCAGCAATCTGGGTTCAAGGCAAGAGAAGTCACTTCTGGAAGAAGGAATGGATGTGTTGGGTGGCTGCTAGAGTTACTGTAGGCATCGAGGGGAACCTGGCTGATAGGAAAGCAAATAAGCATTTGAGAGATTTTACATTAGAAAAAAAAAAAAAAGACACAAAAAAATATAACCAAAAGGAAAGCAAACCAAAAATAACCCGAAACAAATGGAACCCACAAACCCTCCCCCAACTACCCAGAATAGTCCAGGTTAATTAAAAATAATTATAATAAAAACATAGAATAAAAATAACTACAATAAAAAGAAATAATAAAATAAACGAGTTGGCTGATTTTATCCCTCTCTGCCACAGTGCTGGGCTCTGGAGGCACGTCCAGCCCCGAGCTCCGTGCAGGGGCTGCCGCGAGCTGCAGGCGTGGAGCGAGCGGGCTCCAGGGCTATTAAACTGTTCAGGATCAGTCTGAACTCAGGCCCAGCACTATTATAAACACAGATGTTTTTATAACCCCGCTGAAAAGTTAATCATCCTATTAATGCCTATTTCTGGGCATGCTGCAAGTCAAGGGATCTCAGCGCCTGAGCGGCGGCTGGGCCGCTCCAGCGAGCGCCCGCCCGGCCGGGCGTGGGAATCCAAAACAACGCGGGTGGGACGGGGCCGAAAGCTGAGCTGTGCACTGGGAGCCTCCTGACACAGCCCAGCAGCTGCCTGCGGCCCCGGGGCTGACATTTCCAGGCACTCAGATGCGCCAGGATTTCGGGAGCCCTCGCGAAGCCCCCGCCGCGCTCCGCCGGGAGCGCCGGTCCGGAGCGGGATGGACCAGAGCAAACCCCTGAAGGTCCGGCTGACGTTCTCCGTGATCCTGGTGGGCATCTCGCTGCTCTTCGCAGCCGTAGTGACTGACCACTGGGCCGTGCTCAGCCCCAGTGTGGAGAAAAACACCACCACCTGCGAGGCGGCTCATTTCGGGCTCTGGAGACTCTGCACCAAGCGGATTTTCATGCAGGAGCAAGGTCCCAAAGAGAGGATCTGCGGGCCCATCAGCCTGCCGGGAGGTACGTGAGCATGCACGGGAGAAAGCACCAGGACTCACACCAGGCTTTGCTTAGGAGGCTGGAGGACACGGCAGAAGGAAAAACAGGCTCCACGTCCCCCATGGCAGAAGGAAACGGGCACTGAGTTTGGGATGGGGTGCACGGGGCTGTTTTCGTGTCGGTCGGCAAACACACCTCGTTGCCATCCCTCCTGCTGGGGGTTGCTTTGCTGTGTTGCCTTGCACGTCTGTTTGTGACCATATTTGAGTCTCCCGTGCAGCAGCGACAGTGGCGGGGAGAAGGGGAGGAGGACTGGGCACGGTGGGAATCACAGAGGGAAACTGGGATGGAGGGAATCTTGCTGAACCCCAGCCAAGGGTCCTGCAGGCATGTTGACAGCAGCAGGCAAGAAAGAGGATTTATGGGTCCACCAAACACAGCCGGATCTTTAGGATTTCCAGATCCATAGAATCCCAGAGGAACAGCCCATCCACGGTGGGCACTGGGTTATCTCTGAGCTGTTCCAACAGCAGCCATTCCTCCGGGCAGGGAGGGAGAGGGACCTGCAGGATGGTTTGTCAACCTCCAGAAAAAGAGTCATAAACGGAGTTTCAATCAATTTCTCAAGGACTTAGGGAGCCTCCTCACCTCTCACCAGAGGCACCTGCTCCCACACACGTCTCCACCTCCAGTTCAATCGATGGGGAGGGCAGTGGGCACAGCAGCTTTACGGGAAGGCTGCTCCATTCCTATGGTTAAAGGAGCTCATTATGTTTTTGCTGATTGCCAAGTCAGCAACATCCACACCGTTTGCACTAATACACTCCCTCTGTGACTGAGCCACGCTGCTTTTTTAGAAGGCTTATAGGGTACTGGATGCTTTCCAGGACAGAAATAACAGGATTGCCTTCGTGTTAGACTCACTGCTTGAAATGAAATACATGTTAACACATATTTGAAAATTTCCTGTGAAAAATCCTCCTGCTTGGGCTGACGGTATATTGCCTGTGTTACTGCAATCCTTTATCTCTTTGGCCAAATTACGTGTTGTGAGGAGAGGAGCTGAGCCTCAGCACGTGGATCTGCCTCTAACCAAACTTGGGAGTGTGTCATCCATATGCTTAATGTCTCTCAGGAAGGTACTTACGTGCCTAGAGATGTATTCCTCGCTGCACGCCTTCCCCCGCGCACGGAGAGCTCCCACAAAGGGAAAAACAATAGGAACTGGTGGATAAACAGCAAAACTGCACGACCGTGGGGTAAATATAAAACTCATAAATATCCAGCTGTCTGCACAAAGCAGATTCGCAGGCAGGGCACAGGAAAGCAGCCACTATCTTTGACAGACATCAGCATGTGCTCGCACAGACGTTGAATCACGTCCCAGCGCCGCATTCCGCCAGGCACAGAATAACTGGGAATTATGGAGGGGCTGGGCTGTCCCCCACACCAGAGCTGGTTCACCCAGCTTTTAAAGGTATTTGGGAATTTGGATGACAGCCTGCGTCATAATCGTGTTCCAAAGGGTGAAATTCACACCTCAATTATAACATAAATACCTTCATCCCTGTTTTAGTCAGGAAAGGATCAGAGCAAGGGGAGGGGAGCAGAGCCCTGGGGCTGGGGCTGCTGAGCGAGGCTGCGGCCGCACGGCTCCTGTTAGATTGATTTCACACTTCTGGGAAGGGATGTCGGCAGGGAAACACCAGGGTTGTGAAACCTGCAGCAGCCGAGAAAATGTGAATGAACGAACACGCAGTAAAAGAGCAGATGCGGGTGCTGCTTTTCCTGAAAATCATGAGACATAACCAGACATTACTGCCAGGACTGGGAAAGAGGCATCAGAATTTATCCCTGAATTAATAACCATTTACCGGCCGCTCCCTGTGGAGGAAATGGATGGCATGATTAACATTATTTATTAGGTTTTGAGCTCAGCACAGTGCAAAGTGGGGAGGATGACTTGGCTTGCAGTCCACAAAGCAGGGCTGTGATTTAGGCAGGGCTTTAAAATTTTACAGCACCCATCCAAGGGTGTTGACAAATTGGAAAGGGTTCAGCATCCTGCTGTAACGAATAAAAAGATCAGGGAGATGGTTGTTAAAACCAGGCAAATTCAGATAAATACTAGGACATTTATAACTGTGGTCAGTGGGAACCGGGGCTTTTTACTACCAGCTGTAAATGGAGTTCAGCGTCACTGCCCGTAACTCCAGTGCTGGTGCTGTCCTGAGAAGTGGCTCCTGTGCTCTGGGCAGCAGCAGGGATGTTCAACAGCTTAAACAGGTCCTTGTAAATACAGGAACCTGAGTGCAGGCAACTGGAGAGAAGTGCTAGAGCAAACATATTGTCAGCAGTGCTGTCTGTTCCCTGTTACAAGGGACTCACTCTGCAAGACAGGGTTGAAGTTAAACTGCTTGGAAACACCATTTCCAAAACTCTGTGTGTGTCAAAGGCCTCTCTGGCCAGGTCAGAGCCCAAGGCCTGGCCCCCTCCACTGCTCAGCCTTCACCTTAACATCTCCTCCAGGGTCCTGTCTCCCAAACTCATCACAAGTGGAAACGCCACATTAAAATCCTGGATTTTCTAACCGTCCATCCTGCCACAAACCCCCATTCTCTGTCCATCCCAGGTTCCAGAGCAAGGTGGGCTCCAGCCCTTTCCCAGCCTGTCACTCCAATGCTTACAGGGGAAGCTGCCACCCAAAACTCTGCATGGCCCAAACATCTCATGGTCTTTCCATCCTTTCTTCCTCCACAAAGTCTGCAAATTGCAGCTCCCCAAGGTTCAACCACAGTTCAGTGGGATTGCACTTCTCCTGCAGCCCACGCCTGCATCCAGGAGTGATGGATCTGAAGGGCAGGAGCAGGAAGGCTGTGAGGGGGTGACTTGGAGGGATGAGGACCACCTTACAACCCTGATGTTCATGAGACCACAGAGCCCCTGTACTGTCCCCATCAGCACACTGGGGTGACCTCGAGGCAGAGATAATGCAGTTGGGGTGGAGAGAAAGAAAGATTGCCACAGAGTGTTCATCCATTAGCAACCCCAGTGTAAATCCTATCTATCATGTAAACGTGCTGTGACATAAATGGGCTTTTCTCTTATTCCTGGTGGCACCAGAGTCACTGCGGTGCCTCGGTTCTGCTGAATAACAGACTTGTTGAAACAGATACCCCCAGCTCAACAGAGCATGGAAGCATCTGAAAACTGAAAATGATTCAGCATTTCACCAGAACCAATCTAGTTATATTTTCCCACAACGAGTGCATTTTCCAAAAACACCAACCCACGTGTGTGATGGCGCCTTTTATCATACCTTGGCAGAGCTTTGCTAAGGGCCACAAAGGACAGAAGCAGCTCCATCTCCTGCAGACAAGTCCACCTCTAGAAGGTTTATGAGGATGGAGGGTGGGTCGGGCTGGTTTGGGTCCCCTGCAGTGGACACAGAGCTATGCTGTGCTCCCACCACACCAAGTCTGGATGGCTCCACCTTTGTACTGCACGCCCGCAGACTCCTTTGAGTTCAGGCTTTTTAGAGAATTAATGAAAAGCTAAACCAAACAATCCCAAAATAAAGCGTCCCAGACACAATGCTCAGCCTTGGCCAGCACTGAATTGCTGGTGGAGGGACACAACCACTGCTTTGAAGCTCAAAATTCACAATTAGAGTCACAGAGGGCTGAGATCAAATATATTTCTTCCAGTCATTTGCAAGGATAATAAAGAACAGGTCAGGAGATGACAGAGCTAAACATTAACCTCGTCTCTAGCAAGAAGAATCTGCAGATGAAATAAAAGTCAGCTTATAAACTTAAGTAGATAAGAGTGTCTCGAAGGAATCTTCTACTAACAGGCCCAAAAACACTGCTTTGCAATTACCCATCTCCTGGGAGAGGGAAAAGAAATCCTCCCTGAGTCACTAACTCCAGCAGCCGCCATTTACGTGACAGAAAAAACCCACAAGAACCAACAGGTAGAACACAGGGATCTTCTGCCAGAGAAATTAACGCTGTAAGGAACCACTGAAATGCTCTCTGTGCCCACAGGCAGAAACTCACAGCGGTGCCTGCAGGGTCCTGCACCCAGCCTGGCTCAGGCTTCACCCTGAGCTGGAGCAGCCTGTCCCAGCCTGGATGTGGAGAGGGCCACAGCGACCTCCAAGGCTTCCTCCCAGCATCTTCTGGGAGCTGGTGCTAACTCTGTTATTTAATGGAAGAGACGCTGGCATTAACCAAGGGGTCCCTATTTTTTGTTGTTCAGGCAGCCTTGGCTCCATTTCCTGGGCCACTGGGAGCCCCCCTGGGTGCCTGAGAGGTGCTGGGGTGGGTGCTGAGCGTGTCCCCCCCAGCCCAGCTCAGCAGAGCGGCGCAGTCGGGGCTGGTGCTGCTCAGAGTGTCTCCACCAGTGCACCCTTCCAGCCGAATTCCTGGCGAGCAACTGTTCTCCCAGCTCCACACCCCTTCAAACCCTCAATTAAATCAGTTATAAATAGCAAGAACACCCTCCACCCTTACCCTGCTGCTGCCAAAGCTCCGAGTCAGCAGGTCCTCACCAGTCCCCCTCCTGCTGGGAGGCTGAGGCTGGAGGTCTCCTGTGTGTCTGCTGACAGCAGTGACATTGCTGCCCTGGCTGGCCCTCGCCAGGCTGAGGAGGGAAAAGGATTGTGGCCACCAAGAGATTCAGCGAACAACTTCCCTCGTCCTCATATCCCCCTGCCCCACAATCCTGATCCTTGCTCACTTCTCAACCCCCCTACAAACACCCCGTACCTGGCACTGGGCTCATGTGAAGTCCAGACAGAGGAACTTCATAAAGCTCCCTCTATCTAACCCTGCTGTCTTATCAAATTTCCTTAATAGGCTGCTCTGATGGGATCAAACTTAGATAAAGCCCGGCATGAGAGCATCTTTGCCCTTGGCTCCTACGGCCTTCCCTTCCCTGGGCAACCGCTTGGGCTTCAAAAAGCTTTGGTCTTTTTTTACTTTGGTCTTTTTTTACTGACAGACAAAAAAAAAAAAGCTCTCAGCATCCCTATTTTAGTAAAACACCATGTGCTTTGCTGCACTGCAGCAGCCTCATCTCTGGGACCCCCATCTCAACAAACCTCCTGCACTGCCACACAGGGAGCTGTGAGCTGCAGGAGGGAACAGCCAGCAGGGAGAGCTGGATGAGGACACCCCATCCCCACTTTTTGGACTCCAAGGTCACCACACCCCGATGAGGTGGTGCCACTGTGGGTGGGCTGGTGAGGGAGGGGAGCTGCCAGCTCAGCTGCGGGCACAGCAGGTCACATCCCCAGGAAATGCTGCAACACTGAGAGGCAGAAACGTGTGGTGGCCAAAGCCAGAATGAGAAAAATCATCTGTAATTCATATTTTAAACAGAAGAGCAATCAGCTCTGAGAGGGATACAAAAGGTACCAGAGGGGCTTCAGCCTTGTCCGTGCTGGAGCCTGGCGTCCTCATCTGCTCCCGAGGAAATCAGATCCAACTCCACTTGCTCAGTATCACCAAGGGTAGGGAGCCTCAAAACCACTGCAAGTTTGGTACATTAATAAAAAGCTAATTCAGTTCTACTACATTTTATCAGAGGTTTCCAAGCGCACAAAATTGAATTTTGTCTTTCAGACCACAACTGCTCCTACTTCAAGCACTTCACTCCAGGAGAGACCTCGGAGATATTTGAAGTAACCACCCAGAAAGGTAAGAATGGTTCCAAAAGAATATTTTCCCAGTGTTGGATGAAGTGATGGGCACACAAGATCTAAAGGAAAGGGGTCCCCAAATGAGGGATCAGCCCTGGTTCCACTGAAAGCAGCAGAATTTCTAACAGGCACCATCAGCTGGGAAAAATGTGGAAAATGCCCTGGACAAGGTCAAATCCCAGCTTCCTGGGGATAATTATTTTTATATATGATCACACTCATAAACGTGATTTTACAGAAGTCGTCCCACAAATATATAGTAATGTCAATATGCAGGAAAACTGCAAAAAGTCCTTTCAGCATAAAAACGTCTTTACAACATTGGCACTATCCATGACACTCAGCCTTTGCCACTGAAGGGGAAGATATTAATAAAACCTAAATAAATAAATCATACCTCAAGCAGACTCTTGACCCTGAAAAGAAGTGCAGAGGCTCTCTGAAGACCATTAGGAATTTTATGCTTCGTATTGATTTTATATGAAACTAATGTAAAAAATAGAGTGATCGATGGATGGAAGGAACAGGGATCCTACAAAGACATGAACTGTCAGTGTTTACAGCAAAATAGTCTTCCATGGACAAATTTCACATTTTTAGTAAGTTCAAATATTTTGAGGGCTCCCCTAACATGCTCCTCTCTCTTTCTCATCCTCTCTTTGAGGACAGACTCCTTCCTAACTTGCCCCACGACGTATTTACTGTGGAAAATGTGAGCCAGTGGTTGTATTACATGTATTCATCCGCTCTGCTTCCAGTGGAAATTGTAATGGTGGAAAACCCTTAAGACAGGTTCCCTAAAAAAGTAGCTTCCTAAGACAGGAAAGACATGAATTTCAACTGGATAGAAAAGCATGTATCTGAGTCACCTGCTTTTGCTCACTTATCTGCTATCTGATCCAGCCACCCGATCTTCAAATGCACCCAACGCCTTCAAGGGCAATGAAGAAGAAAATCAGGAAGAATTTCTTCTTCAGAAAAAAAATAATAAATCAGGAAGAACTTCTTTTCTTTGGGGTAAAAGAAAATCTCAAGCCCAGCAAAAGATTTTACAATGAAATGAACACTTTCAGGCAGTTCCAGCACAGAGAAAAAAGAAACATTTAGAAAATGAAAAGAAAACAGAGATATGAAAAGCAGTGAGAACAAAGAGTGATCTGCTGCTCCCCTTCGCAGAAATAGCTCATTTGGATGGGAGCTAATTAGTAACAGGCAAAAAAATTCTTCATGATTTTGCCTGGGAGATATTTTTTTTTAATGGCTTGAAAGGCAAATATCATCAGGCAATGTGATGTCATGCATGGCTACATGTGTTAAATATTAAACTAATCTGAAAATGAACACAACATGCAAATGAAGGCCTGAATTACTCAATTAGCAACTCTCCCCCTCCACCCAGGCACTGAGCTGGGCTGGGGGAAGTGTCCAGCACATGGCTTAGCAAAAACCAGGACTTCTGGGGAGGTTTAATCCCATGCCCTGAAGAAGCTGGGCTTTCACAGAGCTGGAAATTGCCATAAAGGCAAAGGAATGAAGATGAGCTGTGCAAACACTTCACCCTCTGCCTGCTGTGCCCGCCTGGGTGCTGAACCCACAGAGCACTCGGCTCTCCACGCTCTGGGACAGCACCAGCACCGTGCCCGGGCCAGGGCTCTGCAGAAAGCATGGAATAAAAACAGCGCAGAGCTGTCTATTTACTCTGGGAGCAGAGTGTGGGGTGATGGAAGGGACGGGAGCGTGGAGCCCAGCAAGGCTTTAAACAATAACATTTACATGGCAGAGCCAAAGCGGCTCCAGCTGGCACTCCAGCAGCCCCACACAGGTGGGCTGATGAGCAAAGGTGCCCTGGGCCCCCTCAGCAGGTGTTCAGAAAGTGTTTTCCCCTTCTTGCTCTGATTTTATACCCTCCACATTCAAAAGATACCTGGCCAATACTTGCCCCTGTTTTCACTTGAGGGAAATAATTCACCAAAGCCACCTCGCCCCAGCGTCAGGAGTGCGTGTATTTCTCAGTGAGCTACTGCCATGTCCCCACAGCTGATGGCAGCGGGCTCAAAATGTGCACACGCTGCCATTTTTGGTGGTTTTTTTTTCCTTTGGCAGAATACAGCATTTCAGCTGCAGCCATTGCCATCTTCAGCGTTGGCTTTGCCATCATTGGGACGATCTGCGTCCTCCTGTCCTTCAGGAAGAAGAGGGATTATCTGCTGAAGCCAGCATCCATGTTCTACACCTTCGCAGGTAGGAGGAGGGCTGCTCACATTTCTGCACTTGGTTCATAGGACAACACAGAGAAACTTAAGATAGATCCAGGGGGGTGGAGATCCTTCTAAAAATGCCCTGAAAGCATTTTCTTCCTGGCCACAGACACAGGTCCCTGTGTGGTGTGAGAACATCCTGCTCAGCAGCTGGTCTGTATTTCCTACAACCCCCTTTAAAGGTATATTCACTCCCTTCTAATATATTCACTGCCAACCCCAGTCTGAACCAGGGACACACAATATTCTGTCTCATTTATTAAGCCTCAAACCAACAAAATGGGTGATCCAGGCTCAAAATATTCAACTGTCTCCCAAACACATGAAAACTGCACTTTTACATGAGCCAGGAATACCTTGACATGCCACAATGAGTGAAAGACAGAGGTGCAAATTGTCACCTCAATATAAAATCTTCCTCAACCTCTGAAAAAGCTCCCTGGAGAATGCAATTATTCCTCCCCCACTTTGAGCTTCTCATCCAAACCTGCCTAAAAGACCACACTCAACAAGTCAGTGGCTGACCAGCGTTATGGCAGAGCTCTTGGCAGTTCTGAGCATTGGTTCCTTCAAACCCTGAAGTCAGTGACTCACCTGTGAATCTCACTGCAGTTCCTGTATGCAAAACAACAGATGAGGCAGCTAATTAAGCATGAAAAATTGACAGCTGGTTATTCAACCCACTGCTCCTATCTTCCTTCAGGTCTCTGCATCATCATCTCAGTTGAAGTCATGAGACAATCCGTGAAGAGGATGATTGACAGCAAGGAGACAGCCTGGATCAAGTACAGTTACTCCTGGTCCTTCGCCTGTGCCTGCGCCTCCTTCGTGCTGCTCTTCGTCTGCGGCATCGCCCTCCTCCTCATCGCGCTGCCCCGCTTCCCCCAGAACCCCTGGGAGACCTGCATGGATGCAGAACCAGAGCACTGATGTTCCCTGCACCCATGAAAAAAATCCAGAAAGTGTTCTGAAAAGATTTGTTATTTTTCAAAATGTCTGGGTCTCACTACACAATGTGCTCTCCATCAAGTGAGTCATTACTGAACCAAGGCATGTTCGATTGCAATTGTTGCTTTCTTTTTCTTGTCCTCTCTTTTTTTCCTTTCTTTTTTCTCTCTTTTTTGATTCTTTTTTTCTTTTTCCTTTTTTAAGAAAGCAGAAAGACCACTCAGCACCATCATGGGTGTGTGTGAATGGCACTGCTCTGTGCCAGTTTGGGGCTGACCTGTGCTGATGCAGTTGAGGGGAAATCTGTGTCTGAGACAGCTCGGGCCACAGAGGAGACAGCTTTGTTATGGAGAAGATGTTTGGTGCAGTTGGGCGTAGATCCATGAGGGATATCAGGCTTTTATACCTTACTTGGTCAGAGAGAGACTCTGGGGAGTCAGTGTCCCCATTTACGCCATACTCCTCTCCTTCCCTCTGAAAGGTTAGCTTGTCTCTCCAGAATAAGTTGGAGATCCTTATGCTCCTCTATTAAACTGTTAACATTTGATATAAAAACAAAACAGAACTTTGTGTAGCATTGCGATGAAAATCCCCCCTCCAAATTTACACCCTCCAGTTTCATTCTTATAAATCAAGCATAAAACCCCACAAAACAGAGTCTTTTGTTTTGCTTAAACTTCAAGGGTGAAGCCAAGAAGAGTGATATTTTCCTTTAATAAAAAGCATAATCTTCTGGTAGCATGATTTCCTGGAAAATTATTTTGATGGATGAATCACTTGGCCCATCAGATCCTGCCAGGACCAGTGCAGCGCTGGGTGGTGTTTGCTGCACGGAGCTCCCGTTCGTTCCCCACGAGCGGCTTTTTAAGAGCACCCTCCTTTGCTCACTGCACACGTGTACATCAAGCCGCATCTCAGGAAAAACCCTTCAAAGCAGCTGCCGAGATGGAAAGGACTCAGCCTGAAAGAGCCGGGAGAGGCAGCCCTGAGAACAGCCCGCCGGTGCCTCGCTGCTGCTGCTGCTGCAGAAGCGCGGGCCCCAGGCAGTGCTGGGGGATGCTGCGGGCGCTGCTTTGTTGCTGAGACCCTGCAGGGCTCTGCCACAGCTGCCTGAAGCACTTGGGGGGCTGGGAGTCCCCCAGTCCAACCATCTGCAGCACTGGGGGTCCCCCAGCCCCACACGCTCACCCAGCCCCTTCAGCCAAGCCCTTTGCACCCTCATGGTCCCCCAGCACCAAGAGGTGGGGTGTTTTTTCTTGCTTTTTCTTTACAGTTCCATTTTCAGAATCTGCTCAGCATTTTCCCCCCAAGCAGGAAAAAGCACGTGGTTTACAGCCTACTCTTTTCACCTGGTAATTTAAAAATGAGGAGAAAGTGTGACTGAAGTGGCCTTCCCTCTGTGTTTAGCTGTCCACAATCCTAAAGAAAATCAGAGTTCCTAACAGAGTATCTCTAGTCAATTTGAAGAGGTCTGAAATCATGGCATGCTCAGACATTTGGAGAAATTCCCCAGCAATTCAGTGCTGGCTCAAGGGGCTGCCCTTGGCCCCGCCGTCAGGGTGGGCTGAGCCCCAGCAGCCCCAGCCAGACTCAGGCTCATCTCCATTTTCCCCATCAGCAAAGTGGCAGGGAGAACAGAAGCCTTTTGTGAAGCTGCATTAATGTTTTTCAAGCTCTTTGAAGTTGAAAAGCACTACAAATAACACATATATTATAAAGTTTGGGGATAAAGCACTCATTGGTGCTCAGATCTGAGTGTGAGCTGAGGAGCTCTGCCTGTCTCTCATCATGAGAGACAACAGCAAGTCTTCACGTTGTCACAGAACCACTCTGAAATGCTAAATGGTTTTGAAATCTTATTTTTGGGTACAGAGCTGACATCCTGGATTTGCATTTTCATTGTTCAGGAAAACAGAGGCTAGTTTCTAGGGAGATCCTTTACATGCAACAACAGAAAGGGAAGTAGTCGGTGTGACCCCTGGGGTGGCTGACCCCAGGCTGGGACATCCAAACCTACACAGCAAAGATTAATCTAGGCAGAGCAGCTGGCAGGAACAGCAGCATTCCCAGCTCAGCAATCATCATCATCATCACCTCAGACATGCCGTGGGTTGAGATAAGCAAGGTTTGGGGACAGGAGGCTGAGTTTGTCACCCCACACTGAGCAGTGGCATGTCCTGTGTCCCTGGGAAGCCCTTCACCCATCCACACCTTTTCTGAAGTGCCATCCCTCTCTTTCAATACCTCTGCTGGGAGAAAGTAATTTCTACATGGGTTCTTATCCTGATGGGCCAACTTTTTGCCCAGCCAAGATGCTGCTTAGCCCCCTTCCTGATATTCCAGAGCAAGACATGCACATTTCAGATAAACACACCCTGGAGGGTCTCACCCATCTCCTGCACACTCCTGATCCACTTCATCCAAGCCCCAGTGAGGGCAATGGAAAGATTCCTGGTGAGTGCTGGGGTTTGGCCTGCATCCAAGGTTTTACAGCCTCTCTGGGCTCAATTTACTCATGAGGCAGAGAAAACACACAGCTCACGGCACCAAGATCCTATACCCACAGCCAGAGATCAGGCAGCTCAGCCAGATGTCTCCTAAAGCCCTTAAAACTCACTGAGTTTTATTCTCTTTCTGCTCCAGGCTGAGGCTTTGTGATCATTCCCTTCTCTGTATGGTCCCTGTCAGACTGAGAAGATGCATGTGGATAACTTCATTTTCTTCTTCCAGATATTAAGAACTGCTGAAGAGGGACCCATCCATTAAACTGGTCATTGGTATTCACGGTGGGAAGGGCTCTGCTCCTGCAGCAGGTTTGTTCTGCCAGAGAGCTGATAATGTGTTTTAAGAGAGTTAATAAAAGTAATTTGCCTTCATAAAGGAAAGGGAATAAAATGTTGGAGGGGGCAGCTGTGACCAGTTTCAGTTTTCATTCTCCCAGCTGAGCAAACAGCAGGGAAGAGCCACCAGAACCTCAGGAATGTACCATGAATATACGAAGGAAACGTCCTCACCCGCAGGGAGTCACCAGAGCCAAACGGGGACGGGAACCTGGCTGCCACTTATCCAACAGGAGCCCTCGTGGGTTTGGGGCACAGCCACAGAACTGAGTGGGAAACACGCACCAGAGAGGGGGAGAGGCAATGCAATCTGCAGAACAAGGAACAACCACCAGCCACCATGAAATCCCGAGTGCTGGTCCTGCCACTAACAGACCCATGGACACCTTCGGTCACGGGCCCCTTGGGCATTTGCTGCTCCCCAATCCAACACCAGTGCCCGTCCCCTCCTCAGGACACCCACAGAGAGGTGCCCCAGGGCACTGCCCAAGTCACAGTGCTGAGATTTGGGCTGCTCCAGTCTGCCAAAGCCCAAGTGTTAAATCACAGTCAACGCGACAGAAGACGTGAAGGTTTTTGTTTATGTAAGATTTGCTGTGAGGCGTGGAGAGAATCTGCTTCCCTTGTTTTTAAATGCTGTGTTGTGTGAATTTAATGTGCAGAAAAGGTGTCAGACAAGCAACCCTGAAGACGAAAACTGCCTGTTTAGCAGTGAGCTGAGCTTTTGAGCCCCCTTCATCTGCAAGGAGGTACCGCAGGCACAGCCCAGCACCGGCGGGCGGGGAGAGAAGAGCTCAGCACACAAGGCAGCACAGATGGGTGCACGAGAGAGGATCACCCAGAAACCCTGGTACACACCCCTATTTCTCCTGTAGTCCAAACCTGGAAAGAGCCAGCACATGCAGGATGCTCAGGTGTGTGATCACCCTGACATAGTTTACAAAGGCACAGGTATTTGCTAATTTACTTCGCTTTTTTTCACTGATCCCTTTCCACTCCGTGACTTCCTTGTGGCCATCACCTTTTTCTCCTCACTCTGACAGCTGTGGAAATGATTTCCAGGAGTCCCAAAGATCTGGGAATTTTCCCCTTTCCAATGAGATCCCTTGCCCTGCTGCAGAGGAGCACTTTCTATCCCGGGCCTGACAGCTCTTGAGGAACATACCTGATACAGGACTCAGGAGAAGTGTGCAGCACTTCCAGCCCTGGGGAGGGCCCTGGAGATTCACATGGAGCCCCTGGGCCCCATCCACAGCTGCAGCTGGGCAGTCACATGCCAGGAACCTGACCATGGGCAGAAACTGCTAAGAGAATAAACCTCAGCCTAAACTTCATTTAAAATGAGCTTCCACTGCCCACGGTGGGACAGTGCCTCTTGGAACACTGCCTTGCTTTGTAAGTTAACTACAGGAGCATTAGGCTGCTCTGTACCATAAAACACACAGAGCAGTGGGAGCTGTTCTAAAAGCATCCATTCCAATTATTTCCCCTTTCCATTGTCACCAAGGGACAAGAAAAGAGCGTCACAACTTTGTTTTGACTGAAGTAGAGGATGAGATTGTCGTTGCTTTGTCACACTTGATCGATGCTCGGGCTCCACTGAAGCTATTGAACATAAATTCAAGGCATGCAGACATCACACATGCCCACCCTGCACCAGACACTGAGCTGCTTTGCTGCTTTCTACAAAGAAATGCAGAGAAGGGAATAAACTCTGATTTCTGGACTATTTTCTGTGTAACAGAACCAGCAGCACAATTCTGTTTGGCAAGGCTGCACCCCAGGCTCTGGCTCAGCTTCGTGCCCAGTATCACCAGTCTCACTGGGAGCACCTCGATGGCTTTACAGCTGCTCTTGTCGAGGTATTTATCCTCCAGCAGGAAGCCAAGTCTTCTGGAAAAGGGACTGACAACATCTTTTAACCAGTCTTGGATAATTCATATCACAGAGCGTTTTCTGTAATTTGTCAGAAGCATCTATTAATCCTTAATGAGGTAAAAACTCCTCAACGTTTCTCAGCCGAAGTTGCCAAAAAACCCCCACACTGAACTGACATTTCCATTGCTGCTGCTGCAAATCCTTTTACTTCTCTTGAATGGAAGAAAAAAAACAAATTTAGAAGGATTCAGCTCTTGCTCCCTGACACAGCCAGCAAAAAGAGACTGGCGCAAGTATTGCTACACCAACAGAAATAGCCCATATTTCATGTCAAGGAATACGATGTGCAAATTTTTAGAGGCACCATAGATCATCACCATCTGTCTTGACAAGTTAATTGTCTGCAGTTTTTCTAGGAAAACTAGAAACTTTAAAAACTAACAAAACAAATGAGTTGAAGGATGATACGGGCAGAGCATGAAGGATTTTGGGCTCATTGCCCTGGAAATGTGCAGGTTCTGATATTCCTGAGTTCAGCCTAAAAAGAAAATTTGGAGTGGTCAAACACTGCTCTTGGTGCTACTTATAGCACTGGGCACTACATACAGAGCAAAAGAATTGCTTATAGAGCACGATCTCTGCAAAAAAACCAGCTGAACTTGACAAATCTGAGAACAAAACATTAATTAATCAAAGTAGGGAATGGCACTCACAGGGTTCGCAGTCAGTGGCAGGACTCACATCCTGCTAAGGGCCAGCAACACCACAGCCCATACAATTAAAAATCCAGGACAAACTGTGTTAGATGACAACCTCCAGGAGAAAATATGGGTGCTGGGGCCTCGGTTCCAACCAGCCAGCTTTATGCAAAACAGCAATTTAGGAGCTGTCTTGTGGGAACACTGCGAGCTGCCCTGGGACCACAAAAGGGGGTGGAGGGGAACTGCCCCTACAACCACTCTGGGCTCCAAGGAGCTTGGCACTGCTGAGACACGTCCTGAGGACACCCACTGCACTTCAGGGTGCAGCAGAGGACACCAGCACACCGTGGAGGAGCCCCCAGCAGCCAGAGCACTGACAAAGAGAGACATGGACGTGCCACAAAACCTCTGTCCCAGCCTGCTGGGTCCTCCAGGACAGGCTGGCAGCTGCAGGACCAGGGCCAGGAGCAATCCGGGCTGTGCACAAGCACGTCCACGTCCCACACCATAACCCAGATGAGCCAGGACACCACGGGCAGGTCCTACAGCGTCAGGAGGTGTGAATGTTCCCTCAGAATCCAGCTCCACGTCAGGCTGTGCTCGCGGCAGAGCGGCATCACCTCCGGCTGCTCCTGACCTCGGATGGCCAAGTGGAAAGCTCACGGTTTCATAATTCAGCCTTCAACTACACACAGAAAAACCTCCCAGCTGCATTCACTAAGTGGCTTTTTAAAGGGTGGAGGTTCTATTTGAATTGTAAAAAAAATTTACTTCTTTTAGAATCCAAATCATTTTTTTTTTGTATCTTTCCCTTCATTCTTCATTAGCTCTTATCACCACACTGACAACTCCCCATGAGGCATCCAGATTTTTCTCATGAAAAACTGGAATTAAAGACAACAAAACCAGAAATAATTCTTGATATTAAATACAAGCTTACTAAATTTAGATCTGTCATTTCAATTTTCCACAAACAATGGGAGATTATTCCTGGACAAGGGGCATGGGATTTGGCACTAACCAAAGCACAAAAGAAGTCAAGGAGCCAAATACCCAGTTGGTGCATATGGCCCAGCTTCCACTCATTTCCCTCAAACTGAGACCATTTACACAAATTCAATTTTGAATTTTCCCTGTAATTGCAACAGGTCCATATTTACAGTACAGCCTGAGCAGTGCCCACTGGAGCCATCTGTAAGGCTTAATTTCATTTTAATAAGAGTTTGATTGAAGCCCTGGGAGAGTTTAAAATACAGTTTTGGGGGTTTTTGAACATGACTTCAATAAACATTGGATAATTTGCTTCAAAAATCAAGATTTCACTCAAGGCTGTATATGTGACATACAATGGCTAGACAAGACATTTCAAAAAAAAATCTTTTGGAAAAAAACTAAGAAATACAAATGATTCATGGCAAAGCTGTTAAGTAAGATCATCTCTATCGTATCATCCTCAAATTCCTGGGTGAGAGCACTTATGAAAATTTAGCACCAAAACCAGCTGGGGTTTTCATAAAGTTAAAGAACTGAAATTCTAAGTCAGAGAGAAAATGGGTTTTTATCCGTAATATTTTCAGTGTAGATAAAATACCAGTGTAAAACAAAATACAGTGTGGTGAGATGCGACCATCTCCCCCTTAACTGATTGACAGATAGCAGTAAATTAACAAGTGATGTTTATTAGTTTAATATTCAATATTAAATGGTGAACAGAATCAAAAGGCTGCTCCACAGAACTGAGTGACTTTGAAACCCCTGAAATTACAAAATGCTGACTCGGGGACATGAAGTGCATTGGATCCCCAGCTCTGCTCCTCCCTCCCTTGGATCCCCACCTCAGCTCTGCCAGTCCTGCTCCTCTCTCCACTGGATCCCCAGCCCTGCTCTCTCCCAGGACTGCACAGAGCAGTGCTCAGGACACAGATCCATGGAGGAGAACTGACAGTTCTGCCAAAATACCAAATCTGAGGCAAACTCCACCCAGCCCCTGCCCAGCCCCCACAGGCAAATTTCCCCTCTACTGACTCCTGCAGCCAGCAGCTTGGCAAAAAACCCATTGAACAGCAGTTTTGCTTGAGTCAAGGTTGCAGAATTTGGCCTCTCCTCGTTTTTGGGTCGTCTGGGTTCAATGCCCTGCGCTGAAGTGCTGAGCAGAACTTGGCAGGGGCTGTCCCCTCCCCAGCATTGTTTGTTTGGTATAACATTAGGAAATAAATTAATGAGTTACATGGGCTTTGCTTTACAGCAAAAGCAAGGAAAAAGGTTTTCAGATAAGTTTCTGAATCATAACCCAGCAAAGATTTATAATAAAAAATTTATATGCAAACCTCTGCAGTGTACTGAGCTTAAATCAACCCCATTACATTATGACCCTTGTCTTAACACATGAAGTCAAATGCAAAAAAATAAACCTGATTGATTGTAACCAGAGCAAAAATCTGATTGAACAGAGCAGCAGCCACTGCTCCCCTGGAAGGTGTCCCATGGACAGCTGTAAAAATCTGAAATCACCCCCACAAAGCTCTAAAATTTCAATTCTCACAGGTAATTAAGTGGAGGAATTCTGAACTATACCCAGCTCATCCCTGTAAAACAGTTCCCAGATTTAAAGTTATTTCAAGTTTAAAAGGAGGACTAAGGAGAAATAAAGGAGAAACTCTAGAACCCCCTCTGGAGCTCCCCGGCCACAAAGCCGGGACAGTGTGCAAGACCAGAAATCTTTATCCACAAAGTTTTTATCTTCTGAGTTTTCATCCACACTTGTTTCTTTAATTTTTTTTTTTTTAGTAGACCATAATTAATTTTTTCAGACTGGAATCCTTAAGGGCCAGGTTCATGGAGAACTTCACAGAGTTCAGGGAGATAAATAACCTGGTAATCACTCTGATCCCCAGAAGATTTCGATTAATTTGGATACAGCTTTGACAAACATTAAATCTCTTCTTTAATGATGTTCCTCAAACAAAACAGTTAGCAAAATATCTGAATTTCCTTGTATAATGTCACATTTTAATGTAAACATCAAATAATGTACCAAAAGTTTTACCGGAAAAAAAAAAAAAAATTAAAGCGGCACAATTCTTTATACCACTGGAGAAGAGGGGAGGAAAAAGCCAGATTACAAACATTTACACATGCATAGTGGAAAAGAAATTAAACAAACAAACAAAAAAGTATTTTACTAAATTCACGCATTTTTTTTAAAATAGTTATTAAATCTACTAAGCACCAACATACCTAAAAATTTATTTTCCGCTTCATGATTCATTTAAAAAACCTATCAAATTAACTTTTCAAACAAGCTTATATTACTAGCTTGTCCAAAAATAAAATGTAGAGTTTTTTTGGGTTTTTTGTTAATTTTTTTTCTTCTTTTTTCGATTTTTTTCTTATTTTTTTAAAGTATACCAATACTTTTATCTGAATGTTTCCAAACAATGGCATAGGTGTCTGCAAAGAATGCCTTTACTTTACCCTACAGTGGATGGAAAATACAATACCACATCATATAGAATCTAAAACTATAAAAGTCTGAGAATGCAGCATCCCTTCACAAAAAAGCTGATAAAACTGAAATTATTTAGAAGATGCTGCACCTTTATTTAAAAAAAAAAAATTAAATGAATTTAAGCAGAAATAACATACATTTTTACATTAACTGGCCATTTCTGGTACAGAAACCCAGCATAGTATGCTAATGTTATTGAATAAATGTAAATGCTACTTACAATCCTCTTAAATACAATTTAGACAAACTTTTTTTTTTCCTTTTTTTTCTTTTTCCTTTTTTTTTTCCTTTTTTTCAAGTTGTACAGGTAATCTCTCAGCTGCTAGTTTAATGCAACATATCATTAACATTACACAAATTAAAAAATAACACGTGTGTGTTCTCCTACAGAAAAGCTTCCAAAAACCCGACCCACATCAAAAAATGCAAAATAATGGAATATAGTTTAAAAAAAAAAAAATTAGTTGCAAGTCTAGCAGCAAAGCAATTAAGTGAGGATATATTTACTAATATAAACAAAGGGAATATTTGCAACTACAGGTGAAGCCCCAACTATCTTAGATCTACGGACACAAATAAAAATTAAATTCTCTCTAAAAAAAATAATCTGATTATTTAAAATAGGAGTAAAAGCCATTGCTACCTGATGAACTACCTAGGCTAAGTTCCTGAAACAAGGACAGGGGGTCGCTGTTCTTTTTTGTCTGCTCAGGAGGAGGTTTGGGCTTGGGGGGAGCCCGCAGAGCGCTGGCGTAGGACATGACGGGTTTGGTGCCGCCCGCGGGCTGGGGGCTGCTGCTGTTGGACTCCACCAGCTGCTTGTTGGGCATCAGAGGGGGGAACTGGCCCAGGTGCTGGAGCACGTTGTAGTTGAAGGAGTTGGAGAGCTGGATGTTCTCGGCCTTCAGGTGTTCCTCCGGGGGCTTGGCCGCCTTCGGTGGAGCTGCGAAGGAGAAACCAGAGTTGGAGCAAATGAATGGCTCTGACTCAGCCAATCCACCTGCAGCGAGCCCACAGCCAGTGCTGACACCACCCCTTCGGTAACCTCCTCCCACACCACCCATCTGCTGCGTTTAGTCACTCTCAAAATGAAGTTCATAGGATGACACAATCACAGGATGGTTTGGGTTGGAAGGGATCTGTTGCCCTGGTTTTTGTAAGCCTTCTGTTTTTAACCTTGGAGTCAGATTCTTTCACATAGTTTCATGTAAATAATAGCCAGTGTTTACTTAACGGTATTTTCTGTTTTTCATTCCTTTTGTGATAAGAGAACCTTGATGAGCATCTTTCTTCTCCAGTGGGATTGAGAAGGAAGTGACATGCTCTCCAATCCCTTGTGGAGTTGGGACGTGTATAAGAATGAAATAATGTAAACAATAAAGGTCAATTCCTTCCTTTCTGCTGAACCTGGCAGGTCTGAGAGCATCTTTATTGTGTCTCCCCAGACACAGGGATCTTCCAGCTCATCCTGTTCCATCCCCTGCCATGGGCACGGACACCTTCCACTAGCCCAGCCTGCTCCAAGCCCCGTCCAACCTGGCCTTGGAGTGATCCAACTTCACTCCCAGCTCTTGGATCATGCAGCAGCAGCACAAGACTGACATTACTGAACACACAGCCCATGTGTTTGCACCCTACAGCTGTAACCCCAACCCTGCAGTTCCGCACAGCGGATTCCCCGGGTGCACTGAAGGGAAGCTGCTTCCGAATGGGATCTACTCTAATTTAAGCACTTTATCCACTGAGACAGCACAAAGAGTATTTCATTCTTCTTGCTTTACAGCTTAATAGGCTAAAATTAAAATTTACAGCACCATATATAATTCATTTTCCAACAGCAATTCAGAGTCCTGAATGCCAACCAACTAATTATTGGTATTTCAGGCTGAATGCATTCCTGCTAATTTGTATGTTCTTGCTCCACATTTAACAACTCCTGTAACTATCAGAAAAAATGGTGCTTTAAACCATAGGTATAAAACTGCTTTCAAGTGAATTTCCTGAATCCTAATGAGGTCCCTTACTTTTGTCTGGAGAATTCTGCTGTCTTGCACAGATAGAGGGACACCACATTGAAACACAGCTCTATGTTCTATCTGCAATAGTCTAGGAACTGGGCAACAGATATATTCTGTAATTATTTCAGTCTTTAATCACATAATGTTATTTTTAAAGCGCACATACAAAAATGTACCACATGCAAAAATGAGTGCAAAAGTAGAAAAACATAAAGTAAAGTTTCTCACTGGAAGGGTCACACACAAGCTTCTGCTTTTTATAGAGCACTCAAAAAAAAAAAAAAAAAAAAACCCAAAACCAACCCATAGAAGAATGGATATGGAAAGAACACAAGCAAAGCAATTTTGCTAGGGTTGCTATGATTCAACAAAAAACAAACAACCCAGAACACGAGCAAAAAACCTCCCAAAATAACCACAGCTCTCAAGAGAAGACAAGTAATGACAAGCAGGGCCAGAGGTGAAAGCTGTGTGTGGTAGAGGTGTCTAACAGAAGGAAAAATACAAAATACACATCTTGAATAAGAACTTAAATCATTTTCTTCCCATCAACAGAAAAAGCAATGCGTATCAAACTCTCAAATTGCAATTTTGAGAAGTGCCTGCATAGAATGACCCTGAGCAATTGCCAGCAGCTCTCCCTGTGCTCCATAAATCCACCCTGATCCCACCCAACAGTGGTGCCACAGCCACTCCTGATGTACAGGAGAGATCAGCCCTTGAACGGTCTGGAGTCAGGGTCACTCCCTCTCAAGCAACCAGTGCAGGCACAGGACTTTCACAGCATCACATTCTCACGGGGTTTTATTGCATGGATAAAAATCAACAGTAACGAGAACGGTGCAGTTACTGGTCATTAACCCTTAGCTCCATAAAACACATTTGGGCTGTAAATATGATCACAGGCAGTGAGCTGTAAATGTGGAAAGGCACAGCAGCCATAAAACAGAGACGTGTTTGCATGAACCCTGAGATCCAGGGCTCTGTTTCATATACATTTATTGACAAAACAGAAACCATACTTAACTACAATAAAAAAAATTTCATTGCAAATGCAGTTACCAGTGAGAATTCGATATTTTCACCTAGAATTTAGTATTTGACAGCAAATGTGTGTATATGGTACTTTTTACATACACATCTGTCCTCTGAGGACTTCACTCACAAACAGGTTCTCAAGCTTTTCATTAAATAAAGCACAGAAATGTGAGACTGGCTGATCCCAACATAAACGTGCCAGAGTTCCTGAGCTCCTCTTAGACAACCACAGAGTTTGGAGAGCAATTCTGTGTGAGCAATTCAGTGATGAATGCCACATAATACTGTGCATTCAGCTCCTTAATTTTCAGTAAAAATAGAAAGAGATTGAAGGAGATGCCCTGAGCTTGAAGCTTTGAACTTAGCACGGAAGATGCTGCCATAAATATGGGTTTGCAAAATAACAATTTCACATATTGGAAATTAAAAGGCACATTAGGAATTTAATTCTTGAGTGCTGTCACTGATCTAAAGAGCTTTTTCCATTCACTCTGCATGTTCCTACTTCAGAATTACTATGAAATTACAAGACGTTTTAGGTTTATAAAGTTTGGTGAAAAGCAATTAAATCTTTTAAGGCCAATAAAACCAGCTTATAAATATTTTTCCACATTATTAAGTGGTTTTAATATCCACGCTAGAATACTGTTCGCACTTTTATTAATTTTGTTTTTAAATTACCACTGGAGATTCTTAAAGCAAAATCACAGGGAAGAAACTATACTACCCTGGTAATTTTGTTTTTCATAAACACAAGAAATACGGAGAACAGAAGAATAGAAGAATAGTTGCACTGCTCCAGCTCTCTCCTTGCAGCTCTTTTTCATTTCTGAAAAGTTAATTTAGTTTCTGTCTGCTCAATCAATCACCACTGCTGCTACCACCAGGGAAGCCACATTCCACTGAGATCCTTCCACGGTGAGAGAGAATTTAAACTCGTCACTCCGTTGATGAAGTACCAGAATTTACTAGAGAAACGCTGAGAGCACTAATTCAGTTTATGTGTTGCTCCCCCAGACTGTAATACCAACACAAAATATCACTGATTCTGGAAACAAATAATCTATCTTGCAAATAAATCCCACCAGTCACCTTAGTTCCCTCCAGCACAAACTCAGCTGCACTTGAAGCCACTGTAAGAGACCGTCTGGGTTTACTGGAGCTTTTGGAGAAGACTAAGAAGCAGCATTGCTTTTTTAGATGAAGAACAGGATGTTACCAAGGTGGCACACGAAAATACGATTATTCCAAGCAAACCTTTAACTACTGAAACAATGAATACTTCAAAATCTTTGTTTAAATCACTTTTGGGAATTAAAGGAAACACTGGGTGGGAAGAAATCCACAGGCAACCCTTTCCCTCAGCCCCAGTCACTGCAGAGAGGAGCAGCTGCAGCTGTACCCACCTAGGAGCTCCCGGGGGGGAACGGCTCTGCTGGCTCCGTTGCATGGAATGTTTGGGTACGGGGCAGAGGAGGAGGAGTTCACCCACAACTCAGGGGAGGAGTAGTTGAACGATGACTGGTTACTGTGGTCCTGAAGCTCTTTACACTGACCAAGACTGTCTTGAGGAGTGCTTAATTCTTCAGAACAAGCCTGGACTGAACTAGAGGAAATTCTTCTTTGGTACAACGGCCTGCCTGGTCCTCTTGGTTCATACTGTGAACAGAAAACACCAAACCATAAAATAGGCTTTTGCTCTTTTGATTCAACTGCATGTATCAAACACCATTTCCCCATTCAGCTTTTTCCCTGAAATGTTCTACAAAAAAAAAAAAAAAAATCCTTTGCATTTAGAAAAAAAAGTCTAATACATTTCAAGTTATATGTTGTATACTGCAGTCACTGATAACATACTTTGATCACGTAAAATAGAGAATTTTAAAGGAAGTGCGAAGTACACCAACTGAGATTTCTTAATTCTTATCAGCCTTTACATCTCACACTCCTACGTGGGCGATGGATCACACAGTGAGGAGGAAGATACCCAGCACTTACAGACGAAGCAAAGGAAGCACAGAAACACACAAGAGCAAGAAAAAATGTTCTTACAATGTAGTCAGGAAAAAAATGGCTTTTCCTTTTCCAAAGGATAAATTAGTGACTTGTACACCAGGATCTGGGGAAGCAGGATTCATTTGTATACTGGATTTTGCACATGCAAAACAAATGCTCAGGAGAAGTGAGTGCCCTCGGGAGAAATAATGCAGAGAATTTTATCTGAAACCACAGAAATTACGTGCTTCCATAAACCCTGTAGATCATGCAGACAAAAACGGCAGGAGCTCCATTAATTAACCTGTGGGCTTCAAGAGTTCAGATTTAAGGGCTCTCTAAGCTTTCTGAAGATTCAAAGCAAGTCTGTTGTATTACAGTTTATTTTTAACAATAAATACACTGTTTACTCCCATCTGCACTGACTAACAAGAGCACCAATAACAGAAAAGTCATGCAGGTAAATCTAGACTTGGTGAAGTGAAAAAAAAGCCCCATCCTAATGAAATGTCACAAGAAATTAGCTACACAAACATCAAATAACTTGCTTGCAGAGTCCCAATATTGTTATTATATCATCTACAAAAAATAGGCAGGGGAAGAAGTGCATGAAAGGAAACTGTTATATCTTATTTCAGTCACCACAATCAGAGGATCAACACTTGGATATCCTGACAATCCACTCCCCTAAGGAAATTCTTCTTCAACAACCAAAACAAACAAACAAAAAGATTTCATAAATTACTGCCCAAATCAACCCAAAAAGTATACATTCATTGAGTTTAAAAGGGCTATTTTGGAAAGCAATCAGGAATTTATCAAAGTTCTGGACACTTGCAAGTACAGAACCAGACAGAATAACTCCAGTATTCCCTTTGATGTGCAGTTCAGATCTGGTTTGACTAAACACATGCAAAAGCTTTCAAGTATCAAGTCAATTAACAGCTTTATAAATAGTGATTGAGGAAACAGTTTAGTAAGGATACCAAAAGTCCAGAAAACTGCCCTGACAAGTGCCTTGTCTGAGTGATGTCTGTTAAAAATACACCTAAACCCCCATTTTGATTGCTTTGTGCATTCAGTCCTACCTACCAGCTGGACCAGAAGTTTTGGAAAGTTTATAAGCCAGTCTCTGTCTTGTAACACTTTTACTGCATTTGGCATTTCTGTCACATATTTTGGAAGGATGAAGAAATAAGAACTAAACTGAATTTGCACTAATTACATAAAGGCTCACTCTATTTGTCTTCAGATAGCAGGAGCTGTCACAAGCTCTATAGGAATATTTATTGGTTTATTACTGCTGAAAAGCCATTGTTCCTGCGTCCTGCTGTACTGACAGCATTAACTGTTGTCACAAAGTATTACATTTTATACAGGGTGGTATGACTTAATGGACTGAGACATCAAATTTCTAAATGTCTATAAACCCAAACCTTACTACAGCTCTGGCTGGGCCTGAGGACTCCATTAACCTCTCTGGATCTGTATAAGACAGAAATTTGTAAAATGCACTGGAATTCAATTTTAGTTATTTTTCTCAGACTCATAAACTAAATATTTTCTGTTTTCAGAAGCTGAAAGACAAATTAAATATGTATTGTGTGAGACAGTGATGAGCAGGGCTTCCTCTCCAGCTTCTGTAAAAACCTAAACAGAAATGCATCACAGAACAAGCCACTTATGTACAAATACAGGATTACAGGCAGTCAGTGAGAATATTAATTCTCACATTCCTGGAATGCGACCTGGCTCCAGGATACTCCATGCTTACACATCATACACTCCTCAGCACCTCAGATTCCAACAGAGAATAAAACCTACTGTTCAAAACATGGCCTGTCCTAGCACAGTCTGCACCCCGTAACAAACCCCCTTAGAGGCCAGGACAAGAAAGATGGAGAGAGACAGAGCCAGCTGTGGCAGGGTGTGTGCTGGAGCCAGCCTCAGGCAGCACAGCTGGATGTCTCTGATTTCCAACCCACAGCCCCTGAAATGCACAGGATGGCTTTGTAACAAATCAGTGCAGGCAGGGTGGGATTTATGAAATCAGGTTTTGGACCATGTTGGAACAACTGAATGGCTCTGGTCTCCTGTGAGAAATAACTCAACCACACTCCCAGCTCAACACTGAGTCAGCTGGCTGGCTCACTCCAGCTGACTGTCCCGAGTCCTCTCCTGAGCTTCCACCTGGGCTGTGGCTGATTGTCACTGCAGATAAATGGCATGCAGACACAGAGCAATGACTGCACAAAAGCTCCGAGTAACATCCCAAAAGCTGAGGTTTCCCATTTAGCAGAGAAAATGTTACACCTGCAGCGACAAGAACCACGGACCTGCTCAGGGTGAACAGCAACAATGCAGAGAACCATTCCACCTCAGAGAAACTCCCAGTGTGTGAGCTTTTAATGTGTGAGGTGTTTTGCATTCATGACCACTTCAGGACATAATTTGATATTGAAACGACAGGACAAGTGCAGAGCAGACAAGAGCACCCACCTCTTCTAAGCTGTGGAGCGAAGAGGCAGAAACTGCTCGAGATGCGAGTGGATGAAATGGCTCCTGACCGACTGCGTGCTGATGATTCTGGATTTGTATAAAAGGGCTTTGCTGCGACCTGTGGGGCAGTGGAGGTATTCCGTAGTGAAAGCCCTGCCCCAGGACGTGATTCTGCTGTAGGTTAGCGTAAGTCCAGGATCCATCAGGTTGCAGGTATTTCAAGGGAGATGGGGTTATGTGTTCGGATGGCATTGAGAAAGGGGGGTTGTACATTTGGGGTAAATGCTGCTGAAACGCTGGGTTAGTGGGCAGTTCAATGTCTCTGCTATTCTCAGTGAAGTTGGGGAAGTGGGCGCTGTGGTTGGAGTTGCAGGAAGGAGAAGGGAGTGCTGGTGGGCTTCGGGGCTGGACTTGTCTGTATTGCAACAGTCTCGACTGGGGGGGTGGCATTTCGGCCACGTCCCGACTCTCGCCTGCATCGCGGTGTGACAGCTCTCGCAGCAAGTCCTGGAATCTGCATTGACAGAATAAATGTATCAAGAAAAGAGGGGGAAAGAAAAAAAAAGTTTTGCTGAAATCTCGCTCTTTTTGACGTGCAGAAAACTCAGAGCACAGAACACTGAATTTAAATATTCTCATCTTTGCACTTACTGACCCTAACTTCAAAGGATGGGACTGAGCAATCAGAAAATAGGCACAAGAGGATTAATTGGATGAAATACCCACCTGAATCATCTCAAAGTTTTAATAACTCTTGAGATTTCCTTTTCAGTCAGAAGAATCAATTTTTTGTTATCTCTTAAGAGACAACTAAAGGTAAGGATTTCCTGCTTTACTACACAAAGTAAAAAGTTCACATAGTTAAAAGAAAATTTTAACCCCTTTCAAGGCAAAAGCCAGAACAATCAAGGACTCCCCTCACTTGCAAAATATTAATTCCAAACTTCTTCAAAAGGTCAAGAATATTCAATGCAGCACTTCAAAGAGTCAGCTAAGAGGGCATTTAGATGCTTTACCATGGCTATAACAAACCAGATGGAAAAGAAAGCATAGTGGGAGATGACAGTAAACAGAGGCAATTTAAAAATCCAGCCTTTACAATATACATGATTAAAGCTGATGACCACTGGAACCCTTCTTCTGTTGATGTTCAACAGCTTCCTTTCTTGCCCCCTAAAGCTCCATCTCAAATACAAGCATTTTTTTAAAAATCTGCTTTTAAAAGCAAAGGGTTTTTGAAAAGGAAGAAAAGTTTAGGTTTCACTGGGGAGCAGTGTTTGGGGAGGGGCTGGTTTGTTTATTTTCAAGCACACAGATCTCAGACTGCTACTTCAAACTGAAGAATTTACAACTTAAATAGGCCTTAACTACACTCAGACACTTCTTTCATAAAAACACAAGGTTGTTACTCTCTATCCATTCCTCATTCTATAAATACAGCACTGAAAAGCTCCATAAAAATATTTTTCCACTACAGCTTTACTACCCAATATACTAACAGAATAAAGCATAACACATAACAAAAGCATAGTTGTAAGTCAGCCTGCCAACTATTTTAACCTTCATAATAACAGCAGCAAAAAGCAATACCTTTAAGTGCCTTGCACTTGATCACAGTGTTACAGATAGGTGCCCACTGCTCAATTTTACACAAGCTCTGATGACTCAGTAAACAAATACCTTGAATATGTTGCCTCTGTTTCATCTTCTGTATTACTGGCAAGTTTCCAGTTTGCCCTAACTTGCTGCTGTTGATGTAATCCAATTGGTTGCTGAGGAAGATGTGGTAGATGAGGATGGTGATGGTGTTGATATGGAATAGTGCCTTGACTGAGATAGGCATTATGTTCATTCCATTGCTGTAACCTGGCTTGTTGTTGCTGCCTTATTGTTTCCAAAGCTACATTTCCATGCATACGATCTATAAAAATAGTTTTAAAAAAAAAATTTATCTAATGCCCCTTTTTAAAGATTTTTATGTCAGAAAAAAAAAAAAAAAAAAAGAATACTTTTTACACAGTTTATTCCAGGGTCTATTATACACTAACTGCATTGCAGTGCATAACCTGGTTATTTAAATCATATGGAAAATCATATAAACATGAATCTTCTAATAAAGTGCTGAATATTCAAACATGCCTCAAGCAGCAAATTATGCTCAATGACATTACTTATGGAAACTAACCCAACAATGACCCAATTCAGAGCAATATGCCTGAAAAAGGTAAATACCTCCTTCATTTTCACTTCAATGTAGTTATAATTGCACACTCTGAATTTAAATAAAGAAAAGTCACCTACCTAAAGTGTCCCCTAAGGGCATTCCTGACGGATTCTCTTCAATGAAGTTGTTCAAGTGGGTTGGCAGAACTGGGTTGTGCTGTGCAATAGGCCTCAAAGGATTACTGACTTCTTGTAACAGAGGTGGGGGGTGTTGTTCTGAAATCACAGCATCTACAGCAGGAGAATGTGGTCGGTGGGGAATGGGATTATTAAAAAAGGACTGGCTGGGGCCTGCCTGGAAAGCAGGGGAAAGCTGCGAAGGTGGTGGAGGCTGCTGATTCAAGTGATTATGCTGCTGAACTACCTGGCTCTGCTGGGGTGGCATTTGGTTGGGCTGCTCAGGCAAGTGATTTTGCTGTTGATTTAAAAGGTTTTGCTGCTGCTGCTGCTGCTGCAGAGGGTACGGCTGCCTCGGGAGCTGGGACAGGTGCTGGAAGTGGCGGTTGGGAACTGCGAACTGGGAGTGGGGCGGGGTCAGGTGCAGGTTCAGCTGCCTGGGGTTGGGGTTGTCTTTGCGATGGAATTTCGCATTGGGGTAACCGACACTGGAACGGGACTCTGGGCTTCTCTGCTGAGGATTTGCTTCTAAATCAACCTGCAAAAAGGAGAAGAAAAAGTTTTGTGAATTCGCATTAAAAGAAAAGCAAATAAAAACATTTCAGTAATGATTAAATTTTTTAAGAGAGAGTATGAAAAACAAACAAACAGAAATACCCAAATCCCCATCAAATAAACAAACAAAACAAACCAGAAACATAGACAAGAGAAACCCACCTGCTTGGATTCCAGAGGTTTCTTCTCAGGTGTTCGAATTTTACCGATTTCAGGTCCAGCAGTGTTTTCACTTTTACCTAAAAACATTTACAAAATTATTTAGTTTCAATAGAAAAATTATTATTTTGTGATTTCTTTTTTTCCTCAGACACAGGAAAATTGACTTATTAGTATGGCATTTACAGCATCACAGACATTTAGTATCATTTACCTAAATAACACTTTCCCTTTAATCTCTGCACTTTGTTCATTAATCATCACTAAGTAGTTCTTCCAACTTAATTGCAAATAACATAAGCAGTACTGCAGAAGGGAGATGGAACAATTATAGCCTCAACACCCCTCCCCAACTCCCATTCCTTCTGAATCTCACAATATCTCAGTTATTTTATTTGAAATGGCAAATCCCAGGTTATTTCCCCAATCAGTGGATCCCTCCATTAGGGAGGAAAGGGCGACGGATAGAAAGGATGGAGGAAGGGGAGTCCTTTCCACAACACCCTATTTCAAGCACAAGCTCTCCCCAAAGCAGAGCAGTTTTCAGTGCCATTTCAAGCACTAACCATTTCGAGTTTGTTCGTGCTGCTCCTTGTCCTGGTGCGGGAGCTGCTGCTGTCCTATGCTAACAGGAGAGTGGTGTCCCAGGCCATACGGGATCGGGGACCCTCGCCCATGTGCCTGTAACAGGTTCATGTTATATGCCATAGCTGCTTGATGAGTAATGAGTCGAGGGTCGACTGCAAACCTACCCTGATACCCCGTCCACGGTACCTATGTGGTAAAAAAAATTAAAATACAGATTTAAAAAGAAAAGAGAGAGAAATGTGATCTGTTAAGGTACATTAAATTAAAGGCAGTGATAACGAGTGCACTGGTATTAGGTCAGTGACAAGAGTTTTTCATGCATCAGATGACCTGACAAATACACAACTAAAGCTGGTGCTGCAAAGGGAGAGCTAGAAGGGCAGGCAAAACAAGGGGCAGAGATTTTCGAGGAGAACCCTGGACAAAAATTTTTCTATCAAAACCCATTCTTGCTTCAGTGGTTTTGAAGTTCAGAGAGAAAAGACTGACAGACAAATTGTAGTTTAATAAACTTCAGATTAATCTCTTCTCTAATTAAATAGAAATGGGTAAATTCAAGCAAATACAAAGCCTTTTTTCCTGGTAGGTACAGGACACTGGGCTGTGGCTCAGAGGTGGGGCCAGAGAGAGAAGCCTCCAAGCTGAAAGAACAGACCTTGCAGCACTCAGTGCTGTGGTTCTGGGCCACAGCAGGAGGGGCTGTGCCCACCTCTGCAGCCACAAGACACTCAGTGAAGCTACCAGGACCACTGGTGGAACCCAGAGAGTACCCCCAGGTGAGCAGTGACAGGGAGTGACACTCCAACGTGCCTGTGCTACACGACGTGTATTGCAGAGTCAAAGGAAAATCCACCTCCTGCACACAGGTAAAAAGCCAGGATTTTTTACAAGGCTTTCAATTTTATTCCTAAAAGGAATGCTAAAGAAGAGAGCTCTGCATCAAATGAGTTCAATCTTGTCCTGTAGGGAATTTATTAGAAGAAGGGAATTACATGAATAAGAGGAGAGTGCAGGGAAAGTCATCCCCAACACTCAGGCTGCCAAAGCATCCTTTACTGACGGCAGCAAACAACCTCCTCCAGCTTTTACCTTGGGTACAGAAACTGCATTAAACAAAGACATCATTTTATCTTCCATGAACATAAACACCTTTTACTTCAGTCCCTACTTCTTTCAAGTGTAACAATTTTCATCCAATTCTTTTTTAAAATTACTATTTGCCCTTGAAACGTGCACTTTGAACTTTAGCTTTAGGCTACTATTGCATCTGTACAACCCCAAATCATCTCCAAGCTTCTTTTCAAAAGTAGCAGTCTCATTAAGCACCTCAGTCTTCCCACTTAATTATTTAAAAATCCATCCTCAGGGAAGGTGAGTTCAAAATACTTATTTTTAATACATTTCTTTTGATTGGAAACACATAAAAAATATATTAACCTTGGAACAATAAGACAGAGCTTTTTAAATTACCTTGGTTTGATATTAATATAATGTGAGCAAGCATGACAAAGATACAGCTGCTGGCCTTCTCACTGCATTTATATTTATCCATCAAATGCAGATTTCTAGTAAGCTTGGAAAAAGGAAAATTCCTTGGCCTAGCAAAGAAAACCAATTTACAGCTGCCAGCTGATCTAAGACACAAATCTGAAACTACAGCAAGTCCCCTATTCAGCATCCATAATCCAAATTACAACAGAGGACTCAGAATTCTTGAAAAAAACCAAATTAGCTGTATTCCAACATTTAGCATTATGAATGGAATTAAACACATCTGCATGTGTGGGTTCCACGTCCCTGCCACGGTCCTCAGGAGCTGTGTACAACACAGACATGTTACTCCACAAGCTTCTGCAGCCTTTGTTCTTTCCTTGCATTTTCCTCCTGGAATATGTGACTGTAAAGGGTAAAAATAAAGCAGAGACTGCTTCTTTAATGTGTGTAAATTTTGGTGGGACAGTTTTATTTGTAATCCAAAATTCCATGCATAAATGTAGCCTAAAAGACCCGATTAGAGATCTTCATTCTGTTCCCAAATGTCATTAAGGAAAGGGATTGGAGAGGAAACTGGTTCACTCTGAGGTTCTGGAAGGGAAAAACATCCCATTATGCTTATTTCTCTTATCACTTCACTTCAGACACCTTGCACTGCAGACATCCAAAACTTGTAATTTAGACTGTGTGAAGCCAATAAAGAGAAACAAACTCGGTGTGAATCACCAAGGTCTCTCCAATGATTAGGAACGGAACCAGGCAAATAATTCAGAGGCAGGTGTCTCAAGTCAGGTGAGACAGATTCCACTGGTGTGCCTAAAACACACCAGATTACATGAACATGAATTTGCTTTTAGCCTGCCTGGAGTTACTTGTGGGAGCAAAGCTTTCAGGTCCTTATTTTCTGGTGGTCCTCTGCACTGCCACACCTAAAGCCAGCAAAGCCCACAGATTTGGAGTGCTGAAAAAAACCTGCAAAAAATTCACTCTCTGATTTTGCCATACATTTATGGGCATACAACAACTGAGGTAGGGAGGGGGGAGAAACAGAAAATGAATTCTTACAGGCAAAGGCACAGACATGACCATATTTCCTCCATAGACAGCAGGTACATATAGAATACTTGTCCCAGTGTGTGGATCTATCCTTTGAACAGGACTTGGAGATTTCCCCAGATTGGGGTGAGGTCCCAGAGGAGGAGGGGGAGGAGTATATGCTCGGATAGGATTTCCAATTAGAACAGAAGGATTGGGCTGAACTGAAAATAAAGATAAAAATAAAAGATATATACATACAAAAAAAGAAGATATATCCACAAAAAGAACATGAAGATGACCATTTCTTTGGTTTTCATCCTAACAGCATCTATCTTTATAAAGGATGTGTGCAACTCTCTAACAGCATAGGTCTGAGACACCAACAGAAAGCATTAATCAAATCCTGTATTCCATTTCAAAAATTTGAAGAGGCAGAAAATACGAGTTGAGATACAGAGGAAAAGGTAGCTGGTAAGTGCATTAATGAAAGAATGTCCCAAACCAATTAAATATGCTGACAGTCAGAGTGGCTGTTAAGCACTGCATCAAAAACTAAAATAACCCTCCTTTCTTTAGCAGGGAAGACAAGCTCTAAACTAATGCTTTTTCAAATTAATAACAAAATTACTCAGCTGTTGCATGCTACCTTGCAAAGGTATGATCAGGAGTATCTGGATATGACAGCACAATTTAACTTTAAAGTACCTCAGAAAACAGTGCATGCAAAATGTCCAAGCCCTCTCAGTGCAAACACACTGGTACAGGGCTGCACATGATGAATTTCAAACACAGCCGTTTTCCAAGGGCCAACAACTGTGTTTGTGTTAAGGCTCCAAAGTCAGTGCACACAACACCTATAAAGGGAGAGCCTTGGAATTATCAGATGTCCACTTAACAGTCTGTGATCTGATTCCCACATGCAAACAACAAGGAAATGCCTCTCAAACGAGAAGAGACCAGATACTCAATGTATGTCAAACTACTGTCAGCTTCACTGGGCTCAGGAGCTCCCCCAGGAACTGCAGAGGCACTTACCAATTCCATCAGGTGGGAAATGGTCGTTCTGGTTATGATGATGGACCTTGCCCTTTAAAGGAAAAAAACCAATAGTAGTGATATTTGCATTCTTACACAAACCAAAGCTTTTTACTTCAAGTGAACATGATAATTAAACATAAAACAGAGTTTGAAAGGTGTAAGCCCAACAGTTTATTCTTACACATTCAGACATCCAGTTCCACTGCCTATGAATTCACAAAGCTGGGCATAAAACACCACTAATTCAATTAACCAGTGGGTTAATTATGACTCCCTCTGGGAAAACTCTCTCCCAAGGCCTGTTTTCAGATGCCAAGAGAGTTACAGCAGATATTTTGATTTTCTTTTCTCACCATTTTATTTCCCACTGTCCCACATCTTTCAGGAGCAGCACCCAGTACCAATGTAACCCTCAGTACTCCTCTGCCACAGCAGCTTTAGTAGAAGAATGATCCATTTTCTGCTCCAGGTCCCAGCTGAAGAACTTTGGAGACAAAGGAGCTGCCCCCGGTTTTACTCAGCTGCTCACTCAGCCCCATTAGATATTGTCTCCCTGCCCCATCTCATTTATCAGCTTCTGGGCTGTGGCTCCTCTGTGACTGCTCCCCAAAAGTACAATACAGGAGAGTAAAGAACCCCAGTGCTCCAGGGAAACTGTTCTTCCTTGGCGAACTGTACATTAGAAAAGGATTTTAACAGACCTGAGTTATCCCTCCTACTTTCTCATGAGTTTGCAGCATCAACTAATTAGTTAATATTCATGAACTGTGAGCACATATTCCACTGCCAGTATGCTCTCAAGCCCTCTGCAGCACAGAAATACTTTACTTAATCTGGACCTAAGTACGTTCACAAATTTTAAATAAATCTAAAAACGCTTTGATGCTGCAAAACTTTTCTTGCCCAGGAGATAAGTCTAGGCAGTTTTCCAGCACTCTGAGAAAATTAGTCAGGGTACAAAGACAGGTTGTTTGACAATGTTGACTCATGCATAAACCAGATTAAAGAACTGGTCTCCAAATTCTCCTCTCATTTGAAAAATGAATTATGGAAAAATAAAATAATAATTGCTTTTCATTGCAGCACTTAAACAAAGGAAGCCTGTTTATTCAACAGAGAAAGATTCAATCTGAAAACGTGGAGGAGCTACAGCCTTTATCACTCATGGACAGCACACACCATTTCTGTATGTGTTACAATGTCAGAGGCAAGCAGTGTGTGCAGAAGTCTGACAAACCTCTGTTCCAACCTATCAGACCTGTATTTTATAGGTGCCGTATTTTTAAAACTGAAATACCGAATAATGACATGAGATTGTAAGAAAATAATTAGGTAAGTTTGTAAGAGGAGCCGTCCTCTCAGTGGGAGCTTCAGCGTGTCCCTGTGTCAGATTGGTAAATAAAAGTCAACTGGGGCCACCTGGAAGTTGGGGAAGGGAGTTGCTGCCTCTCTTTTTCTCTTCACAGTTTTGGCAGCTCAATGATTCTATAATAGTCTGTTACTAACTTAGTTGTTACCATTTCTCAAAGACTTTCACACTAGGGCTCATGTCTCCACCCATCTCCAAAATACCTAAACTACCCTAGAGCTGACGGTGACTGACACCACCGGAGCACAGATACACTCAGTTTCCTCTAAAAACTCGCTCCACCTTTGGAGTATAAAAATCCACATTACATAAAGGCACTCAGAGGAAGCCCTGACCAAGATTTGGGTGACTGCAGGCAGTTAACAGCCTCATCATTCCTTGGATCCCCCTTTAGTCAACAAATGGGAGTAGAGAGTTCTCGAGAGATTTATTCCAACCTGTGGTCCTCACTGACTGCAGGAAATGTCTGGGATGATGATGCACCCTGATTTAAGTGCCTGAATCCAGACCAAAAGCTGGCAGGCTGCGAGTGGGAGGTAGGAAAGTTGTAAACTCAGAGCTTAATTCACTGTACGTGAACTACCCCGAGGGAAGCTCCGGGTTCTGGAAACTTTCCCCTTCCACATCATCACCTTTAATAAAGGCTGTCCCCATCCAACTCCGACGTTCCCTCCTCACTCCCATGCCCAGCCAACCACACGAACGCAGGAAAAGGCAATGCCCTCACTGTTCCATGCTGGCTGTTTGCCTGAAACATCTTTCCTTCTTTAAAATCTAACAGCAAAGAGGTTTTTAATGTCCCTACATAAATTCGGAGCAATTCTGCTGAATAAGAAGGTGCTGTTTGTACAAAATCACATGTGAAAGACAAGCCCTGAATTGCACAAGGTCCAGAAGCTCACCCCAAAACATGGTATTGGAGACTGTTCTTATTTTTTTGCTAGGTTCTAACCCTTCATTTTAAATGTTAAATACTGTACTAGGATGTCTAAAATAAGCAAAACCAACCATCTGCTTTTAAAACTCAAGCAAAGGGAAATGCACCCCCGATCCCAGCCATATTCTCAGTGGATTTGATTATTACCTGCTCACTGCTCTGCTGTTACTGCACACACTCACTACCTGTCAATGGCATTCAGAGGGAAGACTTTATTCAATTTATGGTATAGGTGGTTTAAACACTTCACATCTTAAGCTGAAAATACAGTGCTGACAGTTTGAATGGCACAAGGGGTTAGTTTACCAACAAACTAAAGAAAAATAAACGGAGTTGTCTACTTAGAAGACTCTCACTTTCCCCAACACTCACTCCCCTTTCTTTCTAAATGTACTATACTTGCATTTTCAAGTACTTTTTTTCTTCATTGAGGAAACCAAAAGTATTAATAATGATGTTCTATTATTAAGGAAAACACTGAAGAGCTCATGAAAAATGAAAGTGCAGCAGTGGCTTTTAAAGACAATTTTGTAATTTCTGGTTTTCTGTAAGCCCAGTGTTTTGACACATGACTAGAAGCTTTAGAGATCTGGTGTTTGTTTCAGAAAGTAATGTATCTTGATGAAGAAACCAAATGTTCTCACTTACAAGCTCCCTTTTGGGAAGGACTGCCAAAGGGAAGGCTTTCCTTTTTGTATTAAAAAAACCTGTCGTAAAAATTTCATTTCAATGATACAGCCTGCAACAAAAATGCAAAGCTATGGGAAATACGTGCAGTTCTTCCTTCCTGTACAGAGTTCATCACAAAGCTGACAATCTCCATTTCAGTTCCACCTCTAAACACAATTTAATTACATGACAACCCAAAGAATTTTGATATAAACTACGAAGAACTATTAAAATAGAATTCATTACTAATATATTACCCCCCAAGAAAGCTCTAAAATTTAGTGTTGTTCTTTATCATCCTAAGGAAGCTATGTATTTTCATGACTTCTTCACCTGCTTTTATAAAAAGAGCTGATGAAATTACCACTCAGAGGTAATTTTATCTCCGTGCCCTCTTGATGCTAATGAAATCTGGTCTTCTGAAGGACATTATCATTGAGCTAATCTATGCAATAAACCAGTTTACAACGTATTTTTAATTACATCAAAAAATTACCTTATATAACTTAAGTCCTCGAATTTTAAATGTGATTTTTAGACCAATCCAAGCCCCTTTTGGCTATTATTTTGTTGGCTTCTTTTACTCCTTGTCGGTGTCTGTATCAACCTGTTGTTTGTTGGGGTACAGCCAGAGCACAGCTTGGGATAGGGACTGGCTCTTGCTCAGAGGGTTTAATCTGATTTATCTAAACCCTGAGGTTCTGTGGCTGAAGTTCTCCAGGGTCATGGCAACACTGCCAATGAATATGCCAGAGTGAGCCAAGGTGTGTTTCAGTAAGGAAACAAGGCTTGGAGAACCCCAAGATATACTGCTAAAACTTCATGGTAATACAAGTCTGGAGCTTTCACTTGAAAATGCTGAGGATCCCTCTGGAATTTGCATTCATATCTGATTGCATTGATGCAATTTTAAAACAAACAGCTTGTTCCATAAACCTTTTATGTTATTTCTCTACGTTCACTTCCAGTTTCTGACAGAACCCATCACCAGGAACACTTTACCTTTGGAGGTGACTGCTGCTGTTTGGTGGGGTTGGCTGAGTGCTGATGCCGGAGAGCTCGGGGGATGAACTCAGGGGCCAGAGGGTTCAACACGTAGGTTTTCTTTAACTCCAGAGCTTCCAGCTGAGCTTTGATCTGCTCAAACGTGATGCCATGAAGACTTTCGTTCTCGTGACACAGGGCAATAAACCTTTCCCAGAATTTCCTACGGATATGATTTTTACAAACAGTGAGGAAGACTCCGTGGTGATCGTTAAAATAAAAACAGATTTAATGTATCTGTGGGACACTTATTTTTGATGTGTGCACATTTTACACACCAAGCCATCCGCCCTGAACCTGCTCCCTGCAGCTGAACCCCAGAGCACAGTGCAAAGCTGCCCAGCCATTTCAGATGGACACACAGGGCTGTCCATGTGCATCACATCACAGCACTGGCTGGGTACCACTTTTAATATTCATGTCATGGACAGCTCCAACTCGGAATTTTTTCCTAGAAAACCAGAAACAGAGAACTCAGCATTTAAAATTCTGGAATGCATGTGATTTGAGGCATTTACTGAAGCTCAAATAGTCACAGGGATTATACAGATTCTCAGTCCTGGATGATGTCAAGAACATTCTCCGAATTTAGGCAGATCATTCAGTGTAACAAATACCAAAGCTGAGATACACCCTCAAAACTATTCTTGTGAAACACTTCAGAAGCACGTGAAAATTAATATTCTTGGGAGTTTCTAGAGATTCTTTGAGATCATCTGGTGGAAAACAAACAAACCCATAAATTCTAGTGTGTGTCAGATTTTTCTGTAAGGTATAGAAGTATTTTCAAGCTAGAAAGACAACCATCAGGTGACACATGACTTGTCTATGAAAATTCTGTTTCCAACTTTTTAGAGGGTGGAGGGGTTATTTCAACCACGTAATAAGAGAACATTCATCCCTCTCTTCTGCCTTCTCATCACATGTCTTTCTACTGCTTTATAAAAAAGAAGTCTTCTTCTTTTGTTAACATCCACAGCAGGATCTATACAAAAACTTAACACTTATGACTTCTTTTTTAACCTCAAAGGAACTTTTTGGGTGAAGTTACTGAAGCTTAAAAGATACTTAAATAAGGTCTGAAGATGTCACTTAAAAAAAAAACCCAACAAACCTGACTGAGCTGTCTCTTTCAAAATATCAAGAGTAAAGGTGTGCTTGACTCTAACTCCTGCTTGTTCACCCTTCAGTAATAAGGTCTGGCGTATCAGCAAGCCCTGTTCTTTCCCCAAAACCTGTAAAATGAGAGATTGCTGCACACTAACTTTAACAGCAGTGACACATTTTGCTGAGTAGCTGACTTTGCGAGAAAGAACAAATTTCTGTCTTGCAAGAATGCTGTGGTGCTAGTGATGTTTTTAAGAATTCAAAATAGTTTTCCCTAAAAGCCCATTTCTGTTATAATTTTATAGAGGCAAGAAACGCTCTTTCAAAATTCAGGATGCAAGTTGGCCCTTTTTCTGCATTTTGCTCTAAGGCAAATAGATCTTGCAAGGTTTTAAGTGAGAATTAAAAACCAAAATTAATTGCATCACTGGGACGCTTTAATGATGGAATTCCCTCCGATTAATCAATTCAGTCACCAAACCTACTGCCAGCTACCACAAATCCACTGAGACTCATCTACTTCTGCTCAGAATGCTGAGAATGCCCCGAGCACTCTCTCCACACATGGAACACTTGTTCTGGGGTGTAAGAACAGAGAATAAAACCCTGCTGCCTCTGAGTGTGCTCGTGAGTTGAAAGGGGGTGTCTGCCAAAACAGCCCTGTCTAGTCCAGTTGGAGCACACAGGAATGTAATGATTACCCTGGGCACACTTCACAAAGCTCTCCACAACTATCATTACAGTCTTGACTCATTTTGACAGGTATTAGAATATTTATAAAATTCAAGTACACTCTAAACTTTTTTGAGGTCTGTTTTTCCTAACGAAATGTCACTTCTTTCAGACTTCTCTACTCCTGTTGTACTAAAAAAGAACCATCTGTCCAGCAGCCTCCCTGAGCCCCTCCAGCACTGTTTTCAAAGAGTGAATGTTCAATTATTCAGGGAAACAAGACAACGGTGTATTAAAGGGAAAGCTCGAGATACATCTTAATAAAGTTTCAGCGCTCCTTGTTTCTTAATTATCTTTTAGTTTTACAATTTAGAACAGCTCTACATCTATAAACAGCTGCTGGTCTTCAAAATGCAAACTCAGTCCTTAACTGTCAGCACTGTAATTTATTTACCACGCTGACAGCTTATATTTTTATTTTATTAAGGTTTTGCACACCCTATTTCAGATATTTTGAAGGGGCACTCGGGAGGCACAGGGGCTCTTTCTCATCAGCTCATTACATAAACCAACCCATGCCTAAAAAACCCAACCAGGTAAAGGGAAAAACAAACTAAACCCACAATAATAATTTCTCTGTCAAGAAGATGTTAGAAGCCATTTAAAGCATATCACTGCACTCATGTACAGATCCTCCTGACGTGGCCCCAGCAGGGAAGTGGTGAAATTCAGGTTATACTTCATAAATACAGTAAACAAAGGTTTGAGTTCCATTTGGCTTTTTCAACTCTAATCTTTGAAAACCACCTCCCTTTTCAATACAGGAGAAGAAGCACTGCTCAGGAAAGTAGAACACAACATAGATATAACAACTAACATGTATTTTTAGCTTTATTTTAATAATGTAGTCAGTGCACTGTTTCCTCTCTTTGAGAATAAGCTGCAGGGTTTATCTCTGATCATCTCAAAATTTCAGCTCTTCCATCGAAAAAAACCCTTTGAAGAACAAGAATTTGGAACCTTTAACGTAAGTGTTTACATATCTCAGCACTTTTCACATTTCTTCATTTAGGTCTATAAAACGTAAATTCACTCAAATCTTAACGACTTTTTTCCTAGTGTCATGAAGACCTATCAAAACATAAATAATGCTTTTCAAGTCTTCTACTATCCTATGACTGCCATAATATTTAACTTAAAAATACCACATTGCATCACAATTTTAAACTCCAAATTACGCATTCCTTTTATTTGTATATAAAATTGTAACAGGTATACAACAAAACTCCACTAGAAAGTAAAATGAAGCATCTTCAGTTGTTACTGTAAAGCGAAAATTTGACCAACTATAAATACATGAAAAGACAGTTCATCAGTGACCAGGTGTAGCTAACTCACACTTTTTCCCTGTTATCCATGATGATATCCATCCTTTTCCTAAATCCATCAGTCACTGATAAACACATCCCCCAGTACCCTTAGCCCTGATCAACCACGGAACATAGACAACGTACCTGCATCTCCCAATGGAGCACAAAGCAATGGGATCTCCCACCACAGCTACCAAGGATTGTGCTCTTGTAATGGCAGTGTTGAGAAGTTTGTAATTAGACAGAAAACCATAATCCAAGTCTTCTGTTGAATCCTCCAGTAACTGCTCTTTCCTTTTAATTGGAGTTTGCTTATGTTTGCACGTATGCCGTGTTCGTACTGTGCTGAGGAACAAAACTCTGAACTGTTTTCCTAAAATGAAACAGAAAATGTCTCTGAGATAATTGTTGCTATTTCTGCTCATCCCACGACCAGACCACTGCCCTTGCCAGCCAGATTTCACACCTAGATGTTCTGAACTCATAGCTACCCTTCACATGAAGAGCTTTATGCAAGAATAATAAGATTTAAAAATTTTAAAAGATGCACTATAAATAGCATATTCCAGTACAAGAATATTTCCTCTTTAAAAAACTTAACTTTTTCACCTTGATATTAATCACTCCTGAACTTCCTGAAATGTTAATTATCATTATGGCATTGCCAGTCAGTCAATAACAAATCTTAAATTTATTTATTGTACCTTTAAAAAAAGTTCAGGACATTTTTGATTCATATCTTAAAATTTCTCAAATACATGAATATCCACCATGAAAAAAACAGAGCAAACCACTCGCTGTCACTCAGTTACTTTATCATCTGCCTTTGTTTATTACTGACTAGAAGTGCAACCTAGCAACAGGCTATGCCTACACAAAATCCTTGTTATCAATGTGATTTCAGGAAGAAACACCTAAATTTTTAGACTCCTTCCAGTTTATTCCACAGATGGAAAAGAAATCAGTAAAACATTCTGAGGCTAAACTTCTGTTACATTTGTATTGGGAACTCTAAAATCTATCCGTTCATTAAAAGTGTTAAAATTATGTTAAAAATCTCAGATTTCACAATTTTCACCCCATTTATTTTTTAAGTAAGGTTGCACTTAATTCTGAGAAAAGATAAATCTCACATCTCAACTCATATGACTACGAGTTTACAGTCAACGTTGGAGCAACACCTGTATCTCAGCTCTCCTTTCGCCTCCATCGCTTTAGCATAATTCTAGTACGGAATTATTGCTGCAGCAGACCCTTTCCCCTGGCTCAGCCCAGCTGCAGGCCCAGCCCTGCTCCTCACCCTGCACGTTGAGCACTCTCTCCACGCTGACGTCCGACAGGCGCTTCTTGCGCAGCTCGGCGCGGATGCGGAACACCTGATCGGCGTACGGGGTCACCACCCCGATGCTGCCGTCGTCCAGCTTGCCCCAGGCCACGGGCCACTTCCTCCTCAGCTCCTCCACGCGCTCCACCACTTCAAACACCTTCGAAGAAAGGCGGGATTCTGAAAAGTTATGCCCCACCGAGCATCGCTCTTTGATATGGAAAGGGAGTTTGAACTTTGAAGCTCTGAGGCACTTATGTGACACAGTGTTACACAAGCAATGATACTACTGCAGTGATACTCTAAAGCAACATGTATTGAAACAATGTATTCACTGTGCAGCACCCTCTTTTACCTCGAAATAAGTTTTCCCACAAAAGTCACTGTTAAAATCACAAACTTCAAAATTACATTAATAATCTTAATTTTCATTCTTAGGTTCTTATGAAAATGTCAAGTGCACTAGGACCCTTCTTGCCATACTTAATCTTATTCCTGTAAGTAAATGCACTGCTTAAATAGCTATAATTTTATTTTTATTCTGGATTTCATATATATGTCATCTCAGAGTCTGATAACTCTAGACACAGAGTCCGTATACCAGAGCACAATCATTTCCCATTCCAAAGGATACCGTTGGGAGTTTCAGATTATTCATCAACTGCTAGTTCATCTCTGTGAAATACTATGAAATGTGCTACCTGAGAAGACTAATGTGTAATAAAACCTGAAAATCTCCTCCTGTGAGGAGCTAGCCTCAAAGTAACCTCCTGCCAGAGCAGCTCATTTCAACATACCAGAGGTACTGCACTGCAAAAGGCATTTCTGAGTAACTTTATAGAAGGTTTGTGATTCCTTTTCTTTTTTTTAAATTTATATTCAATAAATATTTCTCCAGCTATTTAAAGCATGATAATTGATGATGCAGTTTTCCTACAGCATCACAAATGCAAGCTCAGCCTCTTCAAGAAAAAAAAGATCTGTTAATCCTTAGAAACTCGCAAATAGTTTATTTTCGGCAATTTCAGAGGACAGTGAAAATATGGGACTGTTTTTAAGCAAGTCCTGAATATTTTTGTGACATCAATTCTTGCATTTAAAAGCCAGCTCTACTGACAAAGGATATGAGAATAAACTTCGATATCTATAAAAAATGTAGCACAAAAAAAATGATCTTTCGTAGGTATTTGGGCAAGGTTCTCTAAAGTGTATCACTTCTGGGTATGTACTTAGAATTAATACCACATACGGAAATTTTAAAATGAAGACCAACAAGGGAAAGTGTATTTCCCAGATAAATTCTCAATATAGGCACCAATGAACCACAAGATGCCCCAGTGCAAACATCCATTAAGGGTCAAACAGAAAAAATCTCCCTCATCATCTAATTTCAGTTTTCCCTGCTGGTGTTTAAAGAGCCGTTGTCCTTCATTTCTGCCTGTGGCTATTAATGACTCACAGTTTTCAGACAGTTACTTGGCCACTGAAGATATTTTTAGGTCTTTTACAACTTTTTTTAAATGGCAAAGTAATCCAAGTAGATAAATGAAAGCAGTCAGGTGTCCAGAAGTCATTAGAGCTTCTTATTTAAGAAGATACTTTACCACAGCAAAGAATGTTTAACAAGCACAGCATAACCACAACAAACAGGTTTCAAATTGTGCATCAGCTGAACCACGCCGTGATCAAGAGGAAACAGACAGCTCTGCAGTGCTTCCTAACAAAGCACTAACCAGAAATTCCTCCTAAGCTTAGGAAAATTACTGCTATTTCTTTGATTTTCTCTCCCTCCCCTAACTGGAGGTGACTGGAAAAAGGCATCTTCCACTATGAAAAGCGTTATCAAGTCAGAAGGTGGGAGGTGGGTGCTGCTGCATGTGTTTGTTTTTGTGGGCTTGGCTTGTTTGGTTTTTTAAAACACAAGGGAAGGAATGAGAACGAAAGTAATTTTTGAAGAATACCAATAAATCTACGTGAAACAAACAGATTGAGAATAAATTCTCACCTAAAAGAATCTCATCTGCACATTATCAGACACTGATCCTAAACATATTAAAGCAAATGTGAAATGTTACTCCAGAGGACTCTTATCTGAGTGGGAACATTTCTACAACAGTCAAAGAAATCTAAGTTTTACTTCAAATTGCAGTTACTCTCAGTTGCTAAGATACATCTATCAGAATGTCACATAAATTATCAGGAAAGACATCCTGGAGAATGAGGCTGAGAGAATGAGATGCGGCTTATAATTTGCAAAGAAAGAAAGAAGATAAATTAGTGGAAATGTTTACTACAATTGCAATTTTCATTACATCATGTTTAGCAAACTCCATGTTACCCTCCCCTAGTAGAGAACAATTTATGTCTTCCACCCACACTGAGCATAAACCAGTAAATTTGGGGGAGTGAAGCCTTAAGGAAACAATCAACAGTAAAAGCAAACAAGAGTTACCTCTGCATTATTGTAAAAAGCTGTACTGTTTTTTTCTTGCACATCTTCTCCACGTGCTGTGAAGAAAGTCAAAGGGTAGAAATCTTTGTGTGCTGGCTGCTTTCCACTTGCCATCAATTTGCCTTCATAGAAAAGTTCGGATGTGTAACTGTAACAAGGCAAAACAGGGTAAAATGTGGAGTCTACACATGAGCTCACTGATAAAATATGCAAATCTCCCTGATGAAATATGCAACCACAAAATACTTCATAAAGAAAACAGAACCACTGATTACTATTCAGCATCTTCAAATGATTTCTCTGAACTGATATTTCCCTACTACAGACACAGCAGAAGGCACTAAAAATATGCTTTCCCAACACTTTTTCTACAAAGGCTGTTTTTCCTTCTCATCTAAAGCTCAACAAAGTTATGAACATCATCACTGATGTTTCACTCAGAAGTTCTGCTGGCTGGAAACTGGGCAAAAAAAACACTTGCTGTCTGGCACTGGTTATTCCCCAGGCTGGACAGTGAGCTTGCTCATGTCAGTTAAGAGCTATTGAACTTGGAAGATAAATTTACTACAGATTTCGTGTGCACTGAGCACGACACAGGCCAAGCATTCAGCTGTCAACCAAGCTTTTCTTCTGTGACTTCCACTCCAGGCTGATCTATGTTGCTAGAGACCAGAAACACAACCAGAACAGAGCTCCTCTGCTGGCAGCAGCCATTCCAGCAGCTGGCTGACTGAATAAGAAATGAGGCAACAACTACTTCATGGTGAAAAGTAGGAGGGAACAAGGCAAACTGAATGGAATGAGGCAAAAAGGCAGCAAGGAGAAGCTGCAGGGTGCTGTAAATCCTGTAAGCTATTGCACAGTAGAGATGAACGAAGGCACTGGCTTCCAGTCATTAGTTAATTTTGATGTCATCTAACTTTTCAATGCTCAGCCTCCAACCTTGATGTTCTTTGGATACCACTCAGAGGCTGCAGGAACCTGAGTGCAGCCTGACACGAAGACAACCAAAGCAGGAGATGGTGCAGCTGGTGGGTCTGTTGAGTTCTTCCAGGATTCCAGTTATTGCAGCTTAAGATGGAAATAGCTGCTGATGGAAAAGCCACAGAAACTTGTCTGCTACCAACTCACCATCAAAGCACTGCAGCCCACCCCTGACCTGAACTGGACAACCCTGAAGAACACTGGACTCCTCTGTGGGTTGGGTTGCAGCAGTCACTCCACAGCAGCCAGGGGGCAAAACTAACCATTTCTTCTGCAAATTAACTTTTAGTAATGAGATCTCATTAAACAACAAAACTTTTCTCTATGGGCTGTTTTTTCCAATTACAGCTCCAAAGTCAGGCTGGACTAATGGCGTGTTCTTTCCTCTATTTCTCATGGTGTCTCTACTTCAGTGAGGTAAAGATGATTAATGAGCTCCTCATCTTCCTACACTTCTGTCCTAAGTGTCATGGTCCCATTTGTCAGGGGAAATTCCACATTATACAGAAAAGGAGACTTGAGACGTCTCCTAAAGGGACCACCATGAGAGTGTTCAGCTGATTTCACCTCACACGGCAACACTTCCCAGTGGAACTGGGCACACTGGACTTTCACCAGAGCCAACCAGCCCCTGTGGTGTTTCTGCATCCTCACCTCAGTGCTCAACACAGTGGCTCTTTCTTGGAACTCCCTGTCTGAACTCCAGCTGCTGAAGTGAATTTTCATGATCTTTCTGAGGCAAATGACATGGAAGTGATCTCTAAAGAAAAGCTGAAATGATCCCCTTCCTTTACAGATGCTCTCTCATTTCAAACTCAGAAACTCAAGAAACATGCAAGAAATTTAGCAGCACTCAGCCTATAATTACAAAGTCCATAAAGTGAAGACAGATCAAGCTATGTAAAAAAATATTTTACATTCTCACTTTTGGTTCCCCAGAGCAGTTAAATATTTCTGCTTTTGCTTTGAACACAGTGATAACCTAATTAGCATGACTGGATCTCAACATAATATTCCTCAGTACATATTTGAGCCAGGATTTAAACTTTAGCATTTTTCCTCATGATTGCACTTATTCTTTCCAGCACAGCTCATGGATGAGCTCATTACACTGGCAGCCATTAGTTTATCATAGCATAAAAATGCAAACCCACTGATTAATGTGTCTTGAAAGAAGTAATAAAAGATGTCAACAGTAAAGAAACACGCTCAAAATTTGACCTATTTTTTTCCATTCACAGTTGCATATCCATATGTTCCTTACATTGCCCACAGCTTACCATTCCAAGATAATCCACCCCAGTAAAGCTAAAATTCTGAAATGGTTCAAAGAAGCACAGAGCCTGTATAACAGACTGCACAGTGGTTAAAAATGGAAAGTTGGCTCTTCTTTGGTTTAGTGTGCAAGCAGCCAAAGCATCCCCACCTGAAAGAGGAGTCTGTCCCACAGCTCTGGCAGCTGCTCTAGGAGCCCAAATCACAGCACAGAATTCCTAATTAACCTTGAAACAGCTAAGATTTCATGACAGAAACACCTCAGCTGTGCTTGGCTCTTTTGTTCACTCCCAGCAGTCAGAAGAAGCACATGATACAGTGAAAAAGTTCACACCTACTTGATGATTGCTTCATGGGAGCGATAGTTCTCACACAGCAGGATCCTGCATGGGAATTCTGCAGGGTAGTGCTCGTAGAGCCGGTCGAGCAAGGAAACGTGAAGGTTCCTCTCCCTGGCAAATTCACTGTAGACAAAAGGACTGAGCTGTAATAGACACACACATACAGAGAAAATGTAACTAAATAGGTGGACTCGGAATTTCATGCTCCCAACACATGTATTTTGCATCAAACCAAAAATGAAACCTTCCTTTGACTGTACATTCATAGTTGGAAGACACACACCATGGCTATTCCACAGAAATGCTCCTTTCTACCAGGAAAGTGACAACAGACCAGCATGGTCCTAAAGGAACAGTAAAATATTCAATAACTATGCAAAGAGCCTTTATATCTAAGTTCAACACTCCAAACTGTGTTTAGAATGACTTTACACCATTATTCTGGCAACCACGTTTACAATGAAGTTATTACCACAAATAGTACAGATCAGAAAATAAAGAATTTTTAATACTATTCAAAAAGTTAAATAGAAATGTTGTTGAAAAAACAGAAACCCAGTGACCTATTTTCTGTTACACTAAACTCCTACTGGGCTTGTTTAACAATAAAACCAGCATCTATTACAGTAGGAAAAATAGAACCAAAGATGATGAAAAAGAGATTTTTAAAATACAATTTCAAAGCGTAGAAATAAAGCAAATCTATTTTGTCATTTCGAATTCGTATGATTCAGATTCGGAGTTTCACTTCACCTAAATATTAGTTTCTGAAATTTAAATACTAGACACCTGATGGAGGATCTTCTGGAAGACCCTGAGCTACAGAGCAGCCTCGGACACACAAGCCCAATCAAGACTTCATCCACCCAGCCGGGCTGATGAGATCAAGCCTGAAGTAAGAATTCCAAGCTCTTGAAAAGCACTTTTGAGAGCAATATTTGAAAAGCACTATCCCAACCCTTGGCATTACTAATATCATGACTTGAAATGATCCAGTAGTATTAAATCATAGGTGGCAACACCATTTGAAGTTTGTTACTGTACCAAAGCAAACATCCACTCTACTGCTACTGAGATGTGAAGAGAATTAAAGGCAAATCTATAAAAACAAATAAATCTGGCCTAAATCAATAAAGCAAGTAAAGCTGACTTTTCCAAGCATGCTTTCTTATGCCTACAGGCTGCAAAATGACAGGCATAATCAGTGTTTTAGACTCTCCACACCAAGCAGCTCCCAGGCACTTTGCAGAAACATAAAAGCACTGGCTAGTTTCAGTTTCCCATTCCTCACTTGTTCAATAAAAATTTAAAGTTCTCCAAATCCTAATTCCCCATTTTCTTGAATTCTATTAAAAATCAACAAGGGAATACCAGTCATAAACTCCTGACTGTAATAACTATCCCCATACCTTACTCAAATAACATCCCTGGAATTCTCCTTGGCCTCCCCATCTATTATATGATTTGGTGCAGATAAATAACTTAAACATAAAACCACAAATATTATACATAGGCACTTCATACTCAAAAATTCCATAGCTCTTACCTGCATATGGTCTCCAGCCAAGACAATTCTTGTGTTTTTATTGGCTAATGCTAGAGGCATAATAGTTTCACACTCCATAGCTTGAGCAGCTTCATCTAACAGAATGTGTGTAAAAAACCCTGTAAAACAGAGATGTCAGCACATAAATGAAACCTGAAATATGATAAAACAAACACTGATAACAAAACAAAAACTTGAGCTTAACATTCTGTATTCTGACAGTAACCAAAACTAGAATTAAAAAAAGCGTGGCTTACACAAATTAATTTCTAGCAATGAAAATTTCTTACACAAATTTATTTCTAGCAATGAAAATTACACAAACAATTTTCAAACCCATCAAATGACCAACAGTGGTCACCTGGTTGCCAGTGACATTAGCAGGAGCCCCCAGGTCTGCCTCTTTCTTGTGATACACATGAAATTAAACACGTGTTTTATCTGAGCCCTCCTTACACCAAGAGGAAATGTCTCTTGGCAGACCATCCCTCAAGAGGTTTCTCAAATCTGAAAGTCATTTCACCACCATGAGACTTGAAGAGCTTTGGACAGTGACAATGACAAGGAATTCCTCATGTATTTGAGTCCTATTAACTATTTTAGATACTAAATTTCCCATTAAAATTGCACACATACCTGAGCACTTTGCTGGTTATGGGCTTAAAGGAATGTTGGGGGGGAAAAAAGGAACAGAAGTTGAAGGAAAATTTAAATTCAATCTTACGATAATACTGGACCAAAGGTTTGGTGGGAATCTATGTACTGGAGAACATGCACTTGAAAAAAAACTTGGCCACTGTAGACTTACATTTTATGAAATCTAAATTCAGGAGAGGCATAAAAGTGGTTTCATACATTGATGTCTGTGATATACTAAGGTTTAAATCAAAGTATTAGTGGACTGAGTGTACCATCCAATTAAGATTATATAGATAAAAATGTAGCAATTTTCTTTGGAAAATATGAATTTCATACAGCTGCACACGCATTGCTATGGCATGACTGTACACAGCTCGCTGCCAAACAAAGCAGCTATTTCTATCTAAAGACCCAAAAATATTTACCATAAATTCCATATTAGTTTTCTCTGTTGCAACAAATGCTAAAATGTAGCCATATAAAACCAACCCTAACAACTTATGTAAAGAAATTCCATGTTTTCCAAAAAGCAGATGGATTTAATTTGGAGATCAGGAAAATAATAAACCCTAAGCAGCCTCTGCCCCAAAAAATCAGTCTAATACATTTCAGTTTAGAAAACAACCCTAAATGTATCGTGTTAACAAAGACAGGGCTTGTATGTGTGGGAGTTGTTTGCAAAGCTAAACAATTCACAAAACAAGGGAAAAAGGCTCTCTGTTATTTATGCTTACATGCTCCACTGAGTAATGACCTTAATGAGCATAATATTCAAAGTCAGAATCTCAAACAGAATTTTCTCTCTTGGATCTCAGAAACACCAGAGCATAGATAGTACTGCTTCTTTATTTAATTTTTTTAAAGAAGGGAAAAAGAGAATAAGTAAAAGGTTAATTAGAATGCCAGCAGTTTACAGCTTTGTAATAAACATTTATTCATAAAAAAACAAAAGAGCATTTTAAGATTATCATTGTTTACTTTATTTTTTAACAGTTCCAAGAATTGGGTAAGGAACCAACACTGGTAAGAGGAAGACATTTCACAAGCATGGATACTTCTTGTCTAGAAATTATCTTACCTGGTTCAAGATCCAGCTGACATAGATACTGTGATGTATTTAAAGTAACAACTACTACTCGTTGCTTAAGAATGTCTTCTTTCTGTGGCATCTGAAAGGTGGAATGTGTGCTTGAAATCAAACAGTACTGATGCACAACTGGGTGAACAGTCTTTACCCAGCGATTTCGGAAATATACCCTGGGAAAGAAAAAGGGGCTTATTTGCTATGAGGTTTGGATACAGCAACAGCCTAATATTTCAAATATTTCAAATACTAATATTCTGTTTTCTGGTAAATAAACATCATCCTCAAGGAGCAAACATTGCAGCTATGCAGAATTACATGCTAAGATGTCTTGGATTCACCTTCCATTATTGCAGTGCAGTATTACATACACGGACACTTAGTAGGGATTAATTCACATATAGAAATCTCTAAATTCTTCATTTATGTTCTGTGACCCTCATATCAATGCCTATTTCATTTTAAACTTACAATAAACTCATTTTAAAGAAATATTTCCTGACCTGAAATGGAACTATAGCCCAGAGTATGGAACTGACAGTGGCCTGCACATCTCACCCACTGCAGCTGATATATGAAATATATCCAAATCCTGTTGTTCCCTTCACACATCCTGTGTGTTGTCTGAATTCTAAGAACCAAACATGAGGTGTATTCATCTTTTTATCATACAGGGACATAACTTGATATACTGGATAAAAGAATGAGAGAACAGTGCCAGAAGTTTGGCTGGAGTCTAAAACATCAGGACATTGACGGGGCTTCGAGCACCCTTCCATGATACACAAGGTCAATTTAATCACCATCCCACGGGATCAGTGATGAATTTTTCTCAGGAAGGGATGACATGTTACAGCCAGTGTAGCTAAATGGAAGAGAAACACAGAAGACACAAAGGCTGTGCCTCAGAAAACAGAGTACAAGGAACTCCACAGGGCGGAACAGAACAACTCCCAAACACATCCAAAGGAGCTGGAGAAAGGTGCCCTGTGACACCTCCATCAAGTGTTCCTCAACACTATAATGTCTATCCAGAACTACAGATCTGAAGTAGAACCTTTAAACTACAAGTAATTACTTTACAGATATGTACATTTGGAATTAAAGTTTTTCAAATTTATTTCCAAAGCAAATTAAGATGAAATTAATTTCAGTTCTAAATATGGTTCTAAATATGGTCTAATATTTAATGCTGTTTGATTTATCTATTCATCATTTTATTTCTCGTGCACCCATGGTTCAAATCCCAAGTCATTAATAAAGTGTTTAGAAAAGTGTAATTATGCACCTAACTGCAAAACATGATTGCAACTGGCTGGACTCTGGATATCACATGTCCACCCACGTCTGAAAATTACAGCTGAGCTCCACATAATGTGAGAGAAACGAGTACTAGGATTAGAATAAATTTGGTTTGTAAATATATAATGTCCATTTTGGACAAAATGAAATGCAAAGGCACTTCAGTATCCTGAATGACTTTTCATTTGACAACATAACCAACCCAAATCCCCACTCGGAGACCAAAGGTAACTCCAGGTAAAACTGGGTTCAGTGCAGGAGCAACCCCCACACTCCTGAGTCATCCTCAGAACAAGAGGCTTCTATTGTTACCCCCATATGTTTATCTGTTATCAGCTATCAAGTGGATGAGCTTTATTTGATAAACTGTTATTACACCAAGCCACGGCCCAACAGCTACAAGGTAGTGGGAGTGAGATAACCCTGCTCCACTTATCCCAGATCATTTATCCTCAGCTTTTGTGTGCACCCCTTTCCCAGCCTTAACTGAGGTAATACTCACCCATCACCTCACAGGAGTACTGTGAGCATTACTGAGTTTATTGGGAGTTTATGTTTGTAAAGCACTTTGAGATTCTTGGATGAAAGGTGCTATTGAAATGCAAAATATTATGGTTATTAGACGTTATTATACCTTGCACTGTCTTTTATTACAAAAATTCAACTGTAGGTGACTCACAGATTGGCTGACAGCATTTCAAACTGCATTGCTGCTTACCCATTAATTTCTTTTATTTTGATGTGAGATCAAAAAGGTATCCTAGAGCTATTATTCACCACTGGCATAAAAACACCTGACAGATGTGACTACTTCGAAAATGTCGTGATAGAAGTTAAGCCTCACTGAACAAGGACTTACTTTCTCAGGTGCAACTCAGGTTAATAAAATCACCTATGATTTCATTATTAGGTGTTTTTTCCTCAAAGTTGGAAGAACCAAGTACAAAAAATGGGGTTTACCAGCTTGGCAGACATCATAACATTTCACCCTTTAATATGCCCTTAACTTCTGATTAAACAAAAGACTAAACTTCTAAAATGTTTGGTCTTAAACCTGCATGAGCAGAGTCCCTTAACTCCAGCAGAGTCAAGTAGTTACTAATCAAAACACTCATTAGTATCTTCAACACATTTTACCATTATTTGGGTACAAAGTGGGCAAAAGCTGCAGCCACAGCTCACAGGAGAGATTTTCTCCCATCACGTGCCTCACACCAGACTTTGATTCTGGAGAAATGAAAACCTTGCAGGGTAAGGTTTACCCAAACCACAGGCAGGGAAATTACTGCCTGTAAATACAGGAAAATAATACAGGTAAATATACAGAGCATTGCCTCAAAACAGAAATCCCAGAAGATTATAGATTAGGGACTGAATCTTCTGCAAACAAAGGCACTGAATACATCCACTGTACTCAATGCTTGGTTAACATGCATGGAATTGCATTTCCTGTGGAAATTCAGCTCACCTTTATTTCTGTGTGTGGCATCTGGAAAGCCACAACACAAGCCTTAATTTCTGTGCATCTCCAGCCAGTGAGCCAAAGAATGCAACGAGCTGTCAGCTGATCTGCCTGTGTTTCCATCACCTTCCCAGCCATGACATCAAAAAAGAAATTTCCCCCAACTATTTCAACCAAGTGTCAGTCAAATCGAGTAGTTCCAGGCTGGGATTGCTTCTAGCCACTTAAAATACACTTGTAAAATTTCATAAAGGGGGAGTCTGGAGTCACAACCTCTCAGGGAGGGTAAAAAGAGTTTCATTTGCATTCCTGTCCTTCAACAGCAAGTTCTTTTTGTGACTCCTTACAACAGAGTGGGGACTAAACTTCAGTTCTTCCAAACTTCTTTTCCCTGTAGTGAACTGGCAAACACTGACTCCTCCCAGTTCTCCACAGAAGGGGCAGGACTCTCCCCTTCAGGCTGTGCTCCAAAAAACCGTTCGTGGAGAAATCCCAGCTCCTCAGCTTCTGTGCTGTCACTTCTCACCTGAAATCCCTCAAGTAGAAAGAGCACAGAAACTCAGAGGGAAAGGAATCTAGCAGGCTAATTTCTCTGTTAAGAGACCATTAAAAAAAAGAAATCTAACTAGTCCCAAGAACCCTAAAAAATCTTTAAAAGCACCTGATTTCCCTCTTCCATTTCTTTAGATCCATCTCCAAAGAGAGGCTCACTCTCACAAGGAAGTATGTTTCTTGGGATGCAGAAAACATGTGAAGAACCTGTCTTACAACTTGAAAGTTCTCTTTTTTAATCCCTTTTCCTTTAAGGATGGTAAGATGGAAACTAGAGTTTCAAGAAAAAATTGGCAAAAGAGTAATTTATTTTACAAACTAATGTTTGGTAAGATAAATTAATTCCATTTGCAGTACAAGAACTCATTTGGAAAAAAGGGAAATGGTCTTGTAAAAACTGCTGGGGGTTTTTGGTCTGGGTTGCTGTTTGCTTTCTTTTTAAATTCAACTCTGGCTCCTATGGATTATTTTTTATAACTTGGATAATTCTTAGCTAGCAGCAACATACTGAAGCTACCTGGTTCCAGGATATATGCAGGACTTACACAAGTATGTTATGATCAAAGTACTAAAAAAATGAACTGAAGGGGCTTCAGTGAGATATTTCCAACAGGATCAACTTATTTTTTGACACTGCTGAACTGGCAGTCAGCAAGAACACGCTTAGGAATAAATAAAAATACTCAATATATAGATAAGGCTGTATCAACCTCTTTCCTTTTCCCTTAGTATTACATAAAAAACCAGTGTGTGGAAACAACTAAATCTGAAATATGCAAGTAAAATAATACTAAATTAATATTAAAATAATACCTCAACCACTGCCCAGAAACATACAGAAGAATTGCTGCTATCTGCTTCCTGGAGTTTTTAGGAGAGGGTGATAATCTGAATTCTGCTGCTACAGTGCTCTCCTGCCTCAGCACCCACCTCCAGAAGGTTCTAGCAGCTGATGGAGACAGGCACATCCACGGAGAAAAAGAAGATACAAATTAGGAGCCAATTACTCCCTCTTACAGCTCTGACTCACCATCTAAAGGTGCCTGGCTGCTCCTGCACACTAAAAATCAAGTGTCTCACCATCAAACAGAAGCACTTAATCGAGGCTCTCTCCTCCCAGCTGTAGCTTGGGTTTGGGTTTCATTCCCTCAGAAACATTTCTGCATTCATTTACATAAGTATATGAAATTGTTTCAGTGTCAAGTTTCCCCAGTAAAAGACAGGTTTCGGAGTGTGTCCCTAATACAGTTGACTCATCTAATCAAACCCAGGGGCACAGCTTTTTTCTGGGTAATAATTTGTTTATGGGCATCAGGACTAGGAGAATTTGGCCTTCAGGCGTAACTGGTATTTCATTTAGGTGCAGAACTTAGATTTAACATGAATACTCAGTGTTCATTCTGACTTTGCATTTTCCAAAGGGCATAGAAAGTTATTATATTAAGAAAAAAATACGAATTTATAACATGATATTTAAACAAAAAAACCCCACAAACTCTACTTCTCAAACTTTTATGTCACATCACTGACAGGATAATTTATTTAGTGTACATCTTACCCACAGAAATATCTACACCGTTCTCAGTACAAAACGTTAAAAAATTTAGCTTCCTTCTTTAAAAACAACATCAATATTATAAAATATTACGTTGCTCCCCACTAAGCCAACCCATCACTTGTAGAGTAAATAAGGGATAAAATCTACAGCAAAGTGTTCAGTTATTTAGAAACACAGCAAACTCTGCAAGCAGCACATCTACCTTGAATAATTAACTGCTTCCACTCCACTTGATGTTTCCTCTAAAATACTACAAGACGCTCAGATCACCCCGTTTAATCTAACAGTAACGATTTTAATTTGAAAATACACCTTTACTACAGTCAAGAAGGGAGGTACATCCATAATTAATTTTGAGCTGGGAGTCCCACACGACTCCAGTTCTGATTCAGAAAAATTGACCTTTAACTCCTGCCAGAGCAGCTTACATGCACTTAGTGCTCAAACAACAATTACATGTCTGATTTTTTATTTTAACCACACATACTTGTGAATCCATTAATATATATATATATATCCAACTCCAGAGGTGCCTCCATTTTTTTAAACTTCAGGTTTTTATAGGTGTCCTGCCTATTTGAACAGCATCAGACAATCTACAGCAGCACTTCCTGAAGACTTCATAACAAACACTAAAACAATTAAACTTAAATTCAAACACTCAGTGACTTTTAAATTGTTCAGTGACTTTTCAATTATGTGCTATGATTTTCTTGGCAAATACGCATATAAATTTTAACCATAAGAAAAATACCACTTTTAATGTTTTTCGTATTTGTGAGACTGGACTACACAGTTGAAAACAAGATAGCAAAAGCCTGGCAACAATAAAACTGTTTTTAACTCCCTGCACTGTTAAATCACACTTCAATATTCCCAGAAGTGTCAATTACACACATTTTTTTCCCTTCAGAAAATTAAGACTCCATAATGTTTTTTATCCCAAAGTGCTTTACAAATCACCCTAAGACAATCTGTGTGAAAACACAACCAGATCAAAGGGATCTTTTCAAAAATACGCTGCCTTCTCTCCCTTGGCCTGATCCTCAGTGTCTGTAAAATGTCACATGGCAACTAAAGTCAACAGACCTAAGAGAATTTACACCTGTTGCAAATGTAGCTCTTTCACATAACTTCACTGGCTTTACTGACACTGCAGAAAATATAAGTCGAGGATGGCTTTCAATAGATAGCAAGTAAACACAGAGTCATTTTCTTAGTAATATTATAAATTCACCCACTGGCATTCAGAAAATGATGCCCATAATTTAAAATATACATATATACCAAGTTAGCAGTATAAAGCATACATTGTGATTACTGGGCAAAATGTTCCCAGGAGCAGATTTATGCCCATAAATAAACCCTCCTTAACTATTTCCATGCAAGTTTATCCTCCTTGCTCTTAAGATTCCACTTGGTTTTCTTTTCCTTAACTAATTTCTCCGAAACACCCATGGTAAGTACATGTCAACACATATACAATCACTTCAACCTGACTTTTCAGAAGAGGCCAAACTACTTTCACATGATTCTCTAAATAAGTAGCTCCTATGACATCAAAATATTTCTCCAAGAAGCCAGGTGAGGAGCCCCACTTTCCAAATTAGCCTTGTAAATGCAAGTCAAAATTTTCAGAAATTAAAATACAATTAAAGTTCATTTTATTTTATCATAGTAGCTTTTAGAGGAGCATATCAAAAGCTTGCTCATTAGGAAAGACACATTTATCAACAGAATAATAAAAGCTTAAAAAAGGATGTCTTTATTTTTATTTACCAAATGACCCAAAATGATGTTACAATATTTCACATTCCTTTTAGTCTGTTTTTAAAAGCACTGCTGGTAATGCCAATATGCTTTTATGTTTTAGAAGTTGTTTAACCTTTTTTTATAGACACCTTTTCTTAAGAATAGTATTTTATAGATACATAATAAGCCTTAAAAAAATACCTGAGAGGTCTTGCCTGGGGATTGCCTGCTTCTACATATGGATGTAAATAATCCTTTATGTAGAGATCAGCAGCACTATTAGAATGGGTGCAAATGAGAATCCTGCTGGAATAAATGGATGCAAATAAAAAAGCAATGAAGAAACAGAAAACAATTCAAAGCAGTAGAATACAAAAAAAATGAAACAGTGGCCATCTTCCTGCACATTCCTCTTCAGGAAACTACTCACTGACCTACTGCTCTTCCCATGATCCAGCCCTCAACTCAAACCCCTCAGTTATCAGCTATCAAACAGTTTTTCAACAATCATTTTATAATTATTAATCTAGACTTCATTTTAAAGAACAGCTTTTGTCATCTACCATGCTGCAAAACTCCCCACGCCGAGCAAATCACAGCCATTCTACTTAACTTCCATTTTAATTAGTTCTGTTCTAAATGGCAAATACAGGCTAAGATTATAAAATCACTTTATCACCCCAAACGATGACGGGTGGCTTGGGTTCGTTTGTTTCTAAGATGGGTGGGAATTCTGTATTTCTACCTTCGACTTGAATTTAAGCAAAAAATCCTATTCTCTCTGCTAGTGGGGTCCTGCTCTGTGCTCAGTGCCCCCTCTCACCTGGTGTCCTGCTGTTGGAGGATGTGCTTGACTGCCTGAGCCAGAGTGAAGGTTTTTCCTGTCCCATAGGGACCGATGATAAGAACAGGAGGCAGTTGTATGGAGAGTGGGGTGGTGATAGCCAGAACAGCCTCTTTCTGCTTCGCGTTGAGCCGAGGGTCCAACTGCTCATCCCATTGTCTGTGCAAAAGGAGGCCACAGAGGTTAAAAACAGAAGCTCTCACAATCCACCGTCAGGCAGAAATTCAATGAGGGAAGATTTCCAAAGCGTTAAAGAAATTAAAGAGCCTTTACAGAGCTGCTGTATGGATCGTGTCACTGAGGCACGTGAAACAGATCAACAAATCTAGCACCAATCACATGCTTTAGTCATAAAAATGTGGTATTTGCAATAAATCAGTTGGGTTTCTTTTTTCAACCTATTCTCAATTTACATCATCCCACCTAACAATAATTAACCTGCAGAGCACACATCGTAGAAGAGGGACATACTGTGCCATCCCCTGATAACAAAAGCAAGTAAACATACAATGATTTTCTACTATTATCACACAAAATATTAGTTACATTAGTTATGTTTCTTCCTTGCAGCATTTACATTGTCAGCTTTAAAAGTCAACAGCTACACAACCCCAGGGCTTGGGTAAAAGTTATCTACAATCAAATTAAAAAACTATTGGCTACCAATTAACCACAAACTTCTCTTTCTTTTTTTTTTTAAGATGATCAGGGCACCTACCTCTAATTGGAAAGCATTCTAAAATAAAGGATTTTTGTTGTAAGCAGCTAGTGATGCTGGGATTGGGAAGAAGGTGCTTTCAGAAAATTCCAATGAGCGTAAGAGGTTAAAGATTTCTAGACAGAGTTTTTAGTATTCCCACCGACAGATTTAAAAGTAGACATGCATAGTAAAAAACACCTGTCACTGCTGCACATATGGCCATACTTTAGTAATGTGATCTGCTCTGGTACGAGCACCACACTTCTTACAGACTGGGAAAGTTTCTGTTCAGCAGTAGTTAGCAACAGGGAGCAAGATCAAGAGGGAATAGACTGAATTCCTAACTTCTAAGATGCCTGTGAGCAACAAGCTGGCAAGAGACTAAGAAACAGTGGAAAGGAACAGGGACATAAAACAACTAGAAGAAAAACAGGGAAGACAGTTTGCAGTTAGTTTGATTCTTAAGGAAGGACAAATCAAGCCACCAGATGGAAGTGACTTCAAACTGAACTACCACCATTATGTACATTATTTATGCATACAAAAAATACAAAACATTATACTAACGTATCAAGTACAACTGATATGTACATAGAAGATTTCTTTCTATCCTATTTGACTTGACTACACCTCCTTTTTATTGAAATCACTGGTTACTTCAAAACTATTCTTAAACACCAATTCCTTGTAAGAGTCACTCAAAACCTAATTAAGCCAGTGAACAGATTGCCGCTGACCTCCATTAGCTCTGTAGTGTAACTAAACAGAAGCTATTCCCTTCTTCCTCTCAGTACTGTCAAAGCTCTGATGCACACAGTGATCATCCCACCCAGAACACTGATCCCACTCTTTCATTGGATCTGTTCTTACACTTCCAGAGACAAACTACAATTTTTCCAGTATTTTGTGTCTTACAGTATCTCACAGTCTCAGCTTCCTGACAGATCACTGTCCTTTTAATCCCTGGGTTATCTCCTGATTTGTCCTGCATCACAATCACACTCCCAGTTCTCACCTTCAAGACCCCACACGACTCCTCCCAGGCTGTACAGACTATCAGTTCCACATTCCTCTCATTTCCCTGGTCTCCAAGCACAGAAACCTCAAGCCTCTTTTATCAAGAGCAGGAATACTGACCATATTCCCTGAGCCACACAGCCTCACATTTCTCTTCCCTAAGCTTCTTCTTCCAGACAAACTATTTTCACTGCATCACTGCATCAGCCTTATGTTTCTTCAGAAGTATTTATATGACATAGAGGTTTATAATTTCATAAAGGAAACCGTGAGACATGTATAGAAAGAATCTCTGGGCTGTTTGCAAGTACAGGGCTGATCCTTCAAGAATCATTCCCTCACCTTCCATAACCACACCCTCTGGGATATGCCCAAATCTGGGCTCACTGCAGCTCAAGAAGTACTGATGGGTCAGCCCTTATAACAGGACTCTGCACACTTGGGATCCTGCACAGCAAACTCTTGGAACTGGCACTTCCATTCCAATAAAGTATCACGTTTTCAGAGGAGGATGGCAGCACAGTAATTAACAGCAGCAGGTTTGTTTTCTGCAGCCACAAGTAGAACTGTGATGCCTCCAAACCCTCGGCTCAGCCCCAGGGAGAACCACTCAGCAGCTTCTGGCCCTGGGAGGATCATTCCTCTTGTTTTACTTAGCACAGCTCCACTCCCTCCTCTGAACCCCTCACCATTAATGAGGAGCACGGCTTGTTTCCCGTTCGAGGACAGATTTCAGCCATCTGCTCTGAGAAATTCAGTGCTGCATCACCACCCAATCTTTGATATTAAAGTGTCTGTGTACCTGTTGGGACTCCAGGGTATGGTGGGAGTCATGCTGACATCTGGAAACAAAATGCTGTTGTCCTTAATCCTGTCCAAGGCATAATGCATTTCACAGAGGGGTAAGCGGTTCAACTGGAACTGAAGCTCAACCTGCAGAACAAACGAATGAATAAATGGAGAGGTGAACAAAAAGGATTCATTTAGAAAACGCTCATTAGACTTTGCTGTACATGATACATTTTTATCTTCCTGCAGACCACTGGCTCTCAAAAGAAAACAGTGAACAGCATTCAATCCAAAGATCTGTGATAAAATTAACTTGCAATTTTTTTTTTTTGTTTGGATCAAAGATAAATAGAGCATTTTCTCTAATTTAATTTTGTTGTTTGACTTTTTAGATTAGATTCCACTGTACTTTCAGAAAAAAATTAAAGGAAAAGCATTCTTGGAATTGTTTTTTTTTAATACAAAAAACACTCCTGGAAGATATTATTGTCCTAAAACATTATTTTTACAAATACAAGCTTCTCATCTCTTATTTTAAGAACAACCTCAAAAAAATGTCAGGCCAGAAATTTTACCAAATCAACAGACAATATAAATCAGATGTGTGACCAGCAAAGAGAAACCCAAACACTATTTCCAGTCAAACACTCAGAAATAGCATAACTTGTCATTTTTGTTCAATTATTAGGACTCTCCAAAAGTTCGTTTCTAACAATTAGCTGCTTACCAATACCTTCTTGGTTTTCAGGTGTTTCAAGGCTAGTAAATAAAAGATATTGCCAACACAAATTCTGGTACAAAGCCAGAAACATCACGCAGAACACTTAACATCCCTGATTCAATTCAGAACGGAACAATGCATAGTGAAAGTAGTTGACACATACACACACTGAAAGGGTAAAGAGAAAAATACATTCTAAATTTGAACAAGGGATAAAAGCAGCTCCTGGGGAAATTATTCATTAAAACAACTCACTCAGATTATCATTTATGCATATTTAAATTTGCAATTATTAATCTCTCCAGAAACAAATGAATCTGATCAGAGCATTATGCTGAAGAACTCCACATTCACAACACAGAAGCCTTTAGACAAAATTTGACACAGATCTGCACTAATAAAAACCCGCATAAAAAAACCACCAAAACCTGCTGAAGAATTTAAGTGACTAATACACATTTTTAGGTTTTTTCCAAAGAACTGCTGTCACTATATATTTATGTAATTACTGTGCTACAAATCTAATAAGCATTTTTGATTGAACAGGAGTGAATCAGTCCCTTTCTGAGATTTACAAAGAGTGTGTTACATGCTACAAACAGCAGCCACACTACTGCAACCTGTCTGGAAAAGCACCCCTCGTTTACCTGGAAATACCAATTATTTTACAATTTGTATGGCCATCTGTATTGGGAGATTTCACAACCACCTTACAGAAGCTGGTTCTGTCCTACCAATTAGGAGACGAGAAGAACAGAACCAGAGCAAAGTTGAGCTGAATCTGGTCCATCAGCATCATCCCAACTGAGGGTCCAGCCCCCATGGCCTCCCAGAGAAAAGCCATGGAGGTGTCAGCTGGTCTCAAATCTAATAATTTTCTCCTCTAGCACTGACTGATTCACTGTTAGTCGGCTCCTTCTTAATCACACTTTAATCTCATGGTAATTAGTGCTACCAACTAGAAAGTTCAACAAATTGACAGCAACACTAGAATATATATATATTTTTTTTTTTTCAACATACATAAAAACCTTTAAAAGTCCTTGTCAGTTACAAAAGAAGGACGGAAAAAAGAAAGGAAGGAAGGAAGGAAAAGAAAAGTGATCACTTCTCTTTCAAAGCCATATAAACTTCTCTCAGGAACCTTCTCCTACGGAGGAGAATTCCTCATATAGAGGAATAATTTATCCTTCTAGATTTAACTATTTGTTGTACTTGACACTCCTTCATCTGCCCACAAAGCCACTTTCTACCACAGCCATCACACTGGTGCAATCAGTAATGTTTACTACTTGCAGACCATCTGCTTCAAAAGGCTTTGTAAAGTAGCATTTTCTTTTTACTACTCTTATTTCAGTATTACAGTGTTCATATCATTATGTAGCATGTAAAATCAACACCAGCTTTGCTGTAAATAAACAATGTTTGCTTGTCTCCCTGCAGAGTGTAGCCATTAACTTTCCATCTCTGGCAGATATAAAGACATTAAATATTCATCTTGACTATCACATTTTACAGCAAGATGTACAATCGTAAGTCTGAAGATAAGGGCAGCAACAAATCTGATAATGTTAAGCAGGGAGCTCACCAAGGTGTTTGCAACTGCTAGGAAAACTTTTTTAAAATAGGACCCATAAACATTCAAGAATTCTTTTTCCCCACGTGCAGTTTGTGCCCCCAGCCCCTCAGCCCAGCTCCAGCACTTGTCAGGAGTGGCAGCACAGCTCATCCTGCCCAAGGGGCACCTTCAGCTCCTTCCCAAGCTCTGTCCTACCCATCCCTACTCTTGGCTGATTGGTCCCCCAAGCACATCCTGCAGATGTTGGGAAAGGCTGCCACTCAAATGACAACGGTCCTAAACTTGTGGTTTGATCTGTCCGGGGAAAATAGCTTTGCCCAGAAGACCCAAGGCTGACAAAAGACCACACAACGTAACGAGGGTAATTTAAATGCAGGAAAACTCTGATGCTCATCTGGGTGACACTTTTAACAGCCCCTTCTGGGAGTCCAAGCAAGGTGCCTGGCATTAAATACCTCCTATTATCTACCTGCATTCACCACTTTCTTAACAGCTTGTGATTTGTTTTGCTTTTAATGCTGCTTGGATGGAATCAAATAGTTCTATTTGCTGTTTCAGAGTACTGAATGAGGCCATCTGGGAAGGAGAGGCATGTAACCTGCTTTAATATACATTCCTCAATCAGAAAACAGTGGGAAAGGAAGTTAATCCATTGCCAGGTTCACAGAGCAGGACACAAAACAGAGGAACCACTCCAAAAATAAAAGAGTGGCAGCAGCCACGATGCTTTAAAGTTCACTCCATCTTTATGAATGGTTTACATGATAAAAGTAGAATTGTGTATTTATTATAGTTAAGCCAGAACAGCAGGTAAACAAGGCACCACCAAGTTTCTGTGAGTAATTATAAGAGAAAAAGGAAAGAAACCACCCAACTTATCCAAAATCCACAGAAAACAAAGCAGTTATCAGTGTCTGAGAACCACATAGGGAATATCAACTCTACCGAAGAGAGCAGCAAAATCTCCAGCACCTTTAACAGAAACTCCAGACATCCCAATTACAACCTCCTCAGTTCTAACCTGAGGATCGCTTTCCAAAATTTCAATTAATACTTCATCATAAAAAAATTCCTCACAATTAAAATTCATTCAAATATAGGTAATGCTTTAAGAATCTGACCACCAGTTCAGTGGTACATGTATGAAGTACTAAATGATTTTGCAAACAACTTTAGGACCCAATTTCTAATGCAGAATAGATCTGCTGCCTCAAGCCAAGATTTATAAGACACTCAAGGAAAAATTAGCCAGTTCCTGAAGCCCAAGCTCATTTGGCATTCCAGTCAAGTTTCCAATAGAATCAATTAGTAAGTTTAATTATCATTTTAAGAAAACAAACACAAAACCAAGAGCTCAGAACAACATAAGTCTTCCCAGACCAATTATCCATGTTAAATTAAGACATTATAATTCTTGCATATGTTTTCCCCGAACAAAACAAACGGGAGGAGATAAACCTTTGGTGAAAATGCAGTCATTGCAGGCAACTCCAGTGACCTTAATCTGAGGTTATTTCTGTTTGGTAAGATCAATTCTGGAGCCAAAGCAAACACAAGGCAAAGAGTTCTGACACCACAACCACCTCCACCCAGACCTACCTGCATTTCACAATCTGCCCGGAGATTCAGCTCCTCACAGCATTCCCTGGATACCCTCAAGAAGATGTAATCCTTTGTCTTCTCCTCGATAGCTGCTTCATAAACCTTCTCTTTGGTTCCTTGGGTCTGTGCTGACTTTTCTTTAGTGACAGGCAATAAATAAACAGCATTGACTTTGGTCATCACCAGCCGTCCAGCCAAAGTGTCTTCGGAAAGCGTCTCGGTGAGCTTAAAGCGGCCAAAAAGTTGTCCATTTTGGGCATATTTTGCACCTCCAGAAACACCAGTGAGCATGAAGCTTGCTACAATCTGCAACTGCACTTTTATGTTGAACCTAAGCGAGAAAGCATCGAGTCAGTGCACAGAAATGCTCTCAGATTCTGAAATTTCAGGCGTTCAGAGGGAAGATTCACTTCCTTCGTTAATTTTTAAGTATAAACAAGTACGGTCAAATTGGCCCTTTGTAAGTATGCAGCTGTCAAATATCTACACTTTTTCCTTTTGACTGTAGCCTATGAAGTACGTATTTAAAAGAATCGACATCTCTGAAGTTTAAAAAAGAACCCTCACAAGAGAGAAACAAATACTAGGTACCAAAAAAATCTTAGAGTGAATGAATCGCATGTCCCAAAGCCGTAAAAATTTCTATTTAAATAGTCTGTAATCTAATGTTAGGTATGCAAGGAGAGACAGGCAGGCAAAGAACAGAGTAAGATTCCTATTTATCCCATCTGTCTCTTCCACGCTGCACACCAAAGAGGGTAATCTCCACCTTAAAAGGTAAATGGTATTATACCTATAATTCAGAGGGACTGATTAAAATGTGTTGAAACAAATCAGACTGTAGGCATTAAAATGATGTAATTTTATTTGAAATGAGGGAATGGCATCACAGGCTCAGCCCTATAAACCATTTATCCACAGAATTTCTATCAGCAGCAACTTCCTCCTGTAATCAGAGATGTAACAAATTCATCCTTTGCTGTTATCATTTTTTATCATTATCACACGGACAACACATTAAAGTGACTTATTAGCACACTTTATTGACCTCTCACCAATACAAAGTAATCTTTTCCTAGTGTGTTGGGGTTTTTTAAACAGATTGCTTCAACCTGATTTTAAAAAGAACAAAGGAGGAAAAAAAGTCTGACACAGTAAGAATATTCAGTTCTTTTCTCATCAGCAACTTTTTCCTAAATTTGCAACAAAGTACAGAAAAAAAGGAAAACCCATTCACAAATGAAATAAAACCTCTTGGAAAAATACCTTATTTTCTTATAATACTTTTCATACTCATACTGGTTTTATTTGATCTGTTCTTCTTATCATTTCTATTTTAACCTAATAAACTGGTAATTGATCATTTAAGCCCTGCAGTATCAATAATCATAAGCCTCTAACAATAAAATCCAACCGTTTGGCTTGCTTGGTAACTAAACATCTACCAAACCAATCAAATGTATTTTTTCAGATCTGGCAGATCACGAATCTTGCACAAAAACTGCAAGTTTGCCCCCATGTGGTAACAGCTGCTTCTTTACAGAACATGGGCATTGTCAGATCCGAATTTCCCAGTCCTCGACTCTCCAAAGGCAAGGGAAGTTTTCTTGCCTAACAAGGATCTGTTTGGTTCATCACTGACTACAAATGTTACTGCACAAGCTACAAGTGAAAGCATTCACCCAATCCTTCCCATTTCCACACGTCCCAGTAAAAAACCCACAACAAAAAGCAAGTTTTCTCCAATTCAAATGCTGCACTATTCCATAGGAGCTATCAGCAAGTCAGCAACATCTGAAATATCTCATATCTCCTTGCTAAAATACTATACAAAAAAATTAAACTGAGTAGCAAGGGCTGGGAATTCTTACTGAGATACAATCATTTGCTATTGTGAATTTATTTTGTTGAAACTTCTCTGAAGTTGATCCCTATGCTGCTGAATATGTATCAGCTCAAATTCAGATTTATAAAAACGTGCTGCAAAACAGTTTTATTGCATTTCTGAGACAAGGCACAGGTTAGTGTTTTCATAAGTGACTGAACTGCATCTGCTGCACTAAAGGGAATCTCGAGTTTAGATTACCAAGCAATTTCCATTGAGCAAGCTGACACCTTCTGGCAAACTACAAAACTACAGAATCCTCTCAGGACTTAATTTTCAAAAATCAGAAGTTGCTTCTTTCATCCATTTCTCACCCTCGCTTTGCAGGGTTAGACAAAAGAAGGTTTTCAGTCAGGCTTATAAAAAACAAACAAAACTTTTTACTTCCTCCTAGGCACTGCAAATGCCAGCCTACCTGCAGTGTTGGTGAAGCAGCTACAAGAAAACCTGTTGTTCATATTTAAAACCACAGAATAATTACAAAGAATGACTTCGTAAATCATTAATCATCCAGTACCAATGCAAACAATAAATTCCCCAAAGGCAAATAAACCCATCCTGGCCAAAGCCCCAGGTGCCACTTTGCAAAAGCACATTCAGCACATTTGGTCTGACACTGACACCTGCGGGGATGGGGGTGTGCAGTGGGACACCTGCCTGGGGAGTGATCAATGGAACACACAGTAATGACAAAAGCAAATTTATTTTCCATCAGAGCCAGTATTTGACGTGTTCACAGCCTTGAGGATAAATCTGCTCTGTAATTCTGGGAGCACGGAAGGAGCTGTCTGTCACCTCACACACTTCAATGTTCATACAAGAAAATGTTCTAGTCACTCTAACAAGTATATATTGCTTTTCTCTTCAGTATGCAAGAGAGAAAGGAAGAGTTTTAAAACCATGAACAGATATTAACACTCTCCAAAACCAAACTACTATTGAGATTGGAACATTGCTTTGCTTTTCCTCAAAAACAGTGTGTTTGCACTTGGAAATTCAATAGCAGTGATTCCCTTATTACTTTATTTTGTGATACTCATGGGGAGCAACTTGTATAAATGCCTCTTGAAATATTATAATAAACACAATTTAAAAGTAAGGTTCTCTGAGAACTCCCTTATAACTGAATTCAAGACATTTAAGAGCCACTGCAGCTTTCACCCAATACTGTCCAGCTCCACTCAGGTGATCCCACATGAAGTCTGAAACAGCACTTTCCTAGAAAGTGGGAAATCATCAACATTCGAAAAAACCAAGGATCCCCTTCAGTCTGAACTGCAGACACTCGTGTTACTCCAGTGTTGTCAGAAGAGACCACGCTGACAATCCTACTCCTTTTACAATGTACATTCACAAACCCTTTTAAGTGCAACAGCTCATCAACACTGTCACTCGTGGCACCACTTCAGAGGTGATACAACCCACTTGCATCTGGATTTCTCAGCCCATTTCTAGGCTTGCAACCCTGACACTTCACTAGAGAATACCAAGTGTGTGATCTTAGCCACAGAGGAGTGGAAATGTCTGCTGGTTTGAGCGTTGTTGCAATAAAGTGGGTCAGCTACAAGATCAAAAGAATACTTCTGTCATCAACACTATCAAAACAGAAGATTTCAAGAACATTATTAACACTTTCTTATAACTTATCAAGCAATAAATTACTGCTGCACCAAACAGTCCAAAGGGGAAGCATTATATACAGGATACACTTATTTTTCTTTCATTTCTCCAGGTTTGCTGCTCTTTGGTTTCCTATGAGGCATGAGACTGCAACTCTCCAGGTGAAAATCCACTCAGTAAAAATACTGCTCATGTTTTGATGATATTTTGTAGTATTTACTTTAAATCCACTTTTGTCTCAAAAGGCCTTAGAAGAGTCAACCTGTTTATGAATATGTATGATGGAGAATATTCCTGTATGCTGGATAGTGTTCAAGCATGAGTCCTCCATGTGTTAGACTCCAGCTCAAGAGCAGAGAGCAGCAGTGATAAAAGATAAGAAACAGTTCAAATACTGCCCTTCAGCTGAGATTAAAAACAGAAATTGAACCATTTTTCTGCTTTGAAAGCATTAGAAATACAACTACTCATAGTATTTTTTTTCTAAGTTCTAGAGGGTTGGTTCAACTGAACCTCTGTAGCTCCAGGAATGGCTCTTCATCTTAAAATTGATTTCATGATTTGGAACTTCCAGTAACTGACAAAGCTGAATTTGCTACCAAATTAGGTTAAAAGGATGTTATATCTTTTCGACTTTCTACTCTGAGTAGTGCCAACACTTTAAAACTCTTTAGTACCACATGAATGCAGGAAAATATTTTGACTACAAATATTAAACTACAGAAAAAAAGCCCACATGAAGGTCTGCAAGTGGCGATTTTACATCTTCTTCCTAAATCCATATTTTTCAAGCATCTACACCAGATGGGTAATTTGCACATAACACCTAAAGACACAACAAACCAAATAGTGTATATTATATGTCTTTTATTAGGAACTTTTATTCAGAAACTGGGTGTCAACCTATTTAGGAAATAGATAAAGTCAGCTGCACATCATCACAAGATCAGTCTGATCCACCCACAATTCAACTCTTTCTACAAAGATTTTATATATTCCTTTGCTATAACCTACTTTCACACAGGAACAAAAACATAACTATTATTAGTATATTTTTGCATAGACAGACAAAAACCTAGAAACACAAATAATTAACAAAACCATGTACAACAGCTGCTTAGTGCCTGCAGCTGTAAGCACAGACTATATACACTGTTTGTTTTCAATGAATTAGTAGTAATTTATATTTGTTAAGTGCTAGTGACCTTTACCAAGTATTACTATTCTCTGATTCCTTCAGGTTCAGCTCAAAGAAACAGGAAGCCTCAGTATCTTAAAGAAGCAGGTAGGTTTAATGAAAAAAGCTGTCACCCCCATTTTAATAGGAATATTTTTATAAAGGAATCACTTACTTGCTAACTTCCTTATACTGTGCTATTTCCTCAATATAAAGGAGGTCGTGGAGCCGTGACTGGTAGTTGGTCTTGGTCAGTGATTTGTCCAGGACAGATTGTGTGAATAGCTGGTCAGCAGACAGAGGGATTTGGTATCTGGTGAGAAGGCTCTTCTCCAATTCAGTAGTTTCATTAGGCTCAAACTCTACAATAGTCTTAGACGTGGAATCCCAACGCTTGGCTGTGGTCAGGAGCTGTTGCCGTGCGTGCATCAGGTATTCAAGGTCTGCATGGACAGACAGAACAGGGAAGGTGTGGTTTGTTTTTACAAACCTCAGGTGGTTTGGTTTTATTTCAAAAAAACCAAACAATCCACCAAAACCCACTAGTAAAACGAATCCCCTGAAAAATCATGAACTAAACACAGGCAAGAGCCTCCTCCACCCACAACACCTTTAGGAAGCCATTGCTGATACTTACCACCCCTGCTTTTCAGGTGTGCACAGAGAGCAAGCAGGCTCTCCAAGAGTATCAGAAAACAAAATGTTCTATAGATAGCAAATTGAATTAATAAAGACAAACAAAGAAAGCACTTTTATTGTAACAATCACCAACAGCTGGGAAGGACTTGGCACCACAATACGCTTAAAACTCAACTGCAACATCCCCTCATTTCAAAAACATGCAATAGTGAGGGACCCTAGGACGTATATTATAAAATTTAGAAGGTCATCAAAACAAGTTGATAAACCAGCTGGTAAGGAATCATAGCATTTGCAACACTGTGAAAGGCTTTTAAAAAATTCTACAGCCCCCTAATCTGTGTGTGGTGCAGACAGTTACATAAAGTAGCTAAAGCTACTTTACTAAGCCAAACTTAGGAAATGTAACCTAACATGATATAACATTAGGAAATTGAAAGGAAATTGATTTTTCAGTATACCCTGATTTCAGAGATCACATAGCTTAGATGAGAAACAGAAGACCAAGCACTTGTCTACAGCCACCTAAAACATATCCATTAATACCACAAAACCACTATGACAACAGTGAATCAGTTAACAGAACTGCAGTTAAATTGCAGAGCTGAAAATATTTGGCATTTATAGTCAAGCTATGCTATCTTAATGTATAATCTCTGAGTAAGATTTAACATAGGTATCCAGGATATCACACCAACGCTGAAAATGTGCAAAAAAGACATTTTCAAATTCAAATTAAATGCTTAACATCATCTTGACTGTCTTTAGTCTAAATAACAGAAAAACCCCAGCACCTCAGCAAAAGAAATCTCTGTTCAACTTGACTATAACTACAGGAACATGGCTTGTCTTACTCACTGATCTCATGTGTTCACTAAGAAGACACCTTTAAATATATCCCTCAAGCCTGAACCATATCAGCAGCTACAGTTGTACGGCAAGAAAAAGCCCAAGTTTGTGTGGTTTGTGTGTCTGAAATAACATCACCATAAATGAAGCTTTCTCCGGTACAAATCACACCTCGGATCCCAAAAGCTCAATAATTATGCTGGGACTGACTCCTTGCTTGCTGGAAAGTCAGCCATTTGATTCCCAGCACTGGAGAGGCTTTCCCTGGAAGCCTGACAGAAACAGTTCCTGGCACAGATTGCACATACACAGTGACACTTTCTTAAAGAGCAGTTAGTACATAATCAGTGCACAGAAAACTTCCTACAGCTCCCTTTTTCTGCTGTAAATAAAGATTTCAAAATGCAGAATGCAGGCTGCTCCATGAAAATATTTTAATGTTGACCTTTCATTCCTGCCTAAACATCTAGACAGGGCCTTGAATTACATGCAAACATAGAGACCTCGGGCATCTTTCTGTTAGAAAAGCATTTCCACAAGATCTCAATCCAGATATACCAAGAAGTAAAAGAAACGATGGAACTGGACACAGATCCAGTGTAGTTACCCCTTTCCCTTGCCTACTGCACACCTCTTAGATGACACAGCAAAAAGCCCAGGATTCTGTACTTACAATTATCTGTAAAGCTCTTAACACCTTTCCATTGGGAATAAGTATTAGTGATGAGCTGCCCGAAGACTTCGGTGTCCCTGTGCACACAGACAGGCAGTGTGTGGAAGGAACAGCAGTACCTAGTGCTGGGGACTGCTACCTCCACTTCATCCATCACCGTCACGTGGAATTCAACTGGCTGTTCCTGGGACCCCTGCGTTGCCCTGTTTTTGTTAGCCTTCTGATAATTTACATTTTTGGAGGCAGATATTCTCACACTTTCATGTAAATAATAGACAATGTTTACTTAACCGTCCTTTTTGTTTTCATTCCTGTACTATGAGAGTATTCTTAATGAGCATCCTTTTTCTCCAGTGGGATTGAAGAGGAAGTGACATGTCCTCCAATCCCTCGTGGAATTGAGAAACCTATAAATACGAGAACTAAAAATAAACCTTCTTCTTTTTCTCTTTCTCCTCAACCTAGCAAGAGTCTGTGCCTTTTTTCGTGTCCTATAGTGACATCCCTGTGGTTAGGACTTGGTTTAAGGCACCAGACCACAGACTGGTTTGACAGGAGCTCTGACTTTGCAAGTCAGTCATGGCTTAGTTCCCGTGGTCTTACCCAGGTTTACAAGGCAAGGTCTGTTCTCCACAGGAGGCAGCCTGTGATTACCCACATGCTCCACGGAGATCATGGAACAGCTCCCAAACAGACCTTGCTGCCAAGATGCCTGTCCCTGGCAATGCCATACCCTCTGCTCCCTGAGATGTTACACCGTGCACAGCCCTCTGCTCCTGGCTGCAAGTGCTTGGGTCATCTCAACAGAGCAGTTCATGATCTTTGGTATTTGCTATTTACAGCTTCGTTCTGTGAATGTTGCAGATGTTAATGTTAAATGGAAACAGAGGTCAGGGATAGAGAACTGCTGTTTTCTCAGCTTCATCTTTTTTCCTTCTTCTTCCCTTTTCTTCTTCTTCCTGCCTAAATCCCAGTGCTGTAATTCTGTTTCGTTGGTGTTTTTATCTCTAAAATTTTCATTAAATATTAAGATCCTGTATCCCACCCTATGGCTTACTGCCAAGTGATACAGTGACCTACATTTAGCTCTCTTACACCATAAATCAAAGTGCTTCTTTCTTTTTTTGCACCTCTTTGAACATCTTTCCATTTTCTGACATTTTTCTCGTACTGGAGTTATTTCAGGTTTGAACTGAGAGACATAGGTCAGTTTAATAAACAGATTAAACCCTTACAGTAACTTGTAGCTCTTTTTTTTTTACTTGAAAACACAAATATTATTACACTTTTTTTACATTTTCAAAATTCACATCAACAGCAAATTACTGAGTTACAACCCTATACTCAGTCTCTTGCCTATGACAATCCTAGTCAGATATTCCAAGAGGAGAAAAAAATACAAACCAACTTCTCAGATAGTCTGTTTTAATTACTGGGTTTATTACCCCATGTATTCTTATACAGAAACACTTCATTTCTCTAATGACCTTTTCTGACATATTTAATGTCCTCATTAATATAAGAATGTTTATAAAAACACTAATATGCTTTTATAAAGGCAGAACTTCCAGTGCTACACTCAGATACATACCAAACTAGAAATTCACAGCATTTTAATAATACTTAGGAGCCATATCCTGACATAGAGTAAGTCACATTACAATTATCTGCCTGATTTAGACCCTCTGAAGCTTTTGCCCACTATTTATATTCATATCTATGAAGAACATAACATACAGTACAAAACATTCACGAGCTGTTGACAGAGATGCTGTTCTGCCCAAAACTGAAAAGGAAAGAGATGGCATGAAAGATCTCCACTATTAAAAAAAAAAAGTTTTAATACATTACCTTCAGTTGAAGCAGCATCAATCATCACTCGTTGCATGAGGACTGGTTCCAATCCAAAGTCAAACACCACAGTTTGGCGAAAAGTCCCAAAGATTTCCGTGTTAAAGGCTATACTGACTTTGTATATATAGTGATCTATTCCATTCTGGACCATCTTTCCTCCTATCCATTCCTGACAGTTTTCTGGAACTTCTTGTGATACCTGGGTAGTGCTGTCTCCAGCAGATATTGCAACGATACTAAAGTGTGGCCGATGGGCATCATAAAGCAATGCCACTCGATACAGCATTCTTGCAGGCTGGAAAGGAAATGCAAAGGTTGAAATACTGAAATTATTCCAGGAATAACTTCATTTGCAATCAGATAAAGAGGGTAAATAAGAACTATCAGTTTCTCAGAGCAGATACAGGTTCTGCCTGATTTCCAGAAATCTGCGCAGTTGATGCATTATCACCAGAGCTGCTTGGAAAAGAGATAGAGAAGGGATGGTGCTAGGAAGTTTCTCTATTTTAAGAATGATGCAATTGAAATCTTAATTGCAAAAGGTTATGGGTTGCATTCTCGTTATTACTGACTCACTTTCAAAAAAATGAGTAGTCCTACCTTACATGTGAGAGCAAATGTCCATGTCTGGTGAGACTTTTTGGTGGTGACAGTTACCGAGAGCTCAGGATTATGTTCTACTCTCACGCCTTCTACACATTCACTAAGCTAGATTAAAAGAAAAGGAAGATAACATTAAACTTCCACAGGCAGTATCAAAACACAAACATTCAGGGAAAGGCAGTATTTTTTTAATAGAAAGAGGAAAGAATGGTTTCCCAGGTCGTGCAGGATTGATGCAAGTCCCACTCAGGAATTAATGCAAATATGTGCTAATGCAGAGACAAGCAAGCTAAATCTACCAGATCACTCTGTGTAAGTGAAGAATAGAACCATTTAGGGACAATTAACCACAAGACTTGATTTTCAATAACCAACTCAATTGTAAATGTTTAAAGTAGAACAAGATTACATTTGGAAAAAAGGATCTGTGACACAATGAGGCCCAGAAGACCCCAGATCTCACGAACATCAATGAGACTATTGAGACAACAGGAAACAAGAACCAGGCTTTCTACTCATCAATGTATTTTGTATAAAGTCCACTTTTCCCAGATTTTGATCAACAATAGATGGACTGAAAACTCCTTAGGGCAGTGGTAAGTAGAGCTGGTTGAATGCCACAAAAAACGTTCTTTCTAATTCCAAAGAGCTGCTAACTTTGATCACATCCATGTCCCACACTGCTTGGTACTCAAACACTTTTGAATATTTGGGGGACTGGCTGTTCTTCATACCAGTGCCTGCAGCTGCAGGCAAAGAAAAGGAGCCACACACAAGTAAGAGTATTCCCCAGTAAGTTGTGAAAGCTGCACCATTTATTTTTCCCCAGTTTAAGAAGTTCTGCCATCTAGCCAGGGAACAGGAACAATACCATGGGACTGGCCTGACCCATCCTACACTGGGAATAGTGAATATGCAAAATGAACAAGCTCTGATTAACCTAAATCACCCCAGGTCTCTTTGCAAGAAGATCTAGGGCAGGATGGAAAGGGGAGCAAACTGGTTGGACAATTTCTTGGTGAGGAGTGATTCGACCAGCTCTGATAGTCAGGGCCAAAAACAGGCTCATCTGTTAGATTTGAATATGAGCACATAGGGAAGCAGTGTATTTTCCTTACCACTTTCTCAGGAGATAACGAATTCATCCATTTCTCAATCAGGGTTTCCATATAACTGCCCGAGCACTGTTTGTTTTCCTTTTGCTGTTTTAACCTGATCAAGCGGGAAGCGTATCGTTTTTGCCATTCTGTGAGCTCTTCCTGGGAATGTGCTGAAGTACACTGGGCACCATACCTGCAGATCCCTTGCTCTAAAAATCTACATGAAATAGGAAAAATGATTACACCTTGAACTTCTCAGCCTCCAATTAAAAAAAAAATAATAGATTTATCAGAATTTTCCTTGTAAAGCCAGAAGGACATTCTTTAAGTTTCTCTCACAGAACTAAAGGCAGTTTAGTCCACGTGAACTAATTTGGAAATATATATATTTATACAGCATTTCCTAAGAGAGGCAGCAGCTTCTCTGATTGCAAAGCCCAGGAAAGTATATCAAATTTCTTAGAAACACTGGGGGACAGGAGTCTTAAGAAATTTCCAGCTTTAAAGAAAACAGAAACAAGTGTTTGTACAGCAATTAACACAAGGAGATCACAGAGCATCCCTGAAATGACTAGGCACTCTACTAATATGCACAAGCCCCCTGTTAATCAAGGGCAAAGGAAAGATGTAGCATCATTTCTTCCAGTGATTACATTATTAGCTGATAAAATACTCATTCAGCAGTTTTTCCTGGAGCAACAGTGACATCACATGGTCCCTTCTACTAAATACACCTACAACAGAAACCTCTAGGAAAAGGTTTAATCCTCTTCTTTGGAAAGGGTATTAGTCTAAAAGGATCCATTCTTACAGACACTAGGAACTTCTTAAAGAAATATATTTCCCATTTAGTGGCATGTGCTGATGCATCAAATTAAAGCTGTTCCAAAGGCCTGTATACAATTGAAGCATTCTAGTTCTCAGAATTCACTGCAAGTCTGGGCAAATGCCTGTATAACTTGGGAACTATTTTTACAATTTAACTTTGTATTGAAATTATAAACCACAAGGCAGTAGCTGCACCTCCATCATTCTTCAAAACCGAAGAACTTTAAAAATAGATGACAAAATGAAAATGAAATAGGGGGAGAGGCTTAAGTTCTGAAGGTACCAAGAAAGCACTGGATATACAGAATAAAATTAGGCCAGGAGACTGTTTTATTTGTTTGTTTGTTTTGCAAAAGGAGACTATAAAAAAGTTAATGCAAACGTCACATTTATTTCCACAGTACATGCATTACATAATGTGAATTAAACTGTGAACTTTAAGCTATGAGACAAAACCAAGCCACACCTGACTGTGACATCAAAACCTTGCAGCACAAGTACCTGCATATCTAGGTCACATTTGCTTCAGTGGTTATAATTTGATTTAGCATACACTGTTCCTTTAGGAAATGTATTTGAAAGTTTCCATGCCCGAATTGTAAACAAAATAAACATGATATATAACACAATGTTACTAAAGGCCTTCTCAAACTATGTTTCTTAATATATTTGAAATTAAAATGTTTTTCTTGGCAGTCAGTTTCAGTATTTTTACTGTCAATTTTCCAATTCACCACTGCATTAGAATGCTAAAGTACAATTATGATTTTCACGGGCTAAAAAGGAGTGCAAGCATAAAAAACTGCTGACCTGTTCTTATAACCTACATAACAGATTGAAAATCAAGTGGGTTTCCTTTTCATTATTTAATAGGAAAGCATATTACTTTAAAATTCGTCATCATTATACAGGTTTTCCAAGATCCCATTGTTCATATTTTTAACTTTTTTTTTCCTCAATTCTACCTTCTTATTTAATACCTCCTGCAATTCCATAGCTTCATTATCTAGAATAAATATGCTGCACTCCTACTGCTTTATGGCACACAGGGGAAAAATAAACCAGAGCTTCAAAAATTCATATTCAGTACCTGCAACTGCCTCCTCGTAAGGAACTAAAATCTTTAGTCCCTGGTCAGAATGATGCTGTTCAGAGGGATTTGTTGAGTAAGGCACATCCTTCTCACTGGAAGGGTTAACAGTGAGCATAAAGCTCATTACAGCTTTAGTGGAAAAACATTTCAGAGCAGTGGTTGGAAACATGGGATAGATGTTACTCAACAAAAGATCACCACAAGCTAGAAACTGTAAATATCTGCTTTTTTTAAATTGCTGAATAAGCACCAGACATGATTAAGAGTCAAGAAGAGTTGCCAAGATTTAGCATCTCTAGAAAATCACGCCAGAAGTAGCTCTAAATCAGCAATTCAGTCATGTCATTTAAAAAGCAGGTCAGAGCTTTTGAAAATAATTTGCATTTGTTACATAAATGGCAGAATCAAGTGCATAATGATGGTTCCTCCCCACATATATTAATGCAGTTTTATGCAGAGCAATAACAATTAACAACACAAAGTACAGCCAATATTGACCAGACGACTAGAAAAGACAAGGAAAAACACCAATGCAAGCCACTGGATCTTTTCTTGTGTATTTGAGTTTATGCAAAAGGGAAAATAATGAGATCTGAGGGAAATTCTACTTTTTTGTTTAATCTGAAGATAAAGCCCATTCATCTGAAGGCAGCACCATAACCTCACTGTGCTTCACTGTGCTTACACTGCTGCCTGGGGAAATTTTCACACCTCTGAAATCATCCGAATTAGAAAAGGTAGGGGAGAAAGACAGATGCTGACCTGTCACTAGAAAAATGCCCCTCAAACCACTGTATTATGAAAACGGAGTTTTACAGTGATTCCATTCTATAAACTGAAGTGCTCCTGGATAAACTGACCCTTCCAAAAACCTGTGAACAGGTCAACTCCTGTTCTAAACAAGTACCTTCACTTTCCTGGCCTCTTAATCATTCTGTCAGCAGGCAAATAAAGGAGGAACCATTCTGCTCCCTTGGAGCAGCTTAACACAAAGCACAGAGTTTACCTTTTGCAGAGTGTGTATTCCTCACTGCTCGTGACGCCCCGGGGAGGGGGGCGGAAGTGCCAACCATCCCGGGACCCTGCCGAGACACAACCCGGGTTAATTCTCAGTTGGCAAGAGTGTTCCAGTCAGACAGCAACTGCTCAGGGATCCACGTCTCTAAGCATCAATCCAAGGTGTGTCTGAATACAAGCAAAATTATCCCCCCCCTCCCAAAACTGATTTACAATCCCTAACAAACTCATTTAGAGCACAGGTTGTGAAGGTGAGTGTTGCCCTGTTTTTTGCTAAGCCTTCTGTTTTAGCCTTGGAGTCAAAGATTTTCACACACTTTCATGTAAACAATAGCCAATGTTTATTTAACCGTCTTTTCTGGTTTTCATTCCTTTTGTGATAAGAGAAAGTTTGATGAGCATCCTTTTTCTCCAGTGGGATTGAGGAGGAAGTGACATGTCCTCCAATCCCTTGTGGAATTGAGAACCCTATAAAGTATGAGAAATGTAAATAAAGTCTCTTTTTTCCCTCTTTCTGCTGAACCTAGCAGGTGTGAGAGTTTCCTTTATTGTGCCTTTACCAGCACAGGCGAGTTTCAAACCATCTGCAGAACGGAGCAGGCTCTGATAGAGACCCCTGGTCAATAAACAGAAACTTCTGCCTCCAATTCCAGTCACCACTGAGATAATTCTGCCTCAGACAGTGGGGCTCATCACAACAGTCAAGCCCCTTTTTTGCTTTTTGTCTGCAGTGCAGCGCTGAGCATTCAGCAGGATCCAAGTCTTCTCACTAGGAAATTATGTAGCTTTAAAATTGAGTTACATACCTTCTTCTAAATCTTCTACATGATATCCTGATGGTACTTTACCAGCTGCCTACAATTATATAAAAAAGCCCACAGTTATAAAGGAACAGAAAACAATTTTATCAACAGGAACTGCTGTCAAAATGGGTTTTAGAACAACTATTACAAAAATATCAATCATAAGTTGAAATTACTTCCAGTCACAAACCCTGCTGATAACAGGGATTCTGAGGATATCAGGAATTTTGACAGGAACACTAAGTCAACTGGTTAGAAGAAAATTTTAGAGATTTTTACAAGACCAAGTTCCATCCTGTGATCAGCTTAATGTAGACTGCAGTGAATTTCTACAACACCAAAAACTAAACTGCATTGATAAGTCTTTCAGCTTTCAATCTCTATCAAAAACAAAGCTCAAATAAATGACTAAGCATAAGGGAAAAAAAGAAAGGGGACAATTTAATCAGCAGACAGGAGAGTTTGAACTCCAGTACAAAAAAAAAAAAGGTGATTAAGAAGGTATTTATATTGTTAAAAAATTCCTGAAGTCATGTTTATTACTTCAGACTAATTTCCAACAGAGAAAAACAAAATAAATAAATAAATAAAGCAGATTTAAATGCTTGTAATTCTTTATACTTGTTACTTCTACTCCAGCAATCAACAACCTACTAGCATCATTTTTTATTTTCTCCTAAGTCCTGCAAGACTGTGATGAAAAGTTCCGAGGAGGTTGTTGGGTAAAGACCAACACACCAGCAGAAACAACAATGTTTGAACCAGCCTGTTCTCAGTGAGCCTGGATCTCCTGGGACACATGGAAAGCAGCCCTTCAGCTGCTTCAGGTACTGCTCATTATTTTCCCAATAATATTCTCATTATTACCTCTGTTTCAGCAAGAAGTGTTTTCAGTCGTGTCAGATCTTTAGTTACCATCCCGTTCTGGGGGCAGAAAGAATATTAATTATTGAACACCATTACATGCATTAAACCACAGCAACCAAGCCCACTGCCCCCTCAACACCATGAGAAGGGCAAGAATGAAAAGCTGAGTTTGACTTACAACACCAATTTTAAATGGCACTAAATAAAACTGAGTAAACATTATGGTGAAAAAGTGAATTCTACACTGGCCAAAACCAGCACTAGAATTACAGTAAGTACCAATACAGGACAATTCAGGAAAGCACCATATTAAGAAGAACTTGAGGTAAAAAATATACCATGGTTACTGCAACACTTCAGCTCTGAAGAATTAATATAACAATCTTTCACTGCTGTTGCAGTGATGGATTCATTTCTTTTTAAGGATCTACCGTACAGACCACGAATTTCTGCAGCTCCATAACTCTTTCAACTCTGATGTAGACTGTGTAATTTTTGGAGTTTTCCCTCAAAAGTAAAGATTAGCCATGTAACTAACTGCATAGTCAAGTACAACTGAAGTCAAAATCTTTCCAAATTGAATTTATGTGAAATACATAGGTATTTGTAACAATTTCACACTCTTGTAAGTCAAAACTTTGATTAAAGAAACCCAGACCTGGGGGGTTTATTTCTATAATCTCTTGCAGAAATGTAATTAAGTGCTATGACACTCGTTAGACTTCTCCACGTTCTGACTGTGCTACTGAGCAGCAGAAAACTTACACACTTAACAATCCTCACACTCAGGCTTTTTCCAAAATGGTTTTTCACTATTGCAGCAGAAGGCCGAAAATTGAACTTGTTGAGCTTAAATGTACTAAGAGCAAAAAATGTTACCAAGAATCATTCTCTTAAGCCACTGGGGAGGAAACTGGATGGATTCCAACTCTTCAATAAATTCATTCCAAAACTTTGTTTCACTTCTTCTTTCAAGACAATGGCACAAGTCAGAAATTCAGCTGCTGATTTTAATATTCCTACTGAAAACAACTGTGACTAACAACCTAAAGCTTGTAAAAACCTCTCAAACTCTGCTTTGGGATGACACTCTGGAACTCTATACAAAGGTACCTTTATTTGCACAACAACAGCTCAAAACAAGGGCACTCCACATTCCCTGCAATAAGGCTATTTTACTAACTTTTCCTGAAGGCAAGTTTCCTTCAACCTCACCAGGAATTTTTCAATGAAACATTTTTTCATTAGAAAACAGCTAAACAAAGAAAAAAAAACCCTTTCTTTATGTAAAAATAGCCAATGGCCGGGGGGAAGGGAATTCAGGATACGGCCCAGACAGACAAACAGAACTCTCAAAAACAACCTTCTGATTCAGTTAAGCACCAAGACACAGGATCCAACCTCGAGGTAAGAGGTTCTCCTGCAAGTTTCTGATGTCCCACATTCCCCTCAGTCTGACCAAGCTATGACCATGTTTCTGGGTTTATTAAGACCAGCAGTTCATGCTGATGAACTGCCTATTTATTCCAGATAACAGAAATTAAAAGGACACTATTCTTTAGAGACCTACATATGTCTCTAATTTTCCCCACATGAGTAGTCACATAAGAGTCCAAAGTTACTTACATGTCTGGGGTTAAAAGCATCTTTACAAGTTTTAACAGTTCAAGGGTAAAATAGAAGCTTTGAACTCAAGCCCTTATCGTTCTCTTGAAATGCAAAGCTTTTTTTTCTTTTCCTGAAAAGCTTTATATGCTGTTCTACAACTTATCATGGGCCAGTTATTTGAAAGTCCAACCAATAATTTTTCTGCTTTAATGGACAGAATTCCAGAAGTCCATGCAAAATGTGGTCAGGTACAATTTAGAATAAGCAAACAAAAGTTTGAGATTTGTATTCTTCTCGTCAATCACACAAATATGCAAATTTATTTTACATCCCCTGAGGAATCAGGGCCAACAATGAAAAAACTTATCAAAATCCTAACAACTCTGAAACACTGGTTATGCAAGAACCTGGCATCCTGATGACATATGTGTGCCCATATATTTATCTTTCCCACACAAATAATTTTTGTTGCAACCTGCCAACGAAACATATGTTCGGAAGTTTGTTATTAAACAGATTTTTTAAAAGAAGGAAATACAAAACTGTTTTTTAAAATCACATAGATTGCAGCAAACCCACTTACCAGTGATTCCCCCATCAGTGATTTGGAAAGAACATTAGACACAATTTGCAGCTTCCCTTTGAGATGCATGCAGCAGAGCACTGCCCGGAGAGATCCATCGCCCTTGGCCAGCCCCTCTCCCAGCACTGCAACACAAATCAGCCACTATTACCCTCAGCACACCAAACATTTAAGTCATATATACAGTTTTCCTTCACCCTTCACAAGAAAACGAAGTCTGAAGCTCAGGTTGAATCCAGGGCTTCTTGGATGTAAATTAAGTATCATGTGCTGTTGTCTAATATTAACTTGAAGCTTGTCTCCCACCATCTAATAAATGCTGCACATGAGCTCAAAAAAGGTTGTCATGTTTACATGCTAAAATAGACATAAATTAAGTATGGGAAGGGTAAATTCAAATATCTGACACAGACACAAAGGACCTCCTCTCACAGAAAGGGTAAAAAAGAAATAGAAACCAACAACCTCTCAGTAACACAAACATGCTCAGGAAGATCCATTCATGCTCAAAAAACATATGCCCTGCCGTTTCCAAAAATAGCCAACCTCCTCATGGGCAATTCCTGCTCCTTTAAAAGGGCTTTTATTCACTTATGCTGCAAAGTGTGGCATATAGGAACGACTGTCTGAGCCCAGAAATTTACAGGCTCCCTGTAACAGGAAACTTTCCGAATGCTTCCTAGCACGGGATCAGCAGCGAGCAGTGCCAAACAGACACTTTCCTGAACACTTCCAGCAGGGACAGGATTTATTTCACGATACAGACGTGCTTCAGACAAGCTGGAACAACACTTAATAACGTGTATTACCTGTCCAGAAAACGAAATGCCAGAGTGACTAAAAAGCTTAGCAAGCTAAGTGTGTGAATTGAAAAGAAGGCTGGACAGTTGTTTAAAATTAAGGAATTATAAAATAACTGTTACTGCAGGCAACATCAACATCTGTGTTTATACTGCTACTCATGCAGATGCAAACAGCCCCTCTTAGTGCTAACAGGAATTTCACATCCACCGCAACTTCAGGATTACATTTTAGAATAATAAATCAAAACTCCTCACTCAACAGACGTTCACGTCGTTAACAGAAATTGCATGAAAGACTCAATAAATAAATAGTCCCACAAAACATTTAAATAAAAACAACTAGGCATCTCTTCAAACTGCAATGGTAACTAAATCCTTCTTTATAAAGTGCCTCAAAGATTAGTCTGAATTCACCACTCTGATAGTACTGACCACATTGCCAAAAATAGAACTTACTTCCCAAATCAGAAGCAGAAGCGCCAAAAATAGCTTTAACATGTCTGACAGTTTGCTATTTTAATCTCAAAGATTAAATCTCCAATTATAATATTTCATATCACTATCTGCATAGTATCACCAGGCTACAACATACGGTTGCACATAAAAAGTTGCAACACATTAACCAGTATCTTTTGGGAAAGATTTGTGGAATAATTTAACAGATTTTAAGTTATCATCCTTCCTTGTAACACTGCAAGCAGCATACCATAAAGAACATGTATTTCTCCAACTATTCCAAAATACACTGATCATTCAGGTTCAAATAAAACCATCAGAGCTGTGCAACATGTCAAGTCTTGTAAAAAGGCAGAACAGCAGCTTGAACAAAGCTTTGCCCATTATAAAAAGCCTGTGAGTATCAAGGAGTGTGAGTACCAAGTAGTCCATGCTAAGGTTGTTTCTTCCCAATGATACTTCAAACATAAAACCAAAACTAAGACCTTCTGGGATCATAAACACAGATACTCTAAATGTCAAGTGCTGGGCTACAATTGATAATCACACATCATGGAGAACCACAACCAAATCATTCATTCGTATACCCATAAAAATATGGTATGTGTGTATATGTGTGTATATATATATATAACCACATACACAACATTTTTATATACATACATAAATATGGCATTAGTAAGTTCAAAAATGTCCTCAGTTTTAGATCTGGAAAAAAATATGTGCAGAATATGCTGGCATGAATGAAGGAAATTAACATTAATCTAGATGCTATTTCTTTGTTAACTAATATACATTTAAAGGCTGTTCTTTCCTACTTAATTTTAAAAAAGAAGATAGAGATCAGTGGTCCCATTCCACCCACTTCTACACCTGTCCAGTCAGAGACGACAAGCAGTTACCATGACAGCTCCTTTGAGATACTGATAACTGACACACACACCAAGAAAAAGTTCCACGGATGAATGTCACCCCTGTCCCCTATGACAAACCCATCAGAGCTCATCAATGAGAACACTATTCATTAAAATCAGCATTCTCCCTCCTACCTCCTTTAACCATCATTCAGCTTTCCATATGTCTCTCGCTTTTATGTGCCATCATGAAAGACAACTCTGAAGTTAGAATATTACACCCCTATAGCATACAGCAATAAGGTAAAAGAAATTTTTTTTAAATTTCAGACTATTTTAAGAATGGTACTGATTAAGCGACATTCAGACTTTTTAAAGTTATTAAACTTTAATTTTACACCTACAGAAAGCAAGTTTGTTTTTCTTAGTCTATTCTTCTGGACCCTCACAAGCAGGCTGCAGAGCCCCACAGATTCCCCCAACTATGACTTGACTATCAGTGAAGACAAACACATTAAAAAAACCCGAAACCAATTTAAAACCCACAAGCCCAGAAAGGAACAATTTAAAGATTATCATTGCTAGCACAGGAATGTCAGAAGAGTAGATCACAGTCTGTGTAACAAAACTGTCACCTGAAAAAACTTCCTTTAACATTCAGGAGTAGCTAAAGAATTAAACCCAAATGGTGGGATCTACCCACCCTTTCTTTCCATATCTAACTGATAAACTCTGTTCCAACACTTTCCAAACTCAGTGAGTCCTCCACGAATTCCGAATAATCTGCATTATAGATGAACAACAGAGGATTAGGAAAGATGGTTAACTCCTTCAAAAATACCCCAACTGAACAAGGCAGTGAAACATGAAAGGCTCAACTTCAATGTGGCATAGGCACATTTGGAAGCTTTAATAAATGTGCATCATCTTGATTTTCTCTGAACTAAGTCCCAAATGCAAACCAAAATATCCACCATGTCCCTGGGAAGAAAGGCGGAACAATCAGCTGTCTTTGTGTCTTTATCTTCCTAAGAATCCTGACATTATCAACTCTTCCTACATTTGTGCACTAAAATAACTATTAGCCAAATAGCACTACTGTGCCAAAGACACATATTTGAGTCCTGGTACTTGAGTAAGAGCTGAAAAATACTGAGATCTCTCTTCAAGAAAAAAAAAAAGAAAAAAAAAAGCAGAAAAAGTATTATAAAGCAGATACATAATTTTAAATAGGAAAAAAAACACTGTTAGCAAACTAACAAAATCTGGGCATCAGTTTTAAAAATTCAGACAACTGACTGCAATTCATAACACTATGTAATAAAAAAAGAAATAAGCATACCATGCCTACAGTCTTCATCTGCTTGCCCATACTTTTTCTGAAAAGTAAAACATGAAAAGTTTAAGAATAGCATTATTCCAGTTAGCATAAACAACTACATGCTTGAATTACAAGTTTTTTAAAACTTTTTAGAAACCATTACCTTGTCTTTTCCTGGGTGAAATATGTAAAGAACATAAGTCACATGTCAATTATAATATAATTAATTCTTAGAATGCTGACTCTCTCAAATTCTCAGTTAATTCTTAAAATGCTGACTTCTTCTCAAATTCTCAGCATGCGGACATTTTAAAAGAGGAGCCTGAATGGGAAAAGGTGTGTGTTTTATACAACACCTAGGAAAAAACAAAAAACTTAACTTTCTAGATGCTGTGTGGTTTTTAATCTTGCACTACGATGGTTCTGTTGAAATTTTAAGATATGCACATTATTTTTATTCCGTCTTTTCAGTAGTGATTTTGAAGATTATTTTGTTTAGTAAAATAAGAAAGAAAAGATGGATTGTTTTCCTCTTTTACTTTTAAGACCTTACATATCTATAGAATTCAAATCTTTAATAGGAAAGTTTTGATTTCAAGTCTTTTTCCAAACTCCCTGCAGACTTACTGCAATAACATCACTATGATGAACATCCAGATAGGTGCCTCAGAGGATTTTCAAAGAGTGGTGTCAGAAATGTATTAAATACTCCAAGCACCAACGTGCATATTGGCTTATGGAAATAATTTCAAGAGGTCAAGTCTGTGGTAACACAACTTCTAGTAGAAAAGCCAACCTCAGTTATTTGTGAATCTCTTCCCCTGAGGAGCCATAAGATAGGTCACTTCTTCATTTAAGAGGTTTCCCAATTCTTGTTTTGCACACTGAATAGCCCAATCCAGGTATTTATTTAAAGAATGCTTAAAAACACTCCCTCATCAGATGGGCAAGATTTGTCTTAAAGCTGCCCAGCAAGGTCTTGTGACATGGCCGAACTTTTTCCACCTGGGATGAAACGGCTCCTCCTAAATACATGAAGATTTGGAGTGGACAAGGCCCCTGCAAATCTGTAATAGCATTTCAGAAAGGTAAGAAAAAGCAGGTTGTAAGTTTATTCCTAAGCACTGTAATGTCCTTTCCTTTAAGAAACTGTAGCTCTGATGCTTTAAAGGAAGGACACGACTTTGGCAATGGGGTCACCTATAACTCAGGGTTATGCCTCCTGCTTTGCATTTACAAACCTTTGCAAGACCCGTTTTCACCTTTCCACTAAATATTTGCCAGAGTCTAAAAGTTACATCTTTCACCAGATATGCTCTAGCCTAGCCCTGGAAAGCTGGGATTAAGCATTAAAAGACTAATTTTAGGCATATGCAAATGGAGCTAAAGCAGGTATGAACCAGCTACCTAGATTCTGGCATTTCTTAACTTCGTTTTTTGAGTGTTTTTATTTGCAGAAACTTTGATTTCATGCTCTTTAAAGACAAGGTAATTTGGTATGTAATTCAACATATGTACCCTAAACCCAGTTATTTTGCCTTCCTGAAATATATATATTCTTTTTAAATGTTTGAAGTCTTTTTCAAACTTATTTGTTTAGAAAACTGTGATTGAGACCCAAACTAAGAGGTTCCAATCCTGAAAAATAAACGGATCAGGGAGAGCTACAAGACAGAAGCCTCACAGATGCTATAGCAAGAGGGATTCTGTGGGCAGAGCAACATGCCAAAAATTCTGAGTTGTATTTAAATCTCGACAATACAAGATATTTGACTTTTCTTTCCAGTTCACTAGATACTATAAAGAGTCACACTCACAAGTTGTAAAAAGGAAGCAATTCTATACAGAAGAGTCTCGATTTTGATGCGGTCGAGTTCTGCCTGGCAGGGCTCCGGGAGGTGAGCTGGGGGGTACTGGCTGAGGGAAAGGAGAGCCTCTGTGCAATGCTTCACTGCCACTTCATAATCCTGCTGCTTAAGGGATTCACATGCTTGTTCACATGCCTTCTCTGGTCTTCTGTCTGCCATGACTCAGGGACAGAAATCCTAGAGCAGGGGCAGAGGGGACGATAAAACGTTGGTTAGCTGTGGAATGGCACTGACAACTTGCCAACCAACTTCCATTCCCGTCTCAAGGTGCTGTATCACATCCCCCTCGTGCTGTGCCAGTCACATTTCCTAAACCAAGCTGCTCACTAACTAATTTCTTCCCAGGCTTTTCTCCATCGCTCCCAGCTCTCGGTTTTGATTCTAATTCAAGAAGGTACTTAAAGCCCACGACTGATTTTAAGAATGTAAGTAGGGGTTTCAAATTTTAAAGTCAGCATGGATTTAAGCAGAGGCTTTTGGGTCTTCAATGGTAACACGACTTTTGCTTTGGAAGGAAAACAAATCATCTCCTAAGAGCCATCTCTGAGCCTGCAGCCACAGACTCCACGGCACCTTCACTTCCAAGCACTTGTCACCTACACTCGGGAGGAGGAGATGCTTCCTCTGGGGGAAGGACAACAGGGATGGACAGGAAAGGATAGGAAAGACCAGGGAGGCAACAGCAAACCAATCATTTGTTCCTTCTTTCTGCTGGTTTAGCTACATTTACAGCTGAGAAAGTCTGGACATGTCTGCCACACCAACACCTTTGTGCAGCACTTCTTGAATAATTTTAAAGTAAATATTTGGGGGAGATTGAAATCGTTGTAATAGAAATTTGTATACAGACAGATACTATCTGCCAATAAACTAAGACAAATGGTTATCCACATCTGAACGACCAGCAGAAGAGCAAAGCACTTCTCTAATCCCTGTCTACATTCTCCCTTCATTGACATAACATTTAAATCCATGATACACATCCCTAGTGACACTGTACTTTAAAGCAGACTTCACAAAAGTAGGTTCTGATAACTGAAAGAGGAAAAAACCTAAGAGTTCTCATTTTTGCTTTTAGCAAGCAGCATACTGTCAATATTTGTGATTACAGATCAACTACTACAATTGTCTCAAATAACTGGTTTTAGTCCACTTTAAAAACTCACTGTTGAAAGTTTCCTTTATACTTGGTATTTTCAGATTTTCAACCAAAGGTAAAGAAACTTCAAGAATTTATCTGGAAGTCAAATAAATGCATTTTCCTCATATGAAAAATAATCCATTATCCCACTCTTCCCATTAACACATGCCTAAGCCAACATTCAGCAGAAATGTAAACAAGTCTTTTCGTATATTGTACAACATAGTGTTCTATGTGTTCCCTTCTATTCTTAAATTTCCATGCAGTAGCAAAATAATTATATAAAGGAATATTGATTTTTCAAGACTTAAACCAGCTTCCCTTTTACAACACTGACATCAAAATTTCTCATACATAACTACAAAAAAGTCTTCTCTAAAACAAAGTAAAGAGTGAATATTTCGCAGTTATCCTCGTACAAATCTGTGACATACCTCTTTTTTAATAACAGCCTTGCAAAATATTACCTCATTCATCCAGATATTTCTTTTTCTGCTAAAAATATGTCTGCATTTTCAAGCAGAATAGGAACAGGCAAGTAGGTTTTGCATTTTCATACATATGAGTAAATTCATTCATGAGGTAATTCTATTAAAGATTCTGCTGGATCACTTAAGCACGTATTCTCAATTACATAAATGTTACGTATTCTTAAGCTGTGTGTGCAAGGATCCTTTCTAGATACAACTAAAAACCACGTGGTTTCCACTTCACTACCATTTTAGGCCACTGTGTATTTCACAAATCTAGGATCTGCTTCCACAGTGATACAACAGTTAATTGATGTTTTTCTCGTGTACATTGTTTTCCTCCTAAGGGACTGAAAATAGAGGACTCCATGAACTCTGCTGTACTTTTGATTTCCTCACTTCCTGGCTGACATATAACCAAAATTCCTTTGACCAGAAGGCTGAGCAGAGCTTCTGTGTGTTTACTCACAGAGAGCTGACTAAACACAGATCCCATCCTAAGTGACCTGGCCAGCACAGCTGGCAGGCATTTGAAAGCCCTTCTCCTCCAGCATGGCACCACGTAAAAGACAAAGATGCTCCTTATCAATTGCCTCATGCTGACTGGTTGGATAAATACAGAACTCATCTGTTTGAGAAGCTGGATTTTATACTCCCAGAAGTGGCCACACAATTTCTTCGGTCAGTTTGAAGACTCCAGAGCCCTTCAGAGGACATAACTGACCCTGAGTAAAATCCAGTGAATTAAGTGGAAGCAAGAGCACTAAGGACCAAGCTGTTGGATAACTGGCTAAACTGAGTCACACCAATGATATTTCAGAGGGTAAAAACCCCCCCAAAATCACAGTGTATGGGACACAGTGATAGACATGGAGCCACTGCAGTGTAATTTGTTTGGAAAAAAATCAAATTATAACAAACAAAACCAGTGTGTGGACAACATGCGGAAAATTATGCACTCAGGCTCTCACTTCTTTTCAATCCCATCTATGGCCATACATGCAGACTCAAACACGGATATTTATTAGGTATTTGTGCCACTTCAGATTCCAATGCAGGTGCTCTAGACTGTTCCTTGGAGACACCTGATTTTTCCTGCTGACTTCAGAAACGGTTGTTCCTAGTTTTGGTACCCTAAATCAGTAACAGAGACTTGTGAACATCAGTTACAACCACCATTTCTGAAAATCTAGTCTGTTGAAGTACCTGACTTACGTACATTTAAAATCATTCAGAGCAGTTCCTAAGCCCCAGCAGGGCTGGGAAAAGCGACTGTCCCGCTCTGCTGGGCACTGCTGATGCCTCACCACAAGTCCAGTGTCCAGTTCTGGGCTCCTCCCTTGAAGTAGGACATGGAGGGACTGGTGTGAGCCCAGAGAGGGGAACAGAGCTGGGGAAGGGTCTGGAGCACCAGTGTGATCAGGAGCAGCTGAGGGAGCTGTTGGGGCTCAGCCTGCAGAAAAGGAGGCTCCCTGCAATTGTCTGAAAGGAAGTTGTGGCCAAATCGGGGTCTGGCTCTGCCCCCTGGGAACAAGCGACACAGGACAAGTGGAAATGGCCTCAAGCTGCACCAAGAGAGGTTTAGGTTGGATATAAGGAAAAATTTCTTCAGTGGAAGAGTGGTTCAGCATTGCAATGGGCTACGCAGGAAATGATGGAGTCGCCATCCCTGGAAGTGCTCAAAAACAAGTGCACTTCACAATATGGTTTAGTTGGCACAGTGGTATTTTGTCAAAGGTTGGACTCAACCTTCAAGGTCTTTTCCAACCTCAAAGTATTCATAGAATCATTAACAACCTTCACATGAAGGCATTTGTTAAAAGAAATTTATTTTCAGTTCTACATATCTTTATTTTCAAGATCTCAGGCCTAAGATTGGAATTTCTACATTGACTCTAAGAGTAGAATTTATTACAGATTAGAACCGAAAGCTGAAGTGTCACAAGGTCTGTGCTATATTCCCAGCTGTCCTTGCAAAACTGAGCAAATCACTTATGAGCCTCACGTCTGTCTGAAAAACTGAAATTAAAATACTAAACATGTAACAGAAAAAACATCAGGATTATTCATTTTCTCAAAGAGACCTGGAAAACCACAGGCCAAAAGAGTTCGAAATTCAATTCTGAGAGATAACTTATCTGATAGTGAAGTTTAATACATTTTCAAAATACTGAAGAACCAGTAAACAGGCATATTCCCACTAGGTAAAGTTGCATATCTAAAACAGTTGGACTTCCTTAAGAAATTATATGTATAAATATATAATCTGGCATCATACTTTGTACCTCAAAAAACTCCTGCCCTTAAGTAGAAGAGAACTTACTGAACTTGCATTTCACTGAAGGCCAAGTTGTGGTCAGCTTATCTTCCACAAAATATTATTTCAAAGACCTGGTTAGTTCCAACTGGTGTAACTTAAACCTTGGTGGTTTTTACAACTAACCATGACAATTTCCCCCCCTCCTCCACCACAACTAATGATTTTCAGGCTCAATACTCCTAATGAGTATTCCACCTTCATGCCAAAGGGGTTTTGTAAACAAACACGAAAAGAGTAACTAAAATCTAATCTCCAAATAAAGCTGCACATTTCCCCTCCAGAACTGCAGAGGGGGCTGGGAAAGGCAGAAGGGACAGCTTGAGGAGGAAGAGTGATAAACAACGTGATCCACACAGTCATTTATTTCCAAGTAAACACTACGCCTGCTTGGTGCACAGGAGGCTCTGAAGAACTACTCCACAGTCTGATGAGCCCAACTTCAAATTAAAATCGATGTAGGAGGAGAGAACATCATGAACTAAAATTCTAGTGTTTCACAGCAGTTTAACTCATGACTGTGCACTTCCATGCTCCACAGCTTACTGATGTGTTTTATGGAATCAAATGGTCCATACACTAAGATGATGATAAGTTAAAGCATGTGAAGATTCCTAAAAAAATTTCAAACAGATGCTTTTTCAATTCACTGTAAAGCATCTAGCCAGATAACTCTCGCTGTACTTCATAAACAAACAGATTAGAGGGCACAATGCTGTTCCTATTAATGTTACTGGCAAAATTCCCAATGTCTGCCAAGACAGAAGGATCAGATCCAAGGTCTCGCATGCCAAGCTGACAAACAGTAGACAAGTCAGTAAATATTTGCATATTTTAACCAAACATTAACATCTCTTGTAAAGATTTATGCTAAAGCAATGATGTTCAACTTGCAGTCCTACAGTGAGACTGGTAGGGATTTACTGTCAATTGAATTTATTTCAAGAGCCACATCCTGGGAATCACAGAGTGAAGCAAATGAATGAGACCCATTGCCATGGGGAACATGCAGGGGAAGAGCCTCTCCAGCTGCCTCCCATTACAATCCATAACCCTTCAAACAGTTCTGCTGAGAGAAATAAGCACAAAATATTCCTTGCCAAAGCCATTCAGCCGTGTCCTCCTGCGAGCAGCCCGCTGTCCTGCGGGAAAGGAGAGGAGGAGATGGATTTGCCCTTCCATTGCCTATTGCGGTCAAGCTGGCGCAGGCTCTGAGAGCAGGGCAGGAATTCCACTCATCCTGCCCCTCTCTACAGAAATGCAAGCACTGTGTTTCCCAACCCTTTGGGATTTTTCAGCCCATCTCACAGACTGGAAAGGCTGGCCACCAAACTGGACAGAAGTTTTAAACATGTAATAAATTCAGGCAATACTCAAGAAAAGACAGCTGGTTTATCAGAACTTCCCAGCAATTCCTTTTAAGAGCAAGAAGAAACCTACTAGATTTATTTATGAGGCTGGTTGCTCTGTCCTTCCTCCGTAAGTTCTGAGCTTCAAGTCAATTGGAACTGAATTTCCCAGAAGTCTGAAGGGTCTCGAAGATGCTGCAGGTTTCATGAAAAATGTGTAACAAGACAGATAACAGACCCAGGGAAAGGTTAAGTTATAACTCAGCCTCTTATTGATACCAAGACATCAGTTACCCCATCAATTACTGCCATGTGCTGCCATTTACCATCAAGAGCTGTAGCAAAGTACCAGCCAGCAGTGAAAGGAAACTCTTCTTTATTTTTCTTGCCTATAACAGTCAATGCCATAGGCTGCATTCATCAGCTTAACTGCTCCAGAATCCACCCAATAGTCTCCAGGTTTCACTAAAGCAGTTTCTCAGCTTTTTAGACTACAGACCCAAGCAGTATACATCCCATCACTTTCTCAAAGTTATTACTGCTAAACTGAGATGTAGGCAGTTCACACATTAAGGGCTCAAAAAATTGTTGTTTCCATAATATATACAAGTAATATTTGAGAAGTCACAAAATTGGTATGGCTACAATCCCTGTAAATAATAGTTTCCCTCATTCTTAAAATCATCAAGCAAAAAGTGACAATACTTTAGTTTATACAGGTATGGAAACATCTGGGTTTTAATCTGAATTAGTATCTGGAATACATGATACAATAAAAAAGTTAGCTACTGTGAACATGCCAACATTATAGTTAAAAATTATAGGCCACTGAAATTCAACTATCAAAACTCTGCAAACAAGCTGCATTTGTCAGTCCACACACTAAAACAGGAAATAGTACATCCGTTCACTGTTGAATCATGTAACAGAGTTGCTCTGGCATCTCTTGTGATCCCATCTTAAGGTATGCTTGCATCTCTAGATGTCAATTCGTTTTGTATTATTACCAAATACCACTAAAATACCTTTTGATCAGTAAAAGAAAATTAAATATCCATTTATTTTCCTTACCTATTGTGGTAAAAGAACCCCATCTTTGCCTTGAGATGAAAAAATAAAATAAAAACCCAAAACCACCTTATTCAAGCCTCCAGGGTGGAATAAAATAGACCTGCACAAAATACAGAAGTGACTTACAGACGCATACAGAAAAAAAATGTACTTTCCTAATGCCATGGCATACACATAAATAATCCCAGTCTAAAAAATCATTTAATAAAATGAGAGTAGATAATGATAGTGCACTGTACCAATGCAGCAGAGAGGAAAAGGATGGTGCATCTTTCATACACAGGGTGCAAAAAAGAATTATATGAGAGGTGCTTTTGGCTTTTTTTTTTTCTTTTAAGAAAAATGTAACAGCAGAGATCTTATGCACTCATTTATTGCAATTATGGCTGAAGTCCGTAATAGCGGTTAAGGAGTTCTCAGAAATGCACTGCACACCTTACAGAACAAATACAAAAGCCTCCACCCTTGGGAGAGGACAATCTAATCAGTTTTCTGAAATAACTGAATTACTTTGGCTAATGTTGTACAACTCCAGGCAAAATGACCCTACTTTCAATTCCAAAAATGATGTTAAATCTGAAATGGAGCATACAGAATGAGGCAAGCGCATTTCAAGGTTTTATTCTATACCGTAACAGCAGCAAGAATCCTGCTCCAAGGCCTCTGAGGAACATGATATGCCTGTCTGGGGAAGGCAGAAAGGGGAGAGAAGAGGTTCATGATGCCCTCGACCGTTAAATGCTTAGACTATCCTTTCACATTGAAAAATCAAAGACAGTACCATAAATTAGAAGGATAAGTGATCTCTGGCCACATAAATGGAGCTTTGAGTCTGATCCTGTGAACTTAAAGTATAGAATAAACACAACCACGTTTATTGAAAAAGAAACAAGAGCCTGTGGGTGGTTTATCATTCACGTAACGACAGAGGCAATTGAGATTAAGAGCAAATGCCTTCTGCATCTGGATCCTCTGCAGGCTTTAAACCACTTTACATACACCACAGATAGTAACAAGTTACATTTTTTTGCATGCCAGTTATGACTTCAGTACAGACTACTAAGTGATTATTAACACTTTATTGCCTTTACTAATCTCTTTTATTTTCATTTTGGAAATAGCAGCAAAAGGACAATCTGTGCAGCCAGCAGCAGCAACACTCAGACACGGACAGACTGGCTATCTTTGGCTCAAAATCTGGAAATAACTCATGGCCTCAGCACTCGCAACCACCCCATCCACCACATCCCTAATACCTTCACATCCTGCCTTTAAAATGATCCTTCTTCACACAGCTGTCTGAAAACATCACCTGTCCTGACGGAACTAAGCAAAATACCTGGCAAGTCACAGCACAGCATCTACGTGACGTGTGCTGGTGTTGTCTGAAAGCCATCCACAGCCAACAGATACAAGGTTCCTAGTTACACAAAGCAAATATATACATACATATTGCATTCATTAACTCCACAGAACAAATACTGGCTTGTAAAGTTCGATACTCTGAGGTTGTGTGAGGACAAAAGCATCTGTACAAGCTTATGTTGGCCTCCTGTGTGTCTGCATTATTATGATATTGCCTTTAACTGTGTTAGTCACAGAGCACATTTTCCAAGGGCTACCTGCCGGAATGAGCGGGCAGAACGGAGGCTGCTGCTTAAGGGACACCCAGTGAAATACTTCAGCACAGGGCTTGAGGCCTTGTTTACTGCGTGCTACTCAAATCTTGTTCTAAAGACATCATTTGAATGTTTTCACTAACTTTTCAGTAATGCCTACAATACTGTGACAGACCACTTTACAAGAATTAAGAAAATATCTTTATCTTCATTCTGACAACATTCCCATTTTCAGAGAATTAAGATAAGAACACACAAGGCCAAAGTTTCTATAAACTTCGTATATTCACATTAAGAGATCTAGAAGTGATTTTTCCCTATTATGCTCTGCCTGTACTCTATAGCCCTTCAACACGACCAACACAGAGCACCCAGCATCTGCAGGGTGACTTAGGAGTATCCAGCATTTCTTTACATCACAGCATGGGAAAATCATTAGAAATACAGAACATGAAGTGTAGCAAAGATGGGGCTTAAGTAGGATTTGCCTTCTCCTTTTTTGCAATTCCCTACTCTGTTCTAGAAACACTTTCTAATTTATGCAGATAGCAAAACTGTATTCCAACAAACAACTGTATTAGCATTATAAAATATATCATATGTACCCACACTGCACAGCCTCCCTTCTATTTCTTCCGAATACTAATATTTTTCAATCTCCTTCTCCTCATTCAACCACCCCCATCTCTACATTTATTGTACGTAATTCTGCGAAAATCTGCATTTTGCAACTTGTGTTTAAATCCAGTCACTGCTTCCTCTGTGCTACAGGAAGGTAGAACAGGGGGGAAAAAGGACCTTGGTATCAGGAGAACAGAAAGGGAATTTTCTGTGCTCTCATTTTTATCCAAAATCACACCAGGGAGGAATGCAGGAGCCCTAGCCTTCAAATTACAGAGAAATCCTGTTTAGCTGAGGCTGAAGCATATTCACTGCAGGGATTATCTTTTACATTTGTACTTAATGCTGATTTGACCAACCCTGAGAAGATTTTCAGAAGTACGTCCTTGGCAGAAACATTATACAATAACACATCTCAACTTTTCATAAAGCAGCACTATAGGTCATTAGACTATTTATTTTCTAATTTATCATGAACACAAGAAAATATTTTGCCCAGTTCCTAGAAAAGATGGAATCATGTCGGCAGAACTCTTCTCTCCTCCACAGCACCCAAAAAGTCAGACTGTGAAAGACACCTACCATGGGAAATTTCAACGCAAATAATTAAAATCTGGCATGCAATAACCAAGTGAAATGAGAAGTATGTCATAGTAAGCATCAGGTAACATAATAATAGGTGGTGCTTCTGCCCCACCTAAAGTTTTTGGCTCCTTCATAGAAAATCTTTACGTAAACAATCTTTCATAATAACTGGTTAACAACAGCAGTTTGTATTCCATATACCTCTACGTTCACACTGCTTTTTGAGAATAGAGTTTCTCACACTTACCCAAGATGAGGGCATTTTAATTGAAATATTGTCCCATGGTTACCATTTTATCCCCATAACAACATCACCCATTACTTACTTTAAAAAAATGCATTAGAAAAGTAATTTAATCTTTGCTTCTCTTAATGAAATTTGCCAGAGAAAAACAAAGGGAAGAATCAGCACTGCACGACCAGTCAGCTCTTCATGGAGCAGCACCAACCTACTGGACTCAAAACTCACACTTTGCAGAACAATATCCATATTCTAAAAGCTAGTTTAAAAATCACTAATCCACAGCTTTCTAAACTATAGCTCACTTGTGGCAGAATCTCTCTTCTCAACACTTGAATAACAGAACACATCCTTGTTCCTGTCTCTGCACTAGCATTTAGTAATAATTTTGACCAAAAACTGAACACCACTCATCTTAAGGACTTAGTCCTGCAATTCCCAATATTATTCTCCACTGAGTCACAAGGTAGTGCCAGAAGTCCTCTCTGAGAAATGTCAGCTCTATGATATAGTCACACCTGTGTCGATGTGACTAAACGTGTCACCTCATTTTCAAAACGCCAAGCGAGTGCCCAACTGTGTTCCCAAGGAATGCAAAGGGGAGTCAAAGAAGATTCCCAAGCATCATTTCAACACAGGACACACATCTCTGTATTTACGAATATATTTCAGAAGTTTAAATGCAAAAACATGTCACAAAGTTTTCCAGTGCTCACTGAACCTGCTGCTCATGCAGCACTGTCTGCAGAGAGCACTTGACCATTGTTCATTTACCAAAGTCACCAATTTAATCAGTCTCAGAGACAGAATCAAAATTAGCAGCTCCTAACTCTCAGTCTCATGTTCAATTCACAGCTTCATCTAATACAGATGTATTTGGATTTCAGAAATAAAAGTGTTTTTAAACTAGGAAATTATTTATCACAGCATATTCCCATTTCTAAAACCTCATGCAAACTCTTCCCCACCCCCAGCAGCTCCAAAGCTCAGTGTTCAATTCACATTTTCTCTTCTTAATAGGATATTGTAGCAATGCTGAGTCTTCTCTCAAATGTCAAACTTTCATTTTCACACAAGAACTTTCTCCACTCCTGAAATGACCTGATACTGCAAGGCAACACCCTCCTGGGAGCAGATCTACCCGAAGAGCACAGCTTTGATCCCCAGGGCAAGTGCAGATGCTACAGGTATCTATCACAGTTTTAAATTTGGATAAATGGGAAAAATATAAAAGCCCCAAGTTCATTTGCTATTTGAGATGCAAAATATGAATCACTCTTTTAATCCATTCAAAAGGCAAAAGACGGTAAAAAATCTTCCTGCTGAATATCAGGTACATTGATCAGGTCACAAACTGAGCACAGGAATCAGCCAGAACACTGTGGCACAAAACAGGAAAATTTTCTTTCAATATACATCAGCCTTCACTGCAGCTTTATAATGAACTTTAATTTATTATAGTAGTGAATAATACTGTGACGGAGTTTTTTGTTATGCATTTACACAGTGCTTAGCACAAAAGGGTCCTACCGTAACAGATTTAATAACACAATCATGCCACCCACAGATCCTTCCAAACACATCTTTCCCCAAACCATGCCTATTATGTAACTGTACATGGTGTTTTTGTGCGCAGTTTTGAAAGTTCAAAGCAGTAACTAACCCTCCATCTCTAAAAACTGCTATCTTTGTTGTAAATAACCTTTGAAATTCATTTTTATATGACCGTGCTTCAAATAGTTCAGCATAAAATAGCTAAGCCTAGTTTGAGGAGTTGTCTTCTAATTTTGTATTTTAATTATATTAACCTTTCTGCATATGGATAATGCTTTTATAACGTCCGTGTTTCCTCTCCTCAAATGCCTGCCCATGGTAGTACCAACAGGTTCAAATTTTAGACTCTTTCAAGAATAGAATCCGGATTCCCAAGTTCTCCCCTCACAGCAAACCCTACGAGCAACACCACAACACGCATCCAGAACACGTTTCCCAATGGAACTCACCCTCCTCATTCCTTTTGAAACGAACATTAGCGATTCAGTCACGTATTTGAAACCCCACTCAAAGAACTGCATCAGCAGGAATGAGTAACGATCCTGCTGTGGTTAACGGCCTAATCCTGACAAAACTTGGGAAGCAGAGGAGCGGTGTCTAGGCCAGCCAAACAAATATAAACAAAGCTACAGCCAAGTAATATCAGTCAGTTCAAACGACAAAACAAATGTCCTGCACCATTCCAAACGTGTGAGTGCCTCAAGATATGACCAGAGCACAGTTACCTCAAAACCATTAGCACAAACAACTATAATCAAAAACATCACTGGAATAAAAGACCCACAGCACTGCGTTAGCACAGATTCTGAAGTATACAAAAACCATTCCCCTTAACGACCTCCCCGTGTAGATAACGAGAGAAATCCAACAAATCCTGGCTCCCAAGATAGCAGAGGAGCAGATGCAAGGCAGCTATCATGGCTGGACCAACAGTACTTGGGAATCCCAGCCGACAGGGAATTTAGTTGAGACTTGTGAAGGAACATTAGTTGGGAACAGAGGCCAACTGCCCATCCCTGTCCCCCCAGTATTACCCCAGGAAAAAATGAAATTTTCACTTAAAAAAATACAGATGACCTTATATTAAGTGAAAAGATACATAGGGAAGAAGCGTTATTTTACGTGCTGCCAAAACCACTACGCTTTTCATTTGTGGCATTCTTCATTTATGATGTTCACAAAGATTTGTTACCTTCTTGGTTTGCTGAACCACTAAACGTTTTCCAGCAAATTAAACGCTCGTGCCACATTACTAACGACCAAGATTCTCAGAAACAGCTCATGCTACAGATTTCCCTCTTGCCAGTGGGGTCTGAAGGGCTATGAAAGACCTTTTAAGCATATGTAAGCACCGTAATTTTTAGTGTTTCGATGAATACAGTATTTTTGCTATATATAACTGTAGGGGGAAAAAACCCCAGACTGTGAAATTCACAGACTGAAAGATCATTTCTAAGTAACACTTACCCTAACTACCATAAAACCAGTTCAGACGAGTCCACACAGTGCTCACATTTCTATCCTTCACTTCCTGCTGCTCCAACACTCAAAATTTCATACCAAACACAAACCTACTGTTCTTTTTCTTCCAATATTTCATCATTACAGCTCTGAGAATCACTAGCCTTGCTACTGCTTACAAACAGGAGAGAGCATGGAACTTATTTCCCCAAACCATATGTAAGCCAAAGATTCAAAACATTCACCTCAGACACATCATTCTGCATGCAAGTGATAGTTCCCAGGACGAACACCAACAAATGGCACAAGAGCTCACAGTCACATCTCCAAAACATCACCTACATAACATCACCTACAAAACTTCTTGCTACCACTACTGTGTATCCACTGCTTCTTGGAAAACCTACACAGTCCAGTGCTTTTAACTCTAAATTACCTTCCTTCTAAGGTTCAAGCCTTCTAACATCTGACAAAGACTCCATGTGACTCAGAAAACCTGATAGTTTGTACTCATTCAGAAGTATGATAGGGTCACAGTCACCATTCAAACTTCGTAGTCACGAAATGGAACCTCTCAGTGCAGTAAAATTACATTTAAGGAGGAAAAAGATTGAAATCTATGATTTCTTATCTGGCTTTCCTGTAATAAGGCTGTAATTTGGTATTACGGAGGACTCTGAGAAAAGACTGGATAAATAACCAGTCCATTTCTAATTTACAACCATGAATTTGCATATAAAATTATAGAGGAATATTTGGGTATTACGTTATAGCCACATTAAGTATCCTTTAACTTCCACTGGCAGTGCAAGAGAAATGTAGCAGAGAAACAAATGCTCACCCATGGGTAATTACTATCTCCCTGCCTAAATTCCCAATCCCTTCTTTTCCTACAGTAATATTCACTTTCCTGTGTTTCTCAGACATGAGCGACTGCTTCTGTTTGAAGCCTCACGTTGTAAACATTCGTGTGAAGAGAAAAGCTCAGTAAGCAAGACTGTTTTGGAATAAGGAACCTGAGTCACATATCAGTGTCACCATAATGAAATTCCCAGAAGCTGGCCTGTTGCTGGGGAGCAGCCTCTGACCTTGCAGACTCCAAACTTCCATGTCTATGAAGTTCAGTTATTTCCTCCCCAACCCCTCCGCCCCCCTAAAACATTTGGGGCAAACAAATGTTTATTTTCCCAGTCAGTATCTCCAGAAGACCAAGCACTCCTTTGGATTTTTTTTAATTCCATACCAGTGCTGCATGGAAACTTTAAAAAAAAAAATCTCTTTTTGAAACCTTCTCTCTTCCTTGTTGAAAAAGAATGGCAATCACAGAAGTCTGCACAAAGGGGAGGAAGAAATCCAACATATAAAGTACCATGTCTTTAAATATATGTCATTGATACATATAAACACAAGTGCTGCCTTGCTGCCAAAGGCCACGGAAGAGATAGCAAGACAAACAAGAACAAAAAAGGAAGGTCTTGTTTGTTCTGATAATCTAACCCACAATCCTTCCATTTATGGGGGAAAAAAATACATGTACCATGTACTGAAAGTGAGATTTTGCTACAGCATCTCAGAAAAAGAAGTGAGGAGGGATTCAACAGCTGCAATACGAGTGGGAGGGAGGGTCGGGATTACAACATTTGTAATTCCCCCCACCCCCCCACGATGAGCCACTGGCAGCACTGCACAGAGAGGAACACTGGGGATCTGCTTCCTTCCAGGAAGAAAGCTTCGGCACTGCCAGGAGAAATGTCAGGACAGGACTGAGGCTCACTAGGATTCCTGGCCTACTGATCCCCCAGGCAGGGGAATTCCAGCTGTCCAACCACTCTATCCCTAAGCTAGAGCAGCGTGACACCATCCTTCCTTCTCCTAGCCACCTCCCACGACTTTCCCCAGTTACTCAGGCTGTACACACGGCATGGATTTAAATTATTACTGAAGACTTTTCTAATTTAGATTTCACTCCTGCTACCAGATCTGTGAGGTCCCACTGACCTCAGGAGGGGATGCCAGTGAGGTGAGAGATTCAAGGGCTTTAGTAATCTGAATTGCTCCAGCAACTGTTTCTGCCATTACTAAAATGAAAACACCAAGAATAATGTTCTGTGACAAACATAAGATGGTAGTAAATAACAAATAAAAAGGAAAATAAACCAACACACTGCAAGTCAGAAAGAATATCCAGCTATAAAGGCAAAGGGGATTTTACTAATAAAAATAATTGCCAACAATGGGGAAAATATTTCATCAGACTATTGAATAAACAGAGTTGGAAAACACCAGTAATATTATTGCCCAGCTCCTTACATGAGTTCTTTCATCCACAGGCATCAGGACTCCTTACAAGTCAGTAAGATTCACTATCCCTATTTTATATTCCTTCAAAAGGAAGCCCAAGCAGGTGAAGTGATTTGCATCAGGCTGTCTCCATCTCTCAAGCACGACCTGTACCTTACCCACCTGGGAATATCACCTCAACCTTTCCAGGCCCTCTGACTTACACTTCTTGAGATGAGAATTTCTCTATGAATCCAACCTTTGAGCAGAAGTTCTCTCCAAAACTTAGCCCTTCTTCTACAACCAGATCTACTCACACTGATCCCAAAGCCCAGGAGGAACTTCTCCAAAACCAGGGAGATTTCACAAAGGAAAAAGATCCTCCAGGACAGATCAAGAAGCAGAACTAGGACAAATTAGAGAATAAGATGCTGCTTCCACATCTCCCTTCAAGTTTTAGTCTGATGGGAAGAGGTAAAAACCCCTCAATAAGCAAACAAAAAATTCCAAAATAAACAAAAAAAACCCAACAAAACCAGCTACTACAACCCTTCAAGTCTTCAAGCCACGACTTTAACAAGCCTCTGCCACAGAAAAATTCATCTGGCTCACCTAAAAAGGCACAGTGTCTGTATGAATTAAAGGAGGGAAAATACACACTGTACATTTCAGAAGTCCAACAAAATCACAGAGGTGAAGAGTGATAAAGGAAAAGTGATTTCAGCTAGCAAAAATAAAGAAGTAATTTCTGCTTTCAGAACAAATTACAGAGATAACTCAATTTATCAGTAATAACACATAAAACGTTCCTTCACTTAGCAGTAAAGAAAAACTGCTCTGCTAATTAAAGTTCAACAAAAAAAAAGCTTAACTCAGCTTCTGCCACTCACAATTTCTGCGCTATAAAAGCCAAACATACCAAAGTCTGATTCCCTGTTTGCACCCCAAGGACGTGGAGGGAATGTGGTGTACAAACACTAAATGTTCAAAATCAGCTCCTCCCTATAGACCTGCCCAGCAGCCCCAGACTGTCCCCATCACAAAAGCTTTACCATTAAAAAAAAAAAGTTTTCATTCACAATCTGCTCTGGCTCAAAAGTACTGAAACAACTGAATTTAACACACATTATTTTAAAGCCTCCGTGTTCTGCCTATCAGTCTTGGAAAATAACGCAAACTTGCCAAGTATCATTTGCTTATTTTTTTATTTTTATAAAGGAACATGTCTTTTCTTATCTAAATAATAGCAGGTGGTGTATTTTATACTTTGCTTTGCTTCAATTACACTATTTATTAAGAACAACAACATTAGACGATGTCAACAATCCAAACCACCCCAAGAGGACCAGCCATGGTGATATACTCAATCTGTCAATGGGGATACTCATTTTCAAGGTATTTTTCTGTCTCACAACTGAATTCTTTTATTTTTTTCAATGAAAAGTGAAATGTGTTATTTTAAAACTTCCTCTCAAGCTTGCTGTACCTTTGATAATGCAAAAATCCTATTACCTTGTTAACTCTTACTCATTTTCTCATTAACTGGGAAGCAGCCTTGCAACTGTTTCCCTGCAGTTATTTCTTAATTTCCATCAATGATTTCTTTAATCTTGTTACTCTAATCAAACAACAATTGCCTAACAAAGAGCTGAAGCCAAAACAACTGCACTCCTTTGGAAATTAACAAAAGGACACGTCCCACCGCAGGAGGGGAAACACAGATCCTTCTCCTTTCAGGGGATTTGCCCTAAAAATATATATATGTGTCTGCTGGAAGGACTGTGTTGCAATGTGCAGTGGAAACTCTCCTGTTCTCAGCTGCAGAGTTGTTCCAGGGTATAAAAGCTGCTCTCAGGACCTGTGTTAAACCTCCCAACTTCACTCCACTCTCCCTGCCAAAGCCTCCTGCAGAAAACAAAAACATAAGCTCATCTGCCCACCCTTAAACTGCTCCGAGGGGGTAATTTTACAACAGCTGTTAAATTCTTCCAATTTATTTTTCCATCCCTCCACAAACCCTACCTACCACATTTTTTTCACTTCTATTTCACCATTGTTATTTCCTGGCCGTCTCTCCCGTCCCCTCCCGCCCCGCCCGGTACAAAAACAAAGCTGCCCCCCCCCCCGCCTGCATCCCCCCCGGAGCACCCCCGGCTTGTGCGAGGCATTCCCGGCTCTCCGGGCCGGCCTCTCGGCCCAGCCGGGCGCGGGGCCGCNGGGATAGGGATTGGGATGGGGACAGGAATGTGGTCTGGGACCGGGACGGAACGGCGATGGGGACAGGGTCGCGGTTGGGAATAGAGGATGGGGATGAGGATGAAGATGAGGATGGAGTCCGGGTCCGGGATGGGGACCGGGACCCGCTGTCGC